>CM055822.1:29582872-30071869 GCA_029582265.1 Zoroaster sp. YZ-2022
AAATTGGCTCAGAGCCCAGACAAGATCAGAATTGCTCACTTTATCACAGCCATAGGCCCAGAAGCATTAGATATACATAATGGATTGCCCTTTAAGAGTGATGAAGACAAGAAATCATTTACAGTGATTCTAGACTTATGGGAACGCTATTGCGTTGGGCAAACAAATGTAACATATGAGAGGTACAAATTCAATAATTGTGTACAGCAGGGTGAAACATTCGACAATTTTTATGTGAAGCTACGCATGCTTGCGGCTACATGCGGTTTTGGTGAATTGACGGACGATCTCATTCGTGATCGCATAGTTTGTGGAATTACAGACAACACCACCAGAAAACGGCTTTTACAGGAGCCAAAGCTGACACTATCGAAGTGTCTGGACCTGTGTCGAGCCAATGAAGCATCCAAAGTGCAACTTAATGCAATGTCGAATGATCACACTGCTACAGACAGTACATCTATTCATGTAATACATCAGAAGAAAGGGAAACAAAACCCTCAAAAATACAGTATTGAATGCCTGTATTGTGGTAGAAAACACAAGTTGGGTAGGACAAATTGTCCAGCATATGGGAAAGAGTGCAAGAAATGTGGAAAAGCAAACCATTTTGCTGAGAAGTGCAAGCAAGGTGTTAAGAGTAGTAATGGGCAAACGGGAACAACCTCGAAATACAAGCCAAGAAAAAAGGGCAGAGTATACGTACACACTGTGGATGAAAATGATTCATCCGAATCTGAGGAAGAATGTATGTGTTACACTAGAAGAGATTGATGCGTGTGTTGTAAATCAAGGCGCAGGAGATTTAAAGAATAAAATTTTTGCGTCCATGGAAGTCAGAGGTCTTAATGAGCCCATGTATATGCAAATTGATTCAGGGGCCACTTGTAATGTTATGCCAGCCCGTTTACTCCCACAAGGAACAACACTAGAAAAAGCAAAGCACAAGTTATGCATGTATAACAAAGAAACTATGCCAGTAGAAGGGATGTGTAAATTGCATTTGAGAAATCCCAAGAATAACAAGAAATACCTGGTAAACTTTGTTGTTATTAAGGGACAGGTTCAATCCCCATTGCTTGGAGCACGAACGGCTCAACAAATGAAGCTAATTGAAATAAAGTATGATAATATCGCTGTGGTCGAGCAAACACACACTGTACAGTCATCAGTGACTGCACGCAGCAAGCAAGAGGGACTAACAAGAGATGAGATGCTGCAGGATTACGCGAATGTGTTTGAGGGGCTTGGACTTATGCCTGGTCAGGTACATCTCAATGTAGATTCAGAAACCAGACCTGTAGTGATGCCCCCACGACGAATACCAATAGCAATCAAACCAAAGCTCAAGGACGAGCTACAAAGACTTGAGGAACTTGATGTGATCGAAAAAGTCACAGGCCCGACAGATTGGGTATCGAGCTTGGTCACTGTGGTTAAGCCCAGTGGTAAACTTCGACTATGCATAGACCCACAACATCTCAACATGGCCTTGAAGCGTGAACACTATCCTCTCCCAGTAATTGAGGATGTGCTCCCTCAACTCGCGAAAGTCAAAGTCTTCAGTAAAGCTGATCTAAAGGAAGGATTTCTTCAGTGTAAATTGGACGATGAATCGGCATGCCTCACTACGTTTCAGACACCCTGGGGAAGATACCAGTGGCGTCGCTTGCCATTTGGTTTGTCCCCATCACCAGAGTTGTTTCAGGTGAAACTGGACCAGTGCCTTGAAGGCTTAAGCGGAATACACATTATCGCAGACGACATTCTCATAACGGGACAAGGTGATACAAAGGAGGAGGCCTGCCGTGACCATGATCAAAATATGAAGAACTTTCTGGCAAGATGCAAGGAAAAAAATATCAAGCTCAACAAAAACAAGCTTGAGTTCAAGTGTGATGATGTCACTTTCATTGGTCACCGTTTGACACAGTCGGGACTTAAACTAGATCCCAACAAAGTTGAAGCAGTACGCAACATGGAAGCTCCTACATCTGTGGAGGAGATCCAGAGATTTATTGGAATGGTGAAGTACCTTGCAAAGTTTTTGCCAGACCTATCAAACATGAGTGAACCCTTGCGGCGTTTAACACATAAGAACGTGGAATGGTCATGGACAAAAGAACAGTCGGATGCATTCGAGCGCATTAAACAGTGCGTCACATCTGACCCAGTATTAAGGTACTTTGACCCCGCTAACGAGACAGAAGGACAAGGCGATGCATCAGAGAAAGGCCTCGGATTTGCATTGCTTCAAGAAGGCCAACCTATCACGTACACGAGTAGAGCGCTCACAACAAGATATTCGCAGATAGAAAAGGAACTGCTAGCTCAACTTTTTGGGTTAGAGCGCAATCACCAATACACCTATGGACGAAAAGTGGTGCTTTGGACAGACCATAAGCCTTTGGTCTCCATAAGTCGTAAACCACTAGCAGCAGCTCCAAAGCGTCTTCAGCACCTGCTTATCAGACTGAAACAATATGATGTAGACATATGTTATAAGCCAGGCAAAGAAATGTATCTCGCAGATACATTGTCAAGAGCATATCTTAAGAACAATGAGCGTTCTCCAGTTGAGGCAGAGACAGAAAGCATTCACATGATCAATGAACTTCCCATCTCAAAGAAAACTCATGAACTGATCAAAAGTGCCACACAGGAAGATGAAAGTATGCAAATTGTTAAAACTTTCATCTTAACAGGCTGGCCCGACGTAAAACATAAATTGCCAGCCGAGGCACGTCCCTACTTCAGTATCCGAGATGAACTTTCACACCAGAACGGTATCATCTTTCGTGGTACACGCTGTGTCATTCCAAAGACAGCAAGGCCACGAGTGCGTGAACGCCTGCACAATGCGCACACTGGAGTACAAGGCACGCTCAGGAGAGCACGAGATTGTGTCTATTGGCCAGGTATGACACATGACTTAACAGATTACATCTCTGCTTGTGAAACCTGCAATAAATATCAACCGCGGCAGCAGAGAGAACCTCTCATACCACATAACATACCAGAGCGCCCCTGGCAGGAAATCGGCATAGACTTGTGCACAGTTGATAACATGGATTACCTGTGTACTGTGGACTATTTCTCAGACTACTTTGAAAGAGACAGTCTTCCCCATAGCAAAGACGCAAAGGCTGTCATCAAATGCCTCAAACGCCATTTCGCGTCACACAGCATACTGGACACGGTATACTCTGATAATGGACCATCCTTCAGCTCGAGAGAATTTGCTGACTTTGCTAATGAGTATGAGTTTGATCACGTCACCAGCTCTCCAGAGTATCCCCAGAGTAATGGCAAAGTGGAAAGTGCCATCAAAATCGCAAAGAGACTTATTCGCAAAACAAATAATAATAATAATAATAATAATAATGTGTGGATTTATATAGCGCACGTATCCACCAACTAAGTGGTGCTCAAGGCGCATTATATTATTATCCCTGCTCATAAGGCTCATAAATCATTCCTGAAACCATCTCAGCTCCCTGGGGAGTATACAGCTCAATTGCTGCCATTTCTAGCGCATATAGAGCAAACCAACTCTGCCTTCACAGGTACCCATTTAACCCCTGGGTGGAGAGAAGCAATTATGATTAAGTGTCTTGCTCAAGGACACAAGTGTCACGGCCGTGATTCGAACCCACATTCTGTTGCTAACACCAGAACTTGAATCCGGTAAGCTAGACCGCTCGGCCACGACACGACACCATGACAGTCATGGAGACATATGCCTCGCTCTACTAGCTTGGAGAAACACCCCAACAGAAGGCATGAATAGCTCCCCAGCCCAGCGTTTCTATGGACGCCGTACTAAAACTAACTTGCCCACAAAGTTGCAACTGCTGATGCCGTCACAGAAAAGCCAACGAGATGTTCGTGTTCAAAAGAACATCAAACAAGCCAAGCAGAAACATTATTTTGACAGACATGTCTGAGCACTACCCAATCTCCAAGCAGGAGACACTGTTCGCATCCTTCCCAAAGCCAATTAAAAAAACTGGGACAAAGCACAAGTGCAGGAGAAAGTCAACATTAAAGTGATCACAGAGAATGGTCGGGAGTTCCGCCGAAATCGGAAACACCTCAGGAGCACACAGGAAAGGTACATCCCACCAAGCGAGCCACATGCTCCCACTCAAGAGCAAATTCCGGATAAACAGAACAGACACGTAGACAAAGCAAACACACACACAGAGCAACAGAATGTGAACATACACATACCTACGCGATGTAGCACACGAGAACACAAACCCCCAAGTTATCTAAAGGACTATGTCACATGAACTCAGAACAGCAAGGACTATTTTGCCAAGTCATCAAGCACAGATTTATTGACTTGCTTTTATACACAACACAACACATGAGAAAACAAGTTTTTTTTTTATGTATAAGGTGTTAAGTGTTTATAGAGTTATTTTTTAGTGGTTACTAAGCGTTGCTAAGGAACATGTTTAAAGCAAAGTGTAACTGGAAAAAAAATAATAATAAAAAATAAAAATTGCTATAATTAGAAGAAAACCTGCTTCAGTAGTTAAGTAGAATATGTTCCGTACAACTGATTTTTGGTTCATCCAACCCAAGTGAAGATTTTTAAGTTTTTAAAAAAAAAGGAAAGATGTTACGATATTGTTAGAGCGCCCTCACTTGTATGGAGTCACACATGTACATGTATTGGCGGGAGTCGCCATCTTGGAAGCTTGACTGAAGCATAGAATAAACAGAGTGTTCGAGTTCATATAAATCATCCTCTCTGAAGTGATTTATTTAAGCTGCATATAGCAAAACTTAACACAAGTCTGATTCCTCAGTGTCAAGTCCATGTCTTAGTCTAAGTCCTCAGTGACAAGTCCATGTCCGAGTCCTCAGTGTCAAGTCCATGTCTTAGTCTAAGTCCTCAGTGACAAGTCCATGTTCCAGTCAGTCTTCAGTGTGACACTGTGGACTCTGACTTGAACATGGACTCGACACTGAGCTGTCGAGTCCATGTCCAAGTCCCAGTCCTCATGGTTGAGTACATGTCCAAGTCCGAGTCCTCAGTGTTGAGTTCGAGTCATGAAGGTTGAGAACGAGTCAGAGTGACAAGTCCTTTAAAAATTAACCATTAGACGTCGAATAATTTATTGGGTTTTTTTCAGTGGCGATACTGCCACCAATTACAATCTTATCGTGTGTATATAGTACATCTATTTCATCACATTAAGTAATCTCCATTGGCTTTAAAATAGTGATTGTCCAAGCCCAAGTCCACATCATTGTACATAGTAAATCAAATTTGAGTCTATAAAAATGTGAGCCGGACACAAGTCATACAAATCTGGTACATGTACACATGTATATGTACATGTACATGTACATAGGCCTACATGGGCAATTCTCCATGGGAGAGAAAAAATTGTCAAAATTTTACATTAGCAATAGAGGAATATTTCATATTGATTCTATACCAGAATTTCATAGGGAATCCAATCCAAGTGGTTAAAATTTGAAAAGCCCGTGTTTTCTGGGAGAAATATGGATTTTTGGGAAGTAAGTCTGAAAATGTGGAATTTTCATTAAAAATTCAAATTTAATTCTCTTGGACATTGTGATTAGTGGAGGCCTTGTGGAAAAATAATTGTTTGTGTGTCTAGATAGCTATTGTACCAAAGATTATTTTTGTATGTAAAAAAATTAAAATTATTTTTCGTGTTCTCCAAAAATTTAAAAATAAAACATTAGAAAATCACACGTAATTCCGTTACCAAAATAATGCACAAAAGTAATTTTGTTTGGCAAAGAAAATAAAAATAAATATACCAACATTGTTTTTTTCTAAATATACCTTCCCTACAAGTTTTATAAAAAAAAAAATTCACTTTCAGACATTTGCTTAGTACTTTAATATACGGTAACGGAATTACGGTAACCATGGTTACGGATTTGCACTGCACTTATATTAAAGTTTTTATTCCTGTTACAATGACTTTTACTGTGACTTTTGGCATCTTCTGTGACAAACTTTTAAATTTTAATGTTAATTAAATATTTTTTAATAAAAAAACTTCAAAAAACACCGTTTCCTAAAAAATATGACACAATGTTTAGTTTGAATGCAAAAGTATGCTATTGTACATGTATTTGTAGTGTTTATGGGCAGTACTTGTAGTAAACGCTCATTAATTTGGTTGGAAATTGTTAAGTTGGCATGATTTAATTGGATTATGTATGTTCAGGATATGTACTTGTGAGAACATTATTCCATATCATAAAAAAACACAAAATGGATATGCCTAAATGTAGAAATTCAAGTAAAATACTGTTTTTTATTACTGTTTTTGCCTTGCATTTAGTGCAATTTTTAGACCTGTACAAATACAATACGTAGATTTATTAATTTATGCAAGACCTGAAAACTGCTTGTCCTTCGCCGTAATTCCGTTACCGAAATCATGACCTCCCTAAAGTGACCCAGCAGGTGAATTAATTTTTTTCATTTGTGTCCAATGAATCTGTTGCATCTTGGCTCCCATTTCATACACAGATTAATTGTCTCATATAAAACATTTTTTCTAGGTGATGGGCAAATGTTGGCTGGGTCATGAATGGACGTCATTCCGTTACCGGAGAATTGCCCATATGTATGATGTTGTGCCCTAATACATGTATCACAAATTTCAATTAGCTTTCAGATTTTACGACTTCTTCCCATCATAGCCTCTGAATTAAAAAATTCTATAAAAAAAAATTAAAAAATGAAATGTATACAACAAGTTGAAAAGTTGTTTAAAAGTACTGAAGAAAGTCGCTGCCACACAGGCTGACTACATGTAGAGATACATCATCACCTAGTACGCCTACCAACATATTGTTAATCCTTTTATCCTTAACAGAACCAAGACGAAAGATGGTGACAATCTCTCCAAAATTGGACCTGTCACCTCACACAAATCCAATCATGAAAATTTTGCCAAACAGGAAAAATTGTATCCATGGCTGTCAGACCAATTCCACCCAAAGTAATCCAGAGCTTTCATCAACTTCAAGCACTGTGTTTATCTGGCTGATATGGGGTACAATGTGCCCTCATCATGGAAAACAACTATTACTTGGTTACTTTTGTTTTGAGACCTATGTGAATGGACGTTGTCATTAATTACATTCTAAAGTGGTTGGGATTTACACACCCTTGATCAAATATTGCAAGAGGGCACTATTTACTGTTAAAGGTATACATGTACATTGTCTTTGATAGACACACTATTGGGTGATACTTGGTGATCAAGTATCACAGGACAGGCAGTCAAGTACATATACATGTGTGCATGGCTGACTGCTGAAGATATCTGTACTGACTACTGTAGAGCAGGGATGTTTGACCAAGAACTATTTTATCCCAAAAAGAAACTGAGTGAATGACTTTAGCTTAATTGGATTCAAGATGGTAATGGTACAGTAAACCAAATCCTATTAAGATGTTATTCTGTCTGACACTAGGGGTGGACGATATCACGATAATATCGTAATGATACGACATTCAAAAAATTATTGGCTAAATCGGTTATGGTTTTGAAGATATCGCCATATTGACAATATTCCAAAAAATATCGGCGATATCAAATTTATATCGCTCTCTTTAGTTAATATATCGCCGGAGTGATAAATTGTCTCCAAATTTCATGTCATTATACGGTAATATCAAGAAAGTTTTTTCATGCATTGTGTTCCTGGTTGCCGTGTGGTCCTTAACTAAAGGCTAGTGGGTTAGTTCCAGTATCACGTGGTACACACTCTCCTGGAATAATCGCACCACTGTACATTGTGAGGTTGTTCACATTCAGCAGATGTTGGATACCAGGATAAAAGCGTGGATGGTGACCGCTGAACTGTGCGTGCGTTTATAAACCATGGGCTTGTTTATGGACATCACAGTGAGTTCTAGGTAAAACTTGTAGCTTTGCATGGTGAGTTCTTTTTATGAAATGTTTGTCGCACCTCGCGGCAAAAATCTAAGAACTTGGCTGGTTTTGGAGCGACTGTTTGGAGTAACTTCATTACCTACATGTATGCAACTTCCCTGTAGAACTTGCATGTAAAAATAGTTATTTTGGTGTCCAATGTCGTTAATGTACGATACATACATTTTTTCACGTATTTAATAAATCCACGTATTGAAACGATAATATCGTATATCGCTGATATCATGGCTGTCGGTTATCGACTATAAAATATCGTCACCCCTATCTGACACTAAATTGTCATTTTGTCTTATGTCATTATGTTTATCCAATCATGATCAGTGAGATAGTAACATGACTTGATTGATGAGTGATAATGGTGTGCTGTTTACACAATGCACATTACATTGAATAATCAGGGAACGATTTTGTTCAAAAATTTTGCATTGCAAAACTGTGATGCAAAACAAAAATTATGTATAGCAATAGTTGCATCTATAGTGTGCAGTTTTAGGTGTTGTTTTTCAAGGCTTTACTGACATTTGGATCATAATATAATGTCCAAATTTTACCAGAAATCTTTAGTGTCAGTAAATTGGGCCATACATGTAAGTGATAACAAAATGGTGTATCTTTCTTCCAGGCCAGTTTCTTCCTTATTTTGACAAAATTGCAGTCATTCTTGAAAGCTAGTCCTTCCATTTTTGTTTATTGTTATATCAAAAAGAATTTACCTACTGTGAAGTGTTCCAGTGCTTTTCGAAGTGAATTCCGAGTGTACATTGTTGTACATGTTAGCCTAGACTATTAAGGCGCGTTGGAACGGTTTGGTCGCATGGTAATATTTTTTTATAGTCGATTATCGACGGCCATGATATTGGTGATATATGATATTATTGTCTCAATACACGGATTTTTTAAATACATGAAAAAATGTATGTATCGTACATTAATGACACTGGACACTGAAATATGAACTACTTTTAAATGCAAGTTCTACAGGGAAGTTGTGTAGGTAATAAACAGTTCTGAAAATTATCAAAAATTCAATTGAATCGCTCCAAAACGAGCCCAGTTGTTAGATTTTTGAGACAAACATTTCCTAAAAAAGAACTAACCGTGACGTCCATAAACAAACCTATGGTTTATAAATACCTTCTTTTGTTAAGAAATTTACTCATTGGTGCTGCGTCTGCAATTCTCGGTCGACTTTTGATTAACCCTCTCATAATGTACCCCATGTTTGTTTTCCCATTTCAAAATGATGGCATTTTTTTTTAATGGTACAGCCCTGAGAACCTGAGCGGTGTCGCGTCGTGATTTCGAACTGGTTTTTTTTTTTATTCTTCACGGTACCATAACTTCATTGATATTACTGTATAATGACATGAAAGTTGGAGATGATTTATCACTCCGACGATATTTTAGCTGAAAAGAACGATATAAATTTGATATTGCAGCTATATTTTTTGAATATCGCCAATATTTTTTTAATATTGTTGATGTTTTGGAATATTGTCAATGTGGTGAGATTTCGATATCTTCAAAACCATAACCGATTTAGCCGATAATTTTTTGAATATCGTATCGTTATATTATCGTGATATCGTCCACCCCTACCATTTAGCTATACGAATTCCAGCGCACATTCACACATTGTACGGACTCATACTACATACTGTATACATGTAGTACACTGTACGGTACATTACTGTACATGTACATGCACTGTACATACAGTGACCATTCGTCGTCGCGCCTTGATGCTTCTGCACATGCCAAAATTTAAGGCGGAGCTCATTAATGCTAATATACCAAATTCAAAACCAAAGACGTATTCTCATTGGTTACTGGTTGGCCCAGCAACTGTATGCTTGCTGTGCGCGATACATGATTGTACTGTACATGTGCAACTAGCCCAGGTTGGACTTTGACCTTCGTGTACTCCATTTCACATGTATACAGAGACGGAGTCCATATTTGGGCTATGTTTGCTGCGTGCATTGTATTGTGCTGTGTGTGTGTGATCAAACGGGGTCAAAGCTAGGGGCCTGTGATTGGCCATCATTTAAAATGAACCGCCCACAAATCAACAATTTTTGCATACGACTTTCCATTGAAATTCCAATGGGAAAATTAAGAAACACATTTATAGCTTTCGGTTACAGAAGGATCAAGGCTGTTGTATGAGTTCAAACGTGTACGAGGTTGCAATGGACAACCATATCCATGACTTAGTTATTGATCTCACTGTACAGTGTATGTGGCCGGGGTCGGGAACGGCGCATCGTGTGTACATGTATGTGTTCTGAATTTCTCGGGCTAGCAATTGGTATGGTCCAGGGGTGGGAATACCGTGGTAAGTGCATACTACAACAACAGCCTTGAGTCAAGGCTACGTACATGTATGATCAAGCTTGATTTCGATTATTAAAAATTCAAGCTTTGCCAATCAAGGAACAGTCGGAAAAATGAGTGGCTCACCGTGGTAGATAGGGCGATCATAATGGGTGCCGAAATTATTCTAAACCTCACCAATGAATGTGAATTTTGTTAAATGTTCAATCTGCTGTTCACTCTGGTGGTATTTTGCAGATTACAATAATTGAAACAGAATTCAAAATTTTTTATTATAAAACAAAGTTAGTAACTTCCTTCGAGTTCCTAGATGTATTTTCAATATGGCTGCTGGACGTGGTATGCCGTATTGATCATATGAAAGCGCATGTGTGAACTGAATAGGGCTGTGCCGGGTATCCGGGTATCTGGATACCCGACCGAAACGGTCATTACCAGGTTCCATTTTTCGGTTCCAATTACCCATAAACGACTTTTTAAAATTCGGACTTAACATTTGAGCGGTGCAAACAGAAATCTGTGACTCTTGAACAATGTAATAATGTTTACACTTTTACAGACAATTATCTTTAAATTCAAGAGATTGCACTCCAATAAAGAAAAGATCGATTTAAGTATGGTATCCTCTGTATTGTAAAAGTCAATTTATTACCATTTACAGTACATGTATTTGTACACCACCAGAGGCATGTTTTCAACAAAAATGAAAACGGGTGTCCGGGTATCCGAAGTTTCCTGATTTCGGGTATCCGGTTCCAAAAACATCCGAAAATGCACAGCCCTAGAACTGAATATGGAACTACTTGTGTATGGTACTACTTGATCAATTGCTCCAACCCCCTGACTCAGGAGAAAAAAATAACATTTGTGAAGCTAATAAACTGGGCGGATGTTTTGGGGGATTTTGCCCGTCGTTCGTCAGCAGAAATAAGTTGCATGTTCAGTACATTGTACATAGAATTTGGGGCATTGTCGTGACAATCACAGATTGTTGGAAAAAAGTTGCATGCACGGTGTGTACACAACCACATGCACTGGTGCATGCGTTCACCACTGCATCAACACTGTCACGCCGTGAAGTCATTGTTGACAATGAATGTTCGATGTAAGCACCGTCGATATCAAAATTTTCAATAATCGATATATCGGAAATCCAATATCGAGTATATTCGATATATGGATTATCCCATGTAAAAGTTAAAGACCATAAATTTAAAAAAAAAAAAAAACTCTTATTTAACGGAAATGGAAACTGCATCCAATATGACAAACTATGCCTTCACAAATTTACCGAAAGCGGCAGCATTTTTGAGCTACTAGTTTCCTGCAGGCTGTGAGAAAATAGTCACAAGCTCTCTCTCCCATACAAGATTTCTGGCTACGCAACCGGCGGCAGTCCCGGATATCACAGGGGAGCCTTCCTAGCAACAGTATTTCTAGGCAACCAAGTTGGAATGTGACATGCACCTGTGGCTCAATCACCCCAGTTGCGGTGTAAGGAACGTCCTATTCATGAAAGCATAAATGGTCCGTGATGAAAGCAACCAATGGCGTATTTATTTGCCGAGAACCGGCTCATTTCATTGGTTGAGATATCATCACTATTCTTCGGCAAATAACACTCAATTTTAATACCAGCGGCAATCCTCAGGTGGCCTGTGCCTTTAGCTGAACCCGAAATAGATACTTTGTAACAAACAAGAGATGCATTGTATCAATTTGAATAATGCGGCTATCAATCATTCTCTGGAAAGGCTTTTTTGGAGCTGAGATTTTATTTGGGCATTTTTTTTTAAAGACCAGGGAAAATTTTAACCGATAAATGAGGGAAACTGAAATGACATGAAATTTCACCCCCGTTTTGTGTACATGCACATGGATATCCGATTCAGGCATCCTTTCATCGGCGGATTTAGTGGGGGAGGTCACAGAGGTGGGCCTTACCTATCCACTGGCATGTTGTTGCTGCACAAGCTCTTAACCAATCACAGCACCGGGAAGTTATTCCCACAGGTGAGAGAATTAATGTAACAAAATATTAGACACAACAGAACTTCGTCAAACCACAAAAGATAAAAACAAACTCAATTCTCACGAGTATTTTTAATTGCTCATGTTTTTATTTTAATCAATTACAGCGCCGGGCGTTACCGGCGAGAACATGTGGGAAAATATCAGACAACGGAACTTTTTCAAACCACAAAAAATAAACATCATCTTTTTTATTTTCATCAATTACAGCGCTGGGCATTACAATGTAGGAAAATATATAAGGGACAACAGAACTTTCTCCAAGCCAAAAAAGGGCAGCTTCTTTTGAGGTTCTGCATTATATGGGAGACCGCGAATTCCAGCGAACGCAGAGCACAAAGCGTCGCTGCTCAGCATTTGCGCGATGTTTTTATTCTCACTCACAAACACAATTTGCCGCGGATTTTTATTCCATTATGCAGCAAACATTAAACACCAAGTAAAAGCACAAACGGGAGATTTATTTTGACGATAATCTGACGCATTTTGATATTTTCGATATCAATCCTCAATATCGAAATTTTCGATATTTCGATATGATTAAAAAATTGCTATCGGCGATATCGATATCAAAACAATATCGAATAATCGAGTAATATCGATATATTGACGGTGCTTAGTTCGATGGACATACCCCCAGCACGGTCTGGATACAGTTCAAAACAAATCCGGTCAGGACTGACAGAACCCTTGGTATTCTTTGGTCGGAAATATAAATATTTTGGGAAAGGTTTATAAATATTCAACAATGTTATCAAACCACAGCGGTGAAAAAATCTGTCGCAATTTTATCACAAAATTTGTGATGTATTTTTGGAAATTCTGTCGCAGATTGTCAGAATTACATTGCATTTTGGGAAAGAATGTATAGAATACAAGTTACAACTGCCACTTTTCAATTCAAATATGACAAATATCACAGATTTTCCTTTAAACGATGATAGACGGCACAAGGAGAGGAAAGTGTAGTCAAGTGAGGATTGGAAATGATATTTTGGAAGATTTTGAGCAATAAATGTATACACATATCCAGTGAGATGTTGGCCATTTTGTTGTCTGCTAAAAACACATGCTTCTGTGCACAAGTGGCGGTTGGGTTTGACATTCTTTCCTAATATATTTAAAAATTGGTGTAATACCATAATCTGTAACTAACGTAACATAAATGTTAATGTTATTGTTAGTAGGGCCTACGTAGACTTGATAATAATGAATTGAACATATATATCCAAGTCAAAAGAAAATGTGCATGCATACACTTCCTGATATTCTGACAATGAACGATTTCCCCTGTATTGTAATTTAAAATTAATTATTATAATTTAAAATTAAATTACAGTGAACGATTTCCCCTGTATCGCACCGCAAAATGAGAACTCCTGACCCTGTGATTGTATCGTCCATGTAGGTAATTCGCCGCACTCGTGAAATGACACACTTACCTTTGGCTTAGCATTTCTTGGAAAATTTACAAAGCTATGGTGTATTAATGGTTGCATCAACTTATCTAAGTCATACTTGTTACAAAAATAAAAATCACAGTGAAATTGTATGATTTACTGGAAAGTTAGTGCTTGTGAAAGTGGAAAAAGTTGTTTAACCACTGATTTTACTAGATACAAATAGTAAGGGATTTACATGACCTCAATTTTTTTTTCACGAACATCTGTGATTTTATTGTTCTGTGCCGTCAATGAGCTATTGTCTGCGGAAAACAAAAGATATGAATGCTTTGCATTTGCAATGATTTTTTAAAGAAATACTGATCCTCAAAATGGACACATTCCTTATAGAAGAAGCGAACGAACACTACTTAATTCGTTGGTGTTTATTTCGTCGGCAGTGGAAAATTATTGAGAAAATGAAACATTAATATCATGGTTATGAAAAGAAATATTTTATTTGACAAAATGTTAACATAATTTTTACACATTTCAAAGTTTTAAAGTACTTTTTGCAAACATTTTAACCACCTTCCATTTTATTGGTCTTTCAAGAATATTGATTAAAAGTTTTGAGAGCTTCTCCAAATTATAGGCCTACCATTTTATTTTAAAAATCTATAACAATATTTTTATTTTCAAAATTAAAAACAATTTTACAACAATCTGGAATAAGATGAAACATGATTCAACTGTTTTTCTTCTTGGTTACATTTTCTGTGCCCCCATCAACTTTAACAGTTTGGGGGTGAGTCATTATACCAACATAAATTTTTTGACGACCACAATAAACCCTTTCACGGTAATATGCGCCATGTTTTTGACGGGGCAAAATTGTTTATTTCGAACATTCGTTGCCATCTGCGACCCAGCGCTCGAACTTCACGCACGCGTCTGGAATGTACGTGAAGTTCGAGCGCTGGGTCGCAGACGGCAACGAGTGTTCGAAATAAACAATTTTGCCCCGTCAAAAACATGGCGCATATTACCGTGAAAGGGTTTATTCTGTGCGTCTCAAAAAACGGTGCTCAAGACGTCCAACGCATATTATGATCATGCATTGAAATTCAGCATTTTACAAGAGAATCCTACACTGAAACAAACTGAAACACCAAACTGCTAATTTCATTTGTAAGTTACTGTCCAGTTGATTAAATAACCTTTGGTGCGCCATTTAGGGTAAATTGAGGATACGTTAGATTGGCCATTTTGTTGTCTGCTCGAACACATAGGCTACATCATGTATTATGTAACATTGGCCTTAGTTTAGTTGAGGAATTTTTAAATAAAAACATTGCTGCACTCTTTCCCATTACTTTAGAATGTGAAATACCATATAAATTATACAGTTGGGCTTAACGTTACCTGTATTACTTGATCTCTTCACGAATACAACAGGTAAAAACAGAAAATTTGTCGGACGAACGTCTTTCTATTTTGACATCATTATGTCGTCTGCTAGTGCTAGACAAACATGTTTTATTTCATGCATTTTGACGTCATCAATATGGCCGGCAACAGAGAGGGCAGCAGATACCTTTTAAAGATTGTTTCTGTCTGTATTTTTATGGTCGATAGCGCTTTGTCGAAAGCGGGGTATGGGATTGAAGGAGTGGAACTCAATTAAACAGGGAACATGTTCAAAATAGTTTCGAATCATCAAATAAACAAAAAATTGTATGTTCATGGCAAGCGGCAATCGTACATTTATATTGGCGGAGCTGTGTGTGTGTGTGTGGGGGGGGGGGGAGAAAAGTTTGCCTACTTTGATTTAAAACATGTTCCGCCATGCACAAGATATAGTACACATTACAATCACGTACATTCCACTCAGTTTGACAATACTGAGTACAAATAAATAAATAAAGACTTAGCAAGTAACTACATGCATAGGTTAGGCCTTACACTAAACAAGAGAATAATAATAAAATGTATAATTAGAGGCACAATGACACACAGGGATTTGAACAAAGACAAGGATATCATTTATGTTCATCCTTTATGATGAGTCAAATTATCCCATAATAATTTCCACAAGTGTTCATTCAGTTAAATCAGCATTTAGTAGAGTGTCGTGGCCGAGCGGTCTAGCTTACCGGACTCAAGTTCTGGTGTTAGCAGCAGAATGTGGGTACGGATCCCGGCCGTGACACTTGTGTCCTTGAGCAAGACACTTAACCATAATTGCTTCTCTCCACCCAGGGGTTTAAATGGGTACCTGTGAGGGCAGAGTTGGTTGATTAGCCCTATATGCGCTATAATGGCAGCAATTGAGCTGTATACTCCCCAGGGAGCTGAGATGGTTTCAGGAATGATTTATGAGCCTTATGAGCAGGGGTAATGATGTAATGCGCCTTGAGCACCACATAGTTGGTGGATACGTGCGCTATATAAGTCCACACATTATTATTATTATTATTATTATTATTATTATTATTATTATTATTATTATTATTATTA
Organism: Zoroaster sp. YZ-2022; assembly: GCA_029582265.1. Classification (NCBI taxonomy): domain Eukaryota; kingdom Metazoa; phylum Echinodermata; class Asteroidea; order Forcipulatida; family Zoroasteridae; genus Zoroaster; species Zoroaster sp. YZ-2022. The sequence continues at coordinate 29,599,110 of CM055822.1, forward strand.
TTATTATTATTATTATTATTATTATTATTATTATTATTCCGGATTAGCACAGCATGAAAAGAAAGATCTTGTTTTCCTTTCTGCCGGTTACACCTCGAGTCAAGCTACGTCCCGTAGCCTTAGATCTCGAGTGTCTTTCGCAGAATCCTTGCTGTCCCTAAGAGTGCCGCCTTCTGTAGTAGTTCTACTCTAACAGATGTTCCTATCTCCTTGAGATGTTTCTCCAACGCCTTCGGAATTGTACCCAGTGCTCCCACTACCACAGGAATTACCTTCACCTTGACTTGCCACAGCTTGCGGAGTTCTCTCGCTAAATCCTGATATTTCTGTACCTTCTCCTTCTCCTTCGAAGCTACTCTACTATCACCCGGCACAGCTATATCAATAAGATGACACATCTTTGCATGCTTATCCAAGACAACAACATCCGGCCGTCTATGTTCTATAACATGATCTGTCTGGATGTTGAAGTCCCAGAGAATCTTGACATGGTCCGTTTCTTCAACCTTTTCCGGCACATGGTCGTACCACTTCGATTGCACCTTGACACCGTACTTCTTACATAGATCCCAATGGATCACCTTGGCCAACTTGTCGTGTCTGCCTTTGTACTCTGTCTGAGCATGCACTCTGCATTCGCTGACAATGTGAAATACAGTCTCCTCCGCCGCATTGCACATTCTGCACATAGAAGAGACATCTGACTTCTCGATCCTTGCCTTCATCACATTCGTCGGCAGAGGCTGGTCTTGCGCTGCAGTAATCAGACCCTCAGTTTCTTTCTTTAGTTCTCCTCTCCTCAACCATTCCCAAGTCTTGCTACTTGCCACTTCTTCTGTACATCTCAGGAATCGGCCGTGAAGTGGTTTTTCCTGCCAATTTCGTGTTCTTTCTTCTCTTCTTTGATTCTTATACTCCTTTGGACCTAATTCGTCTGCCTTCATGTATTTCTGCGCAACCTTCAACAACTTTTCCTGAGTACTTCTTACATGACACTGCAAGCTCCTTCTCTCGATGTTAACGCTGTCTGATACACTAAGTAACCCTCTTCCGCCCTCTTACCTTGGTAGATAGAGTCTGCTGACATTCGACCGTGGATGTAACATACCGTACATCGTCATTACTTTCCTCGTTTTCCTGTCAGCAACATCTAGATCTGCCTTAGTCCACTCGACAATTCCCGCACTGTATCTCATTAGTGACACAGCCCAAGTGTTGATCGCCTTTATCACATTCCCTCCATTCAGCTTGGACTTCAAACACTTCTTCACTCGTCTTATATACTCTTTCTTAAGTCTCTCTTTCGATTCCTCGCGCAGTACATGATCTGCTTCAAGCACTCCAAGATACTTATAACTTTCTTCTTCACCCAACGCCCTCGATTGTGTGCCATCTGGTAAAGCAATTATTATTATTATTATTATTATTATTATTATTATTATTATTATTATTATTATTATTATTATTATTATTATTATTATTATTATTATTATTGTTATTTTTATTATTTTTATTTTAATAATAAATGTAGTCTTGGTTAAAAACTTATTATTATTATTATTATTATTATTATTATTATTATTATTATTATTATTATTATTATTATTATTATTATTATTATTATTATTATTATTATTATTATTATTATTATTATTATTATTATTATTATTATTATTATTATTATTATTATTATTATTATTATTATTATTATTATTATTATTATTATTATTATTATTATTATTATTATTATTATTATTATTATTATTATTATTAGTATTATTATTATTATTATTAGTATTATTATTATTATTATTTATTGTAGTCTTGGTTCCAGACTGTGTTTTTATGTTTTGATACACGATCCATCGCCGCACACGTTCTTGGTAAACTTGTTGAATCCCGCCAAAATGAGGGAACCACTACGCATGCGTCAGTTTGATATGCTAGCTACATTGAGCTGCCCTGGCCACATTTTTGGGAAACAAATCAAACGGTTGTTTATAAGCATGCGACCAAGTTTTGAACCAAGACTACATTTATTATTAAAAAAATAAATAATAATAATAAAATAATAATAATAATAATAATAATAAACAATATTTGTCGATATTCTTGATCACTAGTCAGAAATCGTCAACTGTGGTAATCAGCAATTACCTTGACAAATCTGTTTAAATTAAAGGGATGGTACAACATTGGTTATTACCAAATTGCCAAATTAACGAATTAATATCTAAAGATGGTACACGTTCCAATCATCTTGATATATTATTTCGTCTGAAGTGCTTCCATCTTAGAGAAAACAAGAAATGTTATGTCGAAATTACCAAGAGGTGCACTGGCAGTGTGCCCCCTTTTTGCCCTATGCCCCTCCCCTTTTCCCCTCAATACGAGTTTAAACTCCCATTGTACTAGCTTGACGTATGTTTTGTATATAGTCATAGTTAACGTCGCTTTGTTTTATTTGCTACATATTAGAATTCAAAAGGGAAACAGAAAATGCGATCTGACCATCATTTCTGTATGGTCTGACCTTGGAATATCTACGTGAATCATCCAACCGTCTTCTGACAGTTTTTCAATTGAATTCCCACCCCTCTTATAAACCCCTCTTATGAGATTACGGCTGATGAAGAGGTTACAGCTGCAAACCTGGCATTCGTGAGGTATATAAGATGTAGGTATTATTACAGGGAGGTAACCTACACAATTATTACTATTTCTTGACAAAATACCTGTACCTAACGTTACCGCCCTCATAAGACGAAAGATGAAATCTTGTTCATTTGTTTCCCCTCACGAGCTTAATATTGGAAACATGTTTGTACGAAAGATGACAAGTTAGCTGATGCATTTATTCATTGTAATATTTTGACTCGGATCGGTAAAACTCACCAATATTGTGGCAAACAATCTGGAAATCAAGCTTCAATATTCTGGTGGCAATTTAAAAATAATAATAATTAAAAAATTCACGACGATCCCTTTTGTCATGGGATGGCGCAGTTTAAGGGTAACGTTGTAGGTATAGAGATCATTTAAAATTAATGGGATACTTTTGCGATAAAAAAATAAATATAAATAAATAATTCTTCAGCATATTGTGTCATCCTGAAAAATGAATCAAGATTTCAAAAGGGAAAAGCTTCTCGCTCGCTTGGTTTTCCCTCCCTACCCGTGATTTCCTTACAATACAAATTGTTACATCCTACGGCTCCAATGTATGGTGTTCTAAAAAGGAAACAGGCACATTGCAAATTGCAAGAAGAGTGTTCACGCGTCGCACTAGAAGTGTGTAAGCGTCGCATTAGAATTCACGCGTCGCACTATAGAAGTGTTATCGTGTCACACTAGAAGTATATTTCACATGGATCTTTTCCAAAAGAAAATTAGGGAAAATATCCGGAAAAAACTGTATACGTCAGACGGTATACCTTCCGAGAATATTTGGTACCTTTACCATCTTACAACCAAGTAAGCTATAAAGATAATAATTTATCAATGGTGTACGTCCCCTTTAAAATAAAAACACACTTTCCATCAATAGACGAAAAATATGATAATTAAAACCGTCCATTTCGGATTTTATTAAATAAACTAAAAATTAATAATAACACTGGTCAACAATTTTTTAAAAGTTGTCTGCTTCGGAGATAAAATGTGCTATTTATTATGGATTTTGATGTGCTGATTTCAAATATGACAATTAAAATTGCTGATTGGCTACTGTTTCCAAGATATTTAAGTTTTTACATTTTACGTACTATGTATATGGTGTACATAGCAGATTTTTAATCCTGAATTATCATACGCTATTCCCATACGTGTACACATGTACATGTAGATCTTGAAAACTAGAGCCAATCAACAATTTTAAGCATCATTCCATTCTCAGTGACCCATAATTAGTCAAGTTTGACTTCATTTGTTTCGGAAGCATTTTGGCTGTAGACCAGTGTAATAATAAAAACAAAATGCAAATAAATGACTGTATACTATGTCTATCAGTAATGGCAGAATCCTTAGGTCATATTAATTGAAAGGTTTTCCAAAAACAACAACCAATAAGGCTGGCCCTAACTCCCTAATTTAAGCAAACACAAATGTCACGGGAAAAGCCTATCAACATCATCCACAAATTGTACGGCAAGTGAGGGCGCTGCTTGTCTGTCTATTTTTGTCTGACTATTTCTTTGGTTTCTAATTATTTGAATAAAGGTCCTACATTGATATAGGCGTATTAAAGGGACAATATCATCACGATCAGAGCAGACTTTCAACAGGTCATCATCAAATAGTTGTCCTAGTTTAAGATGAACCTCTATGGATGAACACAGCTGAAAATTACTGGCTCATTTATGCAGCAGCAGTGGTAACATGACCTTATCATGTGGGGTATTATTTTCAGTCACTGAGCTAATCTAAAACTAGCACTCCGATTCCATGCCCTGTTGATCGTGACGATACTGTCCCTTTAATATATTGAGGTTTTCACTGGCAATTATGTTCGTTCTATTAGGCCTACATATTCATATTTGCATATTTATGAGCAAATCAGTGATATCACCGTGGGATCAGATTGCAACATCATGGTTGATTTGTGCATTACATTTGACTAAATTCCTCTCTCAGTTGTTTGTGTCGTCTTGTTAACTGAGTGTTTAGTTACCAATTAATAAACCTTTTTGGGAAACCACAATTTTCTAGTGCAGGGATTGCGAATTTGATTTTGTGCACTTTCAGTGTTGCTATGCGAGTTACCACTGTGCTCTCACAGCGCCCTCGTGTGTCAAGGATAAGCATTTTTTTTCTTCAAATTAAACAGTTTACTCAGTGTTCACTAAATTTGTGTCAGAAATATACTTCCCATTTTGTTAAAACTGTCCAGAAGCACTGCTATTTGCCTAAACATTTATCTACATCAAATCGCAATTCATAGACCCTTAGTATATTTGTTTGTAATCCTAAGAGAATTTCCCAAAATAAAATGATAAAAAGCACACTAATATTTCCATTGGATATACAAGTTACTAGTATACATCGAGATAAGTTTAATCTTATTAAGCTTATCCAATTTCTGTTTCAGGTGCTATCGTTTTAGTAAAATTAGTGAACATATTTCCAAATTAAATTTCTGTCAACGAAACAGTCAAATAAGCTGAACTTTTTCACAGGTTGGTTTGTATATATACCTGCTTCTTGGATGCATTTACAGACATTTTACTAAAAGTACGTGTATACTGAGTTTAAATGCAGAGTTATACCATCCAGTGGCGTAACCAAGGGGGGGGGGGAGAGGGTAGTGGCGTACCTATGGGGGGCGAGGTCAGGTCTGTGCCCCCTGGATACCCCCATTCAGAATTTTGAAAAATAGGTCCCCATTTAAGGCTGCAGGATAAAAAATGTTCAAGTATTGACCGTGCCCTCTAGAAAAAGTGGTGCACCCATAGTGCCCCCTGAAAATTGGACCCTAGTTACGCCACTGGGGGAAGGGGGGGGGGGAAATAGTGTGTGTTGGTAAATTCACAAACTTGTTGGTATTTCTGAACTTCTGAACGTCTGCTAAAGATTGACATAATTTGTTGGATCATTTGAGTTTTGTGTCGGTAAATTTACCCCCAATAAATTCCCCTACCCACAATCCCCTACCCACAATCCCCTACCCACAATCCCCTACCCACAATCCCCTACCCACAATCGGAAAATCCTGGCTACGCCACTGGTACAGTTCCCATGATGACCCAAATCCAGTATGGGCAAATTACCATCCCAATCGATACGTTACATGGAGGTAATTGCAAACGACCTGAGAAATATTTATTACTTTGTGTTGTTAACAAGAAAATAGTGAAAATGCACTTATACTCTTTTAAGTTATTGGCAAGCATTTCATATATATATATATATATATATGGCTTGATCCCTGGCTACTGGGCAGATATGGTTTGGCCTCTGACCTGGCACCAGAGACCAATAGATAATTGGCTTAAGTGGACCGCCCACCAACACAGGGGCTGGTTAGCTCAGTTGGTAGAGCGCTCGTACGGTATTCGAGAGGTCGCGGGTTCGAGTCCAACATCAGCCAATTTTTCTTTGCTCGCTTCACTTGTTATATAACATTTCAGGTCAGTTCCTTCCTATATATATTTATTCTGTGTACAACCACATAAAAGGCTTGTATCCCACTGTGTGCATGATCCCCGCTACTGCCGTTACCCAGGTTGTCTGCATCTGACCGGGGCTTGATCCCTAAAAAATGAAAGCTTTGAATCACCATTTTAAAGAGTTCGGTCAGTGACAACTCTTTATAAAGTTGGATTTAACTTTTAAAAGTGTTGAATTAACATTGATAAAGTTAGACTTAACTTGACTCCGTGTTAATTCAACACTTTTTCTTTGAGTTGAATTTAACTTTATAAAGTGTAGTCACTCACCGGACTCTTATATGGTTAATTCAACACTTTAGTTTTATGAGCGTGGCTACTCGGCAGATAATGGTTTGGCCTCTGACCTGGCCCCCATAGAGCAACAGGTAATTAGCATAAGTGGACCGCCCACCAACACAGGGGCTGGTTAGCTCAGTTGGTAGAGCGCTCGTACGGTATTCGAGAGGTCGCAGGTTCGAGTCCGGCATCAGCCAATTTTTCTTAATTCATGTTTTTTCTGATTTGATGTTTTACAAAAAGTTACCGTCCAGCATTTTTGTAAATTCGACATAAAATTCCTATTTTCTCTTTGAAAAAAGCACTGCAGGCAAACTAATACGAAGGATGGTTGATGCCTGTACCAACACCAAGTAAGATATTTAATTAGTTAAATAATAGTTTAATAATCTGGTAATTTCTAATGTTGTACCTTCCATTTAATTATAAAGACACACCATGACATTTTACCAATGTTAAATTGTATACAGGTTTCAAATGTTAAACCAAATTAATTTTCTCATCCGAGGATTTGGCCTTTGTATAGGCTAATGTACGTCAATATTTGTTGATTCGTATTGAAAGTGCACCTTTAAAATACACATTCTAGAAAAGTCTGTTATAAATCACGGATCGCCTTCACTAAGGGACCGTGAATTAATCATAAGATCTTAAAGTCCTGGGCAGGTAATTTATATGCTGTATACCATAGAGGATGTGTGTGTTAAGCATTTACTAAACAGACTGGCGAATTTCCTACTTTCTTCTTTGTTTATGTGAAGTAGTCTTGGGGGAGATGCACATTGCATGGGTTTATATTGTTGAAAGACGAGAAAAACAGAGCATCAAATATTGCAGGTGCCCATAGCTGGAGTACACGTACGCATCAGGACTGCATAGTGCTCTTCAAGTATGAGATGCTATTGAAGTTTTGGCAATGATCAATGTACGCCCGGAGAGGCGGCAAACAATGAACCAGTTTTGCCTCGTTCGATTTCACATCCACCTTCGGCCCTGATCATCGTTAAAGGCGAGCGACCGGTGTATACACCTTCATTGTACGAGAGTGTCTAGCGAGGGACAACATCCTCAGATTCGTCCGTGATCTTCCAGACATGTGAATGATTCAGTCCCAGACTAAGGCGGCTGCATTAGCAAGGCAGTGAAATGGTGTGAGATACATGCATGAAACTACATGCAGGAAGACTGGCAATGACACGGCATGATGTAGCCTGAACAACACAGCGGAGGCCAGGGAATTATGCGTCTTTCTCCACTGATGTTAATCACATTCCTTGCCATATTTTGTTTGCCTGCCATCTCTGCATACCGCATCAGTAAGTTTCATTTTACGTTTGAAGTTCTTCCCTCTCTTCCAGGTCATTCTTTACGGATCAAGTAAGTTACTGTATCCAAGCGGCAATTAGAGTAGGCAATGTTGCATATGTAGCCTTCATCTTTAATGGGTACCCGTGTTGTTAACACGAAACTCAATTCCCACTAATGTAATTCAGCGAATTAAGGGATATACATTGTCGTATGTGTGTGGCAAGCTATATAGATGTTGACCTGTGGATATGATAAGTTCAACGGATCACGATGCCATAGGCTGAAAAGTCATTGCATTTGTCATTCTTTAATCATTCTTCGTGGTAATTACAAAATATTTTAATGAAAGTATGCATCAGCAACCAACATAAGAGAAACAGTAACAAATTTCAACTGCAGCATGCAGCATAACAAACTATATAGTACATGCAGCCATCAACATTGAATCTTTGATTTTATCTTCCATAATAACCCAATTCCCCATTAACCTCCATGTCATTTTGTAAAGAGGTTAGTCATCCGCACATGATAAGAGAAATATTCAGGTCGGGATCAGGTCTGGGCAGTTTGTCATTGTCATAATACGATACGACGAGAAGTGTACGCCTTTTATCAGATATTAAAATGTATGACAATTCAGTGTGTTTCGTTATGTAATCAATTATTTTGTGAAATAACTGATTTGAGAGTAGGTTATAGGCCTACACATCCTATTGACAAAACAGATGTACATATAGAATGTCCTATTCTCATTTGAATCTTAAACTGTCTTCTTTGACAAGGTACCCCTTTGTTATGTAGCATAATACGTAGCTTTACGTACCGTAGCTTCAATCATACATTCATTGATTACAACTGTAATAATTGAAGGCACTGAAGGGGTATGTTTTGTTATATTTTGTTTTCTTTTAGTTTTCTAATACTTATATTAAGACTTATCTTGATTGTATTACCCAAGTTGGGCTCATTACTGCCTTTGTAAATAATGAATGATGCTTAGGCCTAATCACAATGTTAAGGAAGCTATACATTAAAGCCCCGATATACCTTTGATAAATAAAAGGTAATTTTGTTTATGCATACTTCATGCATCAACATGAAGTTAAATCATCAACATGAAGTTAAATCATCAACATGAAGTTAACATCAAATTAAATAAATCATATTGCATAGTCCCTTTAAGGCTTAAAGCCCCAATACACATTTGTTAAAAGGTCACTGTGTTTATGCATAGGACCATACTTCATGTCGTGAGAATCAATAAATATGTATAGAAATCAGTCTAAGTTCAGCTCTTATTAGTTTGAAGGTTTATGAAAGAATCGGGAATCATTATGTAAAAGTGAAGTGTTCTTAAATGCCACAGTGGCGACACACTTGAATGTGTTTTTAAGATTTATGTTTTCTGCACCATTCCTTTCACGCGAGTGCTTTCCGTACATGGACGTAATCCCGGGGGTTGGATGGAGTTGGGCAGGGAAAGACCCCCGCAGCAGTTCCCCCAGTAATGTTTGTGATGGTGGGACCGTAATGGTATGACTATAATAATACCATCATTCACCTTCATAGAGGCTATTAGAGTATATAGCGCACTATTATTACCCAGTATGTTACCCGGTACATGTCATGTTATTACCTAATTATTATATCACTCCATTCTACAATTATGACAAAATATGACATAATTCCATTGCATTTTGATTACAAAATCCCCTTTCCCTTTTATGTAAAATTTCACATGTTTCTTTAATTTTATGTATTTTGACATTAAAAACCTAAACCCCTCATTTAAAACCTCTTCAAATCATTGGGCTGTCTGTCGGATTGTCAGGGACTGATGCTTCGTCTCGTTCCTGTATAGGCCTTATCACTGATGAGCATTTTTGCATTCAAGAAGAGCATTGACCACTAATTTAATCATGATAAGATTAGTTAACTTGTTGGCAATATTTCTTTTTTCTAATCAATAGGCCTATGCTTTCAACATGTATGCGCTAAGGAGTTTGACACTGTAGGGCCTATATTATTTATTTATTCAAATATATTATCGTCGATACTGTAAAATAAATAGAGTATACAATTGCCATGTGCTTATCCAGATCCTTTTATACAATTGCCATGTGCTTATCCAGATCCTTTTATACAATTGCCATGTGCTTATCCAGATCCTTTTATACAATTGCCATGTGCTTATCCAGATCCTTTTATACAATTGCCATGTGCTTATCCAGATCCTTTTATACAATTGCCATGTGCTTATCCAGATCCTTTTATACAATTGCCATGTGCTTATCCAGATCCTTTTCAGTAAGAAAACCTTATTTAAAAATGACACTATAATCCAGTATTAAATAAAATGAAAGGACATACGAAAGAGAAAAGTTAAAATAACAAACATCGTATGAAACTGATATAAATATGTTAATAATTCCAATATTATTTAATTTTTACGGAAGGACTGAAGAGAAAAAAACACAAAATGAATAGGTGAATTAATATACTACAGTGAAAATCCTCAAAAGAACATTATATGAATAGGCCTATATCAAAATATATCAAATAGGGCCTATGTTACGTTAAACAAATTATTAACCCATCATACCCAATTAGTTATAGACAAAACAGAAAGACAAGCATTAAGTTAGTCAACCCGACAGACAGACCAACAGACACAGCCCAGACAGCCGTTATAATCAGCTGGATTGACAGACAATCAGAATGACAGACATGCACATAGGACAATCAACAAGATCTTAATTGATGGAATTATGGCAACGGGATATTCTTGAAATCAGATCTTTATTCAGATAGTCAAATTCAGCTCACAGGCAGCCTCATTTTTCAAGACAGACACACAATAAGACAGCCCTACAGTAGGACAGACCGACACATTATACACGAATAGTTCTTCAGATAAGCCTTCGCATGGAATTTTACCCCGACTTGATAATCTTCAAACCGCATTAGGCAATCCACTTGAAGAATACGTGTGTCTCTTGAGAAAATAACATACAAATTATCTCAGACGGAGTGTCCTCTCAATATAGACGACGCCTCTGAATATTCAAGTTGTACTAGGGTTGATGATAGCGATTGTGGTGATGATAGTTATGACAATGATGATTATTATTATAGTAATAGGTATGATGATGATAATGGTGATGATGATGACGCTGATGGGTGCACCCCACTAAATGGGTGCACCCCCATACCAACCAATTCTAAATACAAAATATTAAAAAATCATTACAAAATTCTTAGAAGTCCTACACTTTAAAAATATTGATTGATGTTTAACCTTTTATTTTCTTCTCAGTTTAATGTGGATAGTCCAGACGCCCGTCGAGTTATTCTTATCCTAATGGAAACCACCCTCTACAGCAGTAAAAATGCCCACACTGAAAAGCATCCATTTTGGAAAAAGGTCTTACGCCTGAAATCGAATTAGGACCACTTTTTCCCAGGGCCTAGTGTATCCAAAATACTCAAAATTGGAAGTCAAGGACCCCCAGTTTATGATATTGGACCATTTTTACACAATCCGTCAAATGAAGTTTTTCAGAAAAAATTGTGGACATACAAATTATGATAAACAGGTGATGATGATGGTGATGGTGATGGTGATGGTGGTGGTGGTGGTGGTGGTGGTGGTGATGGTGATGGTGGTGATGGTGATGGTGATGGTGGTGGTGGTGGTAGTGGTAGTGGACGTAGTGATGATGCATTGTGATTTAGTGATACTTATGGGGACAGTTGCTTGATAATGCATATGGTAGTACTGAAGATGCATGTGATATGTGATGATAATGCATGGATGATGTATTAAACAAGGACTATACACAAGCATCCTTTCAGAAGGGTTATGGGGGATGTTGAGCTTGTCGGACTAGTTTCCATGTCTATGCATTCTCATAGATTTTATTAATTCCCCACTGTGCCCAATGAATGTCAATTTGAAATCATATGGTGACCATGGTCGAATAACTGTGACGCAAGGACAAGATTAATAGAATTTAAATTGGGCTGACTATTATTTTTCTTCCCCTCAATCCGAAGAATTTTTATTCATATGATATGAATAATGGCACGTGACAGGACCGCATACATCCAGTCAAGACAGTTTTCAATATAAATTATTAAAGGGTCTGTGTAATAGGAATGACTGAACTTGCATAAAACATAATGAATTCCGTTTCAATATTGGCATCACTTTGAAACATTTAAATTGCATATTTGTGGGTGATGTTATCCTTTCTTGGCACTTTTAGAATTAATACTAAGAAGATTTGAATATTCATGAGCAAATCTATGATGTCGTAGCGGAATCAGTATGATGCAATATCATGGTTGGTTTGTATAAAATAATAATACTGATTGAATTTCTGGTCGTTTCACAGGTCAGTTTTTGAAAATGTTTTGTTTTCTTGTTTACTGAATGTATCTTCATAGTAAAGGTACAACATTGGTAATGTTGACAAATCTGCTTATATGAGTGTGCTTACTTTCTTTGAATCAATATATAAATTAAACAACCACGTTTCAGCTTATCACTTGGTGTCTTTCATGAACAAAATAGTGAAAATGCATTTGAATTTTTGTCCAAACAGGAAGTTCAAATTCAACACATTCTAACGCAAAATTTATACATTTTTGAATATGAAATTGAAATTGTTATAATAAAAGATGATACACCTTTGCAAAATATGATATTGACATCATCAATGATAATTTGATTGAACCGGAAGTTTACACGAACACCGTGTGTTTGAATCCAACAAGCATTTGAGCTCTATAGTTGGTATTTATTTTTATTTGGAATTTAGGGAAGAATTTTCTTTCCTATAAATTTTAAGAGTGGCGCCGTGTTGGTTATCGTTAACGTCAACAACAATGAGTCCTTTGACTGAATCCATATGATGTTCTTTTTTGTAAATCGGCGAATCTAACACTTTAATCGGCCCGTCGTTTTTTCTGGTTTACACGAGGAATAGGATTTCGTCAACATAACACTGGGGGCTTATAGCATCCTTGCTGATTTAACCTAAACGGCCTCCCTCTTAACTACCTTACACAATGTGATGAAATATGATGCCTCAGAAATTAGATGGCTTGATCATAACGCTGTTGAGTGGCCGGAATAACACTGTAGTGTTCTTCCAAAGAACGGGGAATACAATTTATGACCAACTGCGGAAAAAAGTTACACATACCCTTCCTCTCAAGACAACTGTACAACTGGACTGATGTTGGCAGAGGGATCCGATTAATTGTTTCACGCATTTGTGCTGCAAATGCTATTTTCAGAATGTTTTTCTTCTATGTACATGAACTATAACATATTTATTGTGATGAAATCTGAGGCAATAGTTTATTTAATGAAACTGATTCTCATTGGAGGTCTAAAAAGCTAGAATCAATTATGCATGAAGCATTAACACAATGGCGGATCCGTGGGGGTGGAGGTGGGGTCCGGCCACCTTGATATAAAATAAATATGTATAAATATTCACAATTCTATATCCATAATAAATAATGGACACTTAAGTATTTTAGTTTTTACCTGAAATCCATGCAGTATGTTTATCCAGATTGCATTTGACCATACCTATAATATATCAATAAACAAAATCTCTTCACAAGGAAATTCACGTTGGCTTGATATGTTGATTAAGTGATCACCAACATGGTTAAAAACGCATCTCTTCCAGGGGTTTTGCGCCACTTGATGATGCCTTTGTATCAGTAACAAATATAACAGCGGCAACAACATGAATCAGAACAAGCAGCAGTGGGAAACAACAACGTCACCAGGTAAATTTAAGCATACAGCATCTTAAACAGCATCACCATCCACATTTATAGCAGTATAGACATTGACAATATTTAGGTGACTGAATTCATAGGCGGCACCGCAACAGCAGCAGCAGCAACGACAACAGAAGCAACAACGACAACAACAACAACAATAGTATATATATATAGTCGAATGCTATGATCTCCACTTGGTCACGATGTCGGTAAGCCACTTGACGGCATCCTCGTCTGCTGTATGCAGGGCTGCTATACCACCGTCGAAGTGATGGATTGGGCAGTCATCTACTAGGTGGCGCATTGTCTGGATATCGCCGCAATCGCAGAGCGGAGAGGCAGCGAAACCCCACTTGTAGAGGCTACTCCGGCATGGCCCCGCGTCAGCGCGGAACCGGTTTAAAAGGATCCACAGCCCGCGGGGTAGGTCCATTCCTGGAGATCCAGTGCTAGGATCGGCGACCAGGAACTTGTTTGGCACATCGGTCAGGTCCCACCTCTCCTTCCATAGATGCTCTGCAGTGGCCGGTTCTGGGACATTGGTCCAGATTGGGTGGCGGGACTTCAGCCTTGGTCTTGGATGGTGTTCCATGTCATGGACCAGTGGTAGCTCCGGTTTTTGTTGGGTCTTGATGACGAGCTTTGCAGTAGCGATCTCCCTGCGTACATCCGGTGGGGCTATATTGCTCAGGACTGGAAGCCAATCTGTCCGAGTGGCACAGACCGCTCCAGCGATGGTTCTCATGGTGGTGTTGAGCTGGATGTCCACTAGGCTGGTGTGTGCAGAGTTCCTCCATGCGGGTGCGCAGTACTCAGCCACCGAGTAGCAAAGTGCCAGAGCAGAAGAGCGAAGCGTCTCTGCGTTTGTTCCCCATGTTGTTCCGGCGAGCATGTGTAGCAGGTTGTTCCTGGTCCTGATCTTAGCCGACACTTTCTAAAGATGAGGTTTGAAGGTGAGCGCTCTGTCCAATGTGATTCCGAGGTATGTTGGCCTTGGATCATGGGTGAGGCGTCTGCCATCTAGGAGAATATCCAGTTCCTGGCTGCTACTTACGTTGTGGAGGTGGAAGACACTAGATACTGTCTTGGCAGCACTGGGTTGGAGGTGCCAGCGTTTACAGTATCCACTGATTTCAGCAATGTAGTTGTTAATTATGGTGTTCAGGTCTTCAAACTTCACTGCTTGGTGAGCGAGGCAGATGTCATCGGCGTAGATGAATTTCCGGCATGTGGTGTCAGGGAGGTCATTTGTATATAAGTTGAACAGTGTTGGTGCCAGAGCCTTGTGGCAAGCCATTCTTCTGTGATCTCCAGGAGCTGATGTTGTCTCCCATGTGGACACGAAACCGTCGGTGTTGCAGCAGAAGTTCAATTGTGTCTACAGCCCAGCGTGGTAGGGCCTGTGAAATTTTGAGGAGCAGACCTCTGTGCCAGACAGTGTCGTATGCGGCTGTTAGATCAAGGAATACTGCGCCGGTTTTTTGTCGTCTCTGGTATCCGTTCTCAATGTAGGTGGTGAGGGCTAGAACTTGATCTTGTGTGCTTCTACCAGAGCGGAATCCGGCTTGCTCGATGTGTAGTACTTCCTCCACAGTTGGCTTGATGCGATGGAGAATCATCCGTTCCAGAAGTTTGTAGCACATTGAGAGGAGGGAGATAGGTCGGTAGCTTGATGCAAGTTTCAGGTCCTTCCCCGGCTTCGGGATAGCGATTGTTTTTGCAATTCTCCAGATTCTGGGGAGTTTTTCTCTGAGATCACTCTTGATAGGAACTGTGCGAGCCAGTTCCGAGCGACAGGGCCCAGGTGTTTCAGAAATTCTGGATGAATATTGTCGTATCCGGGAGCTTTGCCACTCTTCAGATCTTTCAGAGCTTCGTTGACCTCATTGACAGTAAATGGTGGTGTTGTTTGTTCCTCACCTCGGGGTGATCTTCGAAAGGAGCGCCACTTTTGGGTGATCTCTTGTTTGACCTTTTTGTCGATAGGAGCTTTGCCCACTTTGACGAGATGGCTGGCAACAGCATTTGGTTTGGCTGATGGTCTGGTTGTGTTGGATGGTTGTTGGCTGGCGCCGATTTTGCGGATGAGGTTCCAGCTCTTCCGGCTCGAGTGTTTGAAGTCCAGATTGCTGGTGGTTTCCTCCCACCTCGTTCGGCGTGCATTGTCTAGAGATTCGATGAGGTGGTCTGCAATGTCTTGGTCACCTGAGGTTGTGTACTCTTCAAGAAGTTGTTGTCATTCAGAGTCCAGGCATGGGATGTAACTCGGCCGAAAACCTCGCGGTATGTTGGATGTGGCAGATTTGAAGATTGCTTTGGTGAATCTTGTGTATGCTTCGGACATTACGATCTCTTTTGTGGGGATGCAAGTGACACTCTTCTCAAGCTGCTCAGAGAACTTCGGCCAGTTTGCCTTGCGGAAATTCCATCGTGGTCTTTGTAGAGATCGTATGATTGGGATTCGTATCCCAACATGGGTCAAGATCGGCCTGTGTTGACTGCGTGGGAAGTCGTCCAGAACCTTCAGGGATGTCTGTAGAGGTTGGCCATTGTGTGATGTGACCCAGCACAGATCTGGCGAGTAGTCACGGTTCCAGCGCGCAGAGTGGAAGGAGCGCTTTTGTTTCAGGTCGATGACCAAACTCAGGTCCAGTTGAGATGACCACTCCATCAGCCAATCTCCGTTCTTATCTGCGTTGTCATAACCCCAGTTGCCGTGGTGGCTATTAAAGTCACCCACATAGATTGCTGGGTGCCGGTGAGTCGGCAGGGCCGCATGGGACCAGTCGATGGAAGGTGGCTTATAGACATTGATGATTTTGTAGCTGCCAACACGGATGGCATCATAGAGTTCTGCCGATTCAAGGAGTTCAGCGTCGGCTATGTCGGAACGAACATAGGTAGCTCTTCCAAACTGCTGATGGCCCGAGAAGGCGACCAGGTCGTAGTTCGCGATCACGGTTCTGCTTCTGGGCTGGTCAGCACCAACGTGTAATTCTTGGAGACAGATGATGTCAACTCTTTCTGTGTGGCAGATTTTTGCAAGGATTTCACGCTTTGCAGGCGAGATACCTTCGATGTTGAGCTGGAGGATTCGAACGGCAGGACCTATGTCTTTAAAGGCATTTCCTGCATCATTGCATTGGAGATCGGAGCCAGGATCCATGGGATTTGGCGAGCGATTTGGATCATTAGTTTCCCCAGGTGAACCTGGGTACTCACGGAGGGTGCGACGAAAACGCTGATCCATTACCCCCCACAACAATAGTCATCAACAATAACACTCGCAGCAGCAGCAGCAACAACAACAGTAGCAACAGCAGCAACAACAACAACAACAGTAGCAACAACAACAGCAGCAACAACAACAGAAGCAGCAACAACAACAACAATACAGTCATCAACAACAACACTAGCAGCAGCAACAACAACAGTAGCAACAACAACAACAACAGCAACAACAATACAGTCATCAACAACAACACTAGCAGCAGCAGCAACAACAACAATAGCAGCAGCAGCAACAACAACAGTATCAACAACAACAACAATACAGTCATCAACAACACTAGCAGCAGCAGCAGCAACAACAACAGTATCAAAAGCAACAACAACAGCAGCAGCAGCAACAACAACAGTAGCAGCATCAATAAGAACAGCACCAGCAGCAGCAACAATACAGTCATCAACAACAACACTAGCAGCAGCAACAACAGTAGCAAAAGCAACAACATCGACCGTACATCAACAGCAGCAACAACAGTAACATCAGCTGCAGATACAGATGCAGCAGCAGCAAAAACAACAGCATAAAAGCCTTTTCAACATCAACAACAGAAGCAGCGGCGAAATTGTACAAAATTATTAATGTTAATAATCAGGATATAAATCCAACTCGGCTGTAAATTAATAGGGTAATGTTGCACAATCATTATAAACCACAGCGTTTGTTGGGCATATATACAAGTCAATTTCAAAGGTGATTTTGACTATAGCAAATAATGGCGCATTGGGACGCTCATTCACACGTTGCGAAAATGACAACTCGCCCCAGGGCTCACTAGGGCATTTGCAGATATTCATAGCAATATTCATATCAATATTCCTGACAACTCTCAATTTAGATTATGTCTAACCAAACAGCATTTACTTCGGAACATTTGTTATTGCGCATTGCGTGCCAGTATGAATATATTTATCAATTTGGTTGGCGAAATATTGTCAGACGTCGGAAAAAGATATCTAATTCTCTAATACTATAGGGCCTTTGCTAATGCATAAATGCAATTTATTTCAATACATTATTAATATACAAAATAATGCAAATGAACAGCGCGTTGCCTATAGCAGTGTCGTTAACCATTGTTTGCATGTGCTTGGAAACATTTTCATTAAATTCAGTAGGTCTATATAGCACCAACAAAATGAAACCATGTAAGTGACGATTTACTGATGTTGGACACAATATCATTGAAAATGTAAAAAATATAAGAATCCAATGTATTTATGTCTTGGCAAATTTTGCCCTCATTACAGCAAAATATTTCTGTTGATGCAATTTCATAAATAGATTGTGGTGGCCATGGCTAGCCTAATTTACGTGATTTTGTGATTAAAAAAAAATATTCACGTGAAAAATGTACTTTCCTCCCGAAAATATTTAACATTTCCGTTTGTGTGTAAATATTTAAATATGTCACGTGAACATTTGTGTTCACGTGAATTTTCCCGCAATTATTAACGTTAATGTTTAATATAAGGGGACAAATATTCACGTGAATATTTAAAAAAAATATCTGCGTGAAAATACGTGAACGCATATTTTCACTTGAACTTATCTGGGAAAATGTATGGGAAATTGAAATGTAATGTCAAATTTCACTTGAATACTTCAGGCCTTTTAGGGGCCTTTTAGGTCTACTATTATATAGATAAGACATCTGAACATGAAGGTACTTGATCACATTACAATTTAACGATTCCACGTGTTATTCCACAGTATCCTATACAAAGAATTCATAATGACAACGTCAATATTGGATTTCCTCAAATAAGGAACACAAACTAGATTAAGAGTCTTGTTTAGAATGTGTAAATATGGCGCCTGAACTTTGACAGTCATGGCACAATCGCCTCTTCTGTCTGGTAAATAGACGTGCACCAACCATCTTTATGCATCGTGCATTCTTGGTAAATTGGAAATAAGAACGCAAACATTTTTTTTAATAGATGAACTGCATGGTTTTCGAAATTAATTGAAAATTTTCCTGGCAGAGAAGCATAGCGAGAATACATAATGCATTTTTGTTGTGAAGGTATTTTTACAACTAGAGCGGCAAGTAATTACCTTGTGCAAGGTTGAAGACAGTTTGGCGTCAAAGATTGTGCTTAGATTACAAAACCAAAGAGACTGTCTATCGTCAAATATAACACGCTTTTGGAGAAAATAATAAAGCTATATTTCTCCCCATACTATTATTTTAAAAACACTGAAAGGTCAGAATGTTATAAAATGTACATACTTCATGTGGCTTAGGAAATATATAGACATAGTTTTATAGTATAAAGTAATCAATTCAATTTAATTTAAATCACCTATATATAGGAAGGGAATCATTATTACCAACATCATTATTACCAATCATTATTGGTAACTGATGTGGGACCTAAAAACGCAAACACAAAAACAAGCTTGTCGGGTGAGCAAAAAAAATTGCATTTTGTGGTAAAAGCATGAAATTTGGCATGGGGATTCAGAATGGGCCAAATATCATTTTAACCTATGAACCCAACTTGGGTCTCACCTATTTTAGGGGCAGGCTAGATTTGTTAAAACTGGGAGCATGAGATCCAAAAATGAGAAAGATGGCTGTTATATTGTGTCAATTTATATCTTAAAAGGAAATAGAAAGAAGGTACAGCATTTTGAGATGTGTATGCGTCTCGTATTTAAAAAAAGAGGGAGCACAATACTAATACAAGATACATGTCTTCAGATTGGACAATTTTGTTATTTATTTATCTTTATTTTTCTGCCTATTTAATGGGCGGAGCCACAATATTAAAAAAGTGGGCGGACAACACCAATAAAGAAAAGCTGACTTTAATGAAAGTTTGTTTAAAAATGGAAACAGGATGAATATTAAACATTTTCAGATATTTTACCTATTTAATGGGCGAGAACGCAATGTTATAAAAGTGGGCGGACAACACTAGAAATCCCATCTTTAAAGATACATCACCCGTATTTGGGCCGATTTGACGGTTAAAACAATTATAAGCTTTCATTTGAGACATTGAACGAAAACATCCGTACCAGTAAAATAAAAACTCAATTTAATAATAATATTATGCTGTCTCAATGGTTCAATCCTCAGCTTGTACGTGACCACACAATTTATTGTACATAACAGCCGAGGGCGTGTGCAGTCTTCCGATTGGCCAGCGCGGCTGTCAATCAGAATCAAGCGCGTTTTAAATATCGCTTTTATTTACAGTTTCAGACATCCGAATTTCAATATTATTTTTCAAAATTCGATCGCTTTTTAAATTCTATTTTTATTTATTGATTTTTTGTTTGGTTTCTTGAGCCAAACACAGGCGATATCAAGTTTACATGTGTGTCTAAAATGGAATCAGGAAGAAGGTAAAACATTTTCAGGTGTAGACCATTCTTTTAATCTGCATATTTTTTGGACGGGCCAGATTATTAAAAGAAAGCTGCACAAATAAAAACAATATTTTCAACGTGTGCGTCTTATAATCAAAACAGCAGAATGGTGAAACATTTTCAGATCATATTGTAGAGGCAGAGCCAGAATGTTAGAAGAGTGGAGGCGTTGTCCCAGTACCGGTACTATAAAAATGTTGGGGGTGATGCATACTCACTCCTGCTGAAAACATAGATCCGTCCCTAAAATGTTTAAATACAAAATGGGTCTGCATCTAGTTATACAACACTTGCCAATTTCAGATTTTTAAATTTTCTTTTGCAAAGTTGGGCTGCTAGGTTTAGATTGGTCTTTGGTCTTTTGTCCCCCAACTTTTCAAAAACAACACCCCGCCCAGACAGAATCAAAGTTTGATCTTCATCTGAATATGTAAGACATGACCTTATTCTAAGGCTGTGGGTTTTCGGTTATTTCGGTAACCGGATAACCGAAATTGGAAATCTTCAGATACCCGGGTACCCGTAAACAATTTTGTAAAAACACATAAATACTCCTGAATGTATAAAAAACCAATATAATACCAATATAAAATAACCAAAAAATAAAATATTCTCTTGTTTTATTAAAGTCATAATAAATGTGGACTTACTGTAATAATTTCCCGCCTCTATATTTAAAACGACTTAAGCATCTCCATTCCCCACACACATTTTGTTAACCAAAAAATCGGAAACTTCCATTTGTGTGGCTTAAATGTTTACGAGTAATTGGAACCGAAAAGTGGACCCGGGTAATGACAGTTTCAGTCGGGTATCCGGATACCCGGCAAAGCCTTACCTTATTCAGACATAATGTGATGCAACGTCTTACCTCATGACGTCAGCATGCTGGTTTCTGGTCTTATACTTCCACTTTAAAAAAATCTAGCACCGCCCCCCAAATAGGTTAGACCCAGGATGGATCCATAGCTTAAAACTATATTTGGCCCATTCTGAACACCCATGCAAACTATAATGCTTTTGCCACCAAATACACAATTTGTCCCCATTGGGTACTTGGGCACTCTTTCCTAAATTATACATTAGAATAATCTACATCTTAATGCCTTGACGATATTTTCTCATTAACGGCAAACGTAATAAGCGGAAACAATGAGAGTAAACATACTCGTAATATTACCAATGTTGTACAGTACCTACCCTATAAACACATTATGACAGCTCACGAACACCTACAGTCAATGAAAAAAAAAACATATTCTGATTCATAAAGTATGAATGCATTAACACAAACTGTTATCAGAGGTGTATTCTGCTTTTAAACTAAATCACCAAGTGATCATTTTTCTTTGACAAATTAAATATCCCCCATAAAAAGAACTTTTGTCAGTCAGAAGCAATTAATTAATTTTTTTTTTTATATTGTATAATCGGCGCTATTACGGCAAGTAGCGTATATGCTTTCAGGTAAAACCCCCGTCATAATGCGAATTTGGCTAGTATTGGCGCATTAACATGGCGAATCATTTCTGCACGAAACTCTCCTCTAAGACATGTTAAAACATTAACAGGTGTGTTGTCTTCTAGCGCGTGTACTCGACACAGCTCTGCATACATTCAATTCATCCATGCTAACCTATGTACACTGTGATTTGACAGAGTAGACATTTGTCTCAGTATTTGCATAAATGTCTGCCACTTCTGTCTGCACGGGGTCAGACATGTGAGGACTCTATAACGGATTGACCGGCAGATTTATCGTTTCCCTCTGGCTCAATCTTAGCATGAATTCAATCTTGGCTTTCACTGCATGTGCCAGATGCAAAAATGCTCAATAAATCTGGCATTATTAATATTGTCAATAAATCTGGCATGCCGATTGTCGTGGTTTATGATTCATTTATCAAAGGCTAGATTTGAGTTGGTTGCCTTAATTGGCGGATTTAATGCTATGGTCCCACAGAGATTTCGACTCTCTAGATCGTGTTTCGTCAAGATTTTAGATTTTTTACAAAAATTTTTCGAGAAAAGTTGAAATAGTCTAAAGAGCCTAAACAAATCGAAACTGTCGATATTTGTCGATATTTGTCGAAAATTATTAATCGAAAATTATTAATCGAAAATTATTAAACCTGACCAATATTTTTCGAAAAAGTTTCGATCAAATTTATCGAAATTTTGTCGACATTTTATCGAAACTGTCGAAAATGAGATCGAAATATTCTTAACAGTCTAAAAGTTCGAAAACCAGTCGAAATAAATCTAAACTCTCTAAATAGTCTAAACAATCGTTACAGTCGAAATAAAGCGGAACATTTTTCCAATTTTTTTAAAACAATCGAAAATTAATCGAAAAAAGTTAGAAATCAATCTGAACAGTCTGAACAGTCGAATTTTGTCGAAATGCCAGTCGAAATGTTCTAAACAGTCGAAAGTCGTCGAAATAAAATCGAAAATGAATCGAAATTGTCGAGAAAATACAAAAAAAAGAAATTTCTCACGGAAAACAGATATTTTGTCGATATTTATACGAGATTTTGACGAAATTATTAAAAATAACAAAAAATCCAAGAATCGAAATATATTTCGACAGAAAGATCGAAATATTCCTGTGGGACCATAGCATAACGACGTCGTCGTCATCATCATCATCTTCCTCCCCATCCTCCCCCTTCTCATTCTCCTCATTAACATCTTCATTGCCATTGCCATCATCATCATCATCATCATCATCATCATCATCATCATCATCATCACCATCATCACCATCATCACCATCATCACCATCATCACCATCATCACCATCATCACCATCATCACCATCATCACCATCATCACCATCATCACCATCGTCACCATCGTCACCATCGTCACCAGCATCACCATCACCACCATCACCACCATCATCATCAGCATCATCAGCATCACCAGCATCACCAGCATCACCAGCACCACCAGCACCACCAGCACCAGCATCACTATCATCATCAGCATCACCATCATCATCAGCATCACCATCATATCCATCATCACCATCATCACCATCATCATCATCAGCAGCATCACCATCATATCCATCATATCCAGCATCACCAGCACCACCATCATCACCATCATTACCACCATCATCAGCATCACCATCATCACCATCATCACCATCGTCACCATCGTCACCATCACCATCATCACCATCATCACCATCATTACCACCATCATCAGCATCACCATCGTAACCATCGTCACCATCACCACCATCGTCACCATCACCATCATCACCATCATCACCATCATCACCATCATTACCACCATCATCAGCATCACCATCATCATCATCACCATCACCATAGGTATCATCATCACCATCATCATCATAGCTATCGTCGTCATCATCATAATTATCATCATCATCATAGCTAACACCGTCATTATCATCGTCTTCATCTACGTCATCTACGTCATCTACGTCATCTACGTCATCTACGTCATCATAACTTAACTGTGTATATTTCTAGAGCACATTTGTAATTATTTTAGTATACATAATTGAATTGTTTCATATATTCCATTCTAGTATAATACCCTCCTAAGGCCTCACTGCACCACCCGACCACCTGAATACACAAAATCGAAGTAACGCCGAATGCCAAATGTATGCATTATCTAGAATTGTGGGGGAAAACTGACATTTTGCATGTTTTATTGAAGTAAAATTGAAGACGGTGTTGTATCTCACGTTATATCAGCCTCGGTGCATGTATTTAGAACTGTATACGTGAGCGGTGCTGTATTAGGCATTGCATGGGTTTGGAGGAGGCCCTGCGAGGGTATCTTAGCAATGAACAGACGCTCTGACATATTTTTATTTTATACAATTAAGGGTTTTAATAAGTGTATTTTAAGAATGTAAAAAGATTATAAGAGTGAATCGGATTTTCTACAATATTTTAACAAATCGAGTAATGACTTATTAACATTAATATTTTAAAAATTAGGTTGACATAATTGTTGACACTTTATAGCAGTGATGATGATAATCATGTTGAAGATGATGATGACGATGACGATGAATTTGGTAGATGTAATCGTCATGTCAAAAACAACTCAATTACACATGATAAATAATTATATTGGTGCCAAATGTGAGGGACAAAAATCGCACAATCATCTACTTGTCAACAAATCACTAAAATCAGATGAGGTTGTCAGATTGTACCTGTACAATAATTGTCGGCTCCGCATACTGTGAATCAGCTGGCAAAGTGAACCTAGATATCAATTCTACGCCAGTTCAGCTTTCTAATCACAATCCACAATGTCATAAACAGAAACATAACAAATGCACAAAGTAATATCATGTAGGATAAACCGGACATTTTCACATGATAAAATATCAATACTATATTGGAAATACTTTTTTGTGACGCGTCACATTCATAATTTTGCTTCGCCCGATCTATGCCCGAAGTAATGATTTGGCCTCTCTGTACACATCTTTGCCCTGGGCAGAGACAATATCCCAGCCTGCGTGTTTTGGCTGACATTGATTTCCACGCGGACTATTCAAAGCCGTATGCATTTCTTATGCATATTAACATCAGTGCAACGGCAAGATTCTCACATGTGCATAAAGTCTCGCCTGCATCCTGACAAATAACCAAGTAACACCGGACATTGTTTCATTCCAAAGACGTCCTTAGGATTTTTGTTTTATAGAGTACTCTTTATGTCAGCAACAGTTAACAGCAGGAAATTCAGCAGCCATTTTATCGATCGGAGAAAATTTGTTGCATTAGGACTAGGAGCGGCTACGTCGTGACAAGCATACCTTGATATACACTGACCCTGAAGAAATAACATATTGAGGGTGCTACACAATTATATAATACATCATTAAACAGACGACGGTATTGCCAAATATTAAATAAATACAAAATACAGAAGCATTAACCCTATCAGGCCTGGGGAGGTGGGGGGCGGGGGGGCACAGTGTTCCCCAATGATATTTTTTATAATATCTCCAGAACGCTTTGTCCGATCTTTGGGACCCCCTCACGCAAAAATCAATCGAATTTCCACTTTTTTGTTTAAAATACTAGAGTTTTGATGCTTTTAATTAAACATTTAATATGTGTTTTGGGGTTTGTTGTCAACTTTTAAACTCAATATTGAGTCATGTGACCACTTCCAGTGCATTCTGGGAATCCAATATGGCCGCCATTACGTTTAAAATGCAATAAGTTATATTTTGTCCCAAAAACATGATTTTTAAAGTTTTTTTCAGAATTTTTTGCTCAGTGTATAAATTTATGTCATCAATAGTACATGGATGTTATTATATTTTCCTTTATTGTACTTTTGGTAAAAAAAATTCCTAATTTTGGGTCAAAACCTTTAAAAATCATGTTTTTAGAACAAAATGACCCAAAATATTGCTTATAGCGCCCTCTAGCGGTGATTTAGATGATGTCAGATTGTTGCTTTTACTGAAGACAACATATGTGCCAAATTTCATGGCCGTCGGATAAACATTAAGGAAGTTATGGGGAAAATACTATATTTGACCAAAAATGAGGAAAAATTACCACAAAACCTTTAAAAATCATGTTTTTAGAACAAAATGACCCAAAATATTGCTTATAGCGCCCTCTAGCGGTGATTTAGATGATGTCAGATTGTTGCTTTTACTGAAGACAACATATGAGCCAAATTTCATGGCTGTCGGATAAACATTAAGGAAGTAATGGGAAAATACTATTTTTGACCAAAAATGAGGAAAAATTACCACAAAAAGCGCCCCCTAACGGTGACCTATGAAAGTTTTCATGGTCTCTTAGATAGATCGCGCCAAACCGAACATGCCTACAAAGTTTCATGAAAATCGGCTGTTGAATACAGAAAATACGGGAGGGGGCACAATGAGACTTTATTTTTGATTTTAGGAGCCAGACAAGACGACATGTTGGCTCCCGGGGTAGGGCGATCACATCGCACCTAAGTTCGTAGGGTTTCGAGCCCTCCTGAACAAACATATAACTGAACAAACAGGGCCGAAGCCGAACAAACATGCAAGGCCGAAGCCAAACTAACATGCAAGGCCGAAGCCAGACTAACATGCAAGGCCGAAGCCAAACTAACATGCAAGGCCGAAGCTAAACTAACATGTAGGGCCGAAGCCAGACTAACATGTAGGGCCGAAGCCAGACTAACATGCAAGGCCGAAGCCAAACTAACATGCAAGGCCGAAGCCAAACTAACATGCAAGGCCGAAGCCAGACTAACATGCAGGGCCGAAGCCAGACTAACATGCAGGGCCGAAGCCAGACTAACATGTAGCCCCTCCCCAGGTCTGACCAAAAAAAAACAAAAAACGCCCAGATTTGATAGGGTTAAGTGCCTTAGAAATAACTTCAACTCTCTATAGATGATGTGACACATGAGATCACCTGTGGCAGACACAAGCTGTACTGATGACAATGGCTGGCACCATAAAATTGCATCATTTTGATGAAATATTAACAGAACAATTGTTTATTTATATCTAACATCTTATTTTTTTTAAATTTTTATTATTTTTTTTTTTTATACAATACTTTATGTTATGTGGAGATCAAACTACAAAATGTACAAAACTGCACACGTAAACATAACACTGTTACCTACCATGATTGGCCTACTCTAAAGGGCAATTGACTATATTGCATTTAATAACCTTCGACCGCACCCAAAACCCATGCAATAAGTTCACTCACCGCCTTCTGGCACACATCGTGTTCGTTGGGTGTGATTGGGCGATTTTGGGCGTTACTTGTTTTTCAGAACGAGATGTACATGGCCGGCTGGAAAGGCCAAAGACTCATAGGCCTAAGTGTCGATTTTCGTAAAAGGGAAGGTACAACATTGGTAATTGCCAGATATATAATATATTAATGAATAAGGCCTATGCTATCTAAATACTTACTTGCTGTAAAGTTGGAACACGTTTCAATCATCCTCAGAAATGTGATTTCATATTCGAGAAAACTGAGAAAATTGTTATGTAGAATTTACTCAAAATGGTGCCGGATTGCAACTTTTTATAAAACATACAAACATAAAAAATTGTGAACTGTTTCTCGTTGTTTTCTCAAAAACTTTGTTGGATGGTTATTAAATAATTATATTTTTGAAATTTGTTGACATCTGTGCTAATAAACATGTGAATATTCAGGAGTTCATCTATGATGTCATATCTAACATTAGAATGATGTACCATTATTTTGTGCACATTATTGATTGGATTTTATGTTGATCATGGTTTTGTGAGTACCAATGTTGAAGCCCACCTTTAACAGAGACTGTGTTAAGGTAATCTCTGCCTTCTTGGGAAACATTTTGGCCACCTGGATTTTGTTTGACCAAAATTATTAGTGTTACTATGGCCATAAGTCCACACTGTGATCTCATAGATAGGCCCAAAGCGTCATCAAGTTGCAGGGATTTACAAAAAACATTTTAACTCATTTCTTTTTACGTAGGCCTACATATACTTCTTATTACAAGCCACAAACAGGTTTTCCATTTGGTTAACATGGTTATCCGCAAAAATATACATGGAATTCTAATTCATATGTCCTTTTAGAAGCATCGTGATCTTACAGCTGTAGACTTTGGACAGCATGTCCGAAATAGGCTACCAACAATTTTACTTGGCGCCACAAGGACACACGCAAATTCAAGAGGCACACAATCCCTGGGTGGACATTTTAAAAGGGAAGGTACAATATTGGTTATTACCAATTTATCCAATTAACGAATTATTATCTAAAAACTTGTGTAAAGTTGGTATACGTATCAAACATCCTGAAAGATGATTTCGTCTGAAGTGCTTTCATCTAAGAGAAAACAAAATTGATTTGTTGTATTTAACGTTTTGTAAAATATCAAAACAAAAAAAAGCACGTAAAAGTTTTTCGCTGTTTTAAGTGGCCATTCTCGTTTTCTACTGTGAACACAATACATGTGCGGACGCCAGTCACGTAACATTTGCATATGCACACGTTTATATAACATCTTCTAATGGTCCTTATGTTTGATTCAAGATGATCTGTGGTGCGTTCTGAGCGCTTCATGAAGATTTTTGTTTGTTTATTTGTTGGGGTATTGGGGTGTTTATTTGTTTGTTTGTTCGTTTGTTTGTTTGTGTGTTTGGGGGCTTGCAAAACCTGCAGCCTACTCCTCAGGGTAGATATTGAGTACACATTCTTGTGTTTGGACCATTATTGGGAAGGGGAAACAATTGATATTGTGTTATAAAAAACGTAAAGAGAACATGTCACTCACCGATCGACGCCAATGATCAATGATCAGCGCAGTGGCTTTAAGGAAAAATATAATTACAGATGTATTCAGATTATCTGTATTGATTCTGTGGAAATGGATCATCGACTGATTATCCATTACAGATTTGAATGTTTAGTCACGTTTTCTCGTAAACTATCTCAAAACCATGTAAGCTTTTAGTCTCAGTCATTCTTAAGTGTCTTTTTCGGGTAATTATCAATGAAGTACACCCCCTTTAAGGTTAACATAGACAGATGACATTTTCAGATATAAAAACACCATGCTTTAATCCCGATCTAATACTTCAATCGGTACCGACAATCCGCTAACATGGCTAAGATTCAAGCAAGTCTAAAAATGATAAGCCGTTTCCGACACTAGGTCGGATACACGCTTCGATGCAACCACTTCATCTAATGCAGGCACAGGTCCAAATATCCGCATGTTTCTCTGCAAAATACCCCGCTTAAAGGGAATGTACAACCATTAGCAAAATTACTTTTGCGAGTATACTTCCTCTCTTTGAATCAAGATATTCATTATACAAACAACCTACGTAATTTCCAGCTTATTACAGTGTCGTTAAAAGATATAAATAGCCAGTGTTTTTCGTTACTTTTTTGTTACCTGCAATTGCCGAAAATGTTTGTATTCATCTGAACATTGATTATATCATTTTAGGAAAACAAACACTTTGTAAAATGGGATATTTACAAAAAATAGTTGTCGGAAGCTCTTCAAACTCAGTCTAAAGGTACTTAACGGGGCAAATGAATTTAGTACAGGACCCACAATAAATTCAATTCTGGACATATTTACTGTAAAACCAGTATTGCCTTATTTCACCAACCATTTCCCACTTGAAGTCCCTCAAATGTTATAGCCCCCATCCATTCCATTAATTCCTTTGTTAGGCCTATGTTTTCTCTAAATGGAACAGTCGGGGCCCAGACACTGCTTGATAATCTCACTTCTATATTCATACTTCACGTTTTTATATTGTCTTCTTTTATCAATTTTGAATCCTTACTTAACTGTTTTGAGAGTCTAGTAATTTTAATACATCTTTCTATTTTTGTAATTTATTGAGAATATGTGCAAATGTCTATATGTTTTTATAGCCATCCTTTCAGTGGCGTTTTCTGATGATGTAAGAAATAAAATTAAAATTAGATAAGTAAAATTAATATATTTGTTTTTCTTTCATCAAGTAAAATAGTAGTACTCCTATGAAAAATAAGCTTTTAACAAAATAGGTTTTACAATAACCAAGCATGTCTTTAAGGGCAAAATCCCCATGCCTGAAGGGAATTGATATGTGCATATCAGATGCAGATCCAGGATTGTTGAAGAGAGTGGGGGTGTATAGATTGTTGGCTTTATTGGGTAATAATCATGACATAGCCGCACATATGCTCCAAATCGTGTTTATTATCAAACAATATATTAGTCGCTTTGTTAAAACACCTTATGGTCTAGGCTATCTTGGAAGCAACACCAAATATAAATGCATATTAAGGCAATAACAAATTATTACAAATGGCAGTCAACAATGAGGTCAGGACCACTGCACCCCGTCTTGATCTGCCCCATGCATTGGGGACATTTCGCGGCCCCAGTTAGCTATTTGAACCATGGCCTGTCTGCCCGTGTAAACTGGCGCGATTTCATTCGGATGCCACCACGTAGTCCAGTAGGACTATTTTTATCACCAGCTTTGTGCAAGGGAAATAACACTTTTCATATTAAGTTATGCTGGAAATTGCCGGTGTAAAACATGAGTGATGCACCTTTAACCTTTCTGGGGATGGCATCTTATAGTTGCTCGCGTGCCGTCTAGGAAACGAAGCGTGGAAATTATCCTGAATAATTGAAGTTTACCCTATAAATATATATCAATAAAAAAGAGGTTTGATTTACAAGTCTTGACATGCAATATTCGCATGCAATTTGGGAATTTGGTGCTTCAGGAAAACAGGAAAACTCATCCTAAAAGTGAATCGCGACTCAATTTGGTTTGATCAACGCTGTATTATTGACTCTCTCTCTTAATCACCAGCGCATAGTGATGCGAACAATTTTGGTAATTTAGGTTAAGAATTGTTTTCAAAATATTTTTTCCATTAGCAACAAACAGCCTCAGCTATGCTAGCTTAGGCAAAGTCAATGTTTCAACGACCTATTTCTTGAAAATTTCCATATCTTGGATAAATCAAAAACAATTTTTACGCAGCTGTTGACAATAGGTTTTAGTCACAGTAAATGATACGCATTGACGTCTAATTCCTAAATCATTGTTTCGACATATTTGTTCGTTAATGTACTTGTTTTGATTGATCAACAATGCTCTTTTCAAAAAGGAAGTTTTCAACTTTGGTTATTTTGCGAACACAAAATGGCCGAATTATTATCTTTAAGCTTCCTTTTTGTGAAAATTGTGAAGTAATTAACCATCCCTCCCCCAAAAAAATACAAAATAAATACAAAATTATAAAATGTTCTGGAATTGAATAAACGGAGCTTTATAGTCCATACAAAAAATAATAATAAAAACATACTTAACCCTATGCCTTAAGAGAAAAGAGCAAACAAATAAATAAAATATCAAAATTTAAGTTTTTGCACAAATCTATTACTTTTTCTTTTGCAAATTAGGCTCCAAGCCATCCATGCAATTCCATGAATATACAAATACGATTTGAGTGCTGATTATCATTACATGAAATACGGTACCGGTAGACCATAATATTTCCCCTCACAGCCTCAGTTTTGTTACATGGACTTGTATGGAAAAACCCAAGATGGCTACACCGTGATAAAAGACTATTAATATCGTGTCCCAGCGAGATTTGACTTTGTGCTTTCTTCTATTGGAAAGAACACAAAGTGCCCTCTAACATTGTTAATGTTTTTATATCACCTTTATCAGAAACGTGGGAGTCGATATTGTAGCGAAACTTTCACATGCTGATTTCTACTTATTATTTCTTGATCCTAATCAGTTATAAATTCACATCTTGTCCTTTATGTTATATTACCTCAGAGACATTTATTCTCAGTAATTTCCTATGTGGTCATCCAACCTTGACGCTTGGAAAGATTATTTACCTAACTATTAATAATTGAGCCAACTAGCTATCAACTATATTTTCAACATAATTATAATTCGGCTCTCCAATTCATAAGACAACGCTTTATAACATGGTACTTATCAAACATCGTTGAGGACGACTGAATTTCAATGAAGGAGCAGTGGCGTAACTAGGGTCCAATTTTTAGGGGCACTAGGTGCACCACTTTCTCTAGGGGCACATCAAAATCCTCTTTTTCATATGCCCCCCCTAGAAAAAGTACACGATCCACTTCTACGAATGTCAGAGTTTAATAAAGAACGACCCTGGCGCGTAGCCAGTGGGGGGTGGGGTGGGGTGGGCGAGGGCACTGCCCGGTTTTTATAAAAAGGGGAAATACGTCACAGCCAAATTCTTTACCCCATTTTAACCCTTAAATAGGGGGTGTTGTTCTGTGACTTCAATCCAACTATTTTCTGGTCAAAGATTTGCCGGGGCTACTTTTTTTCAGAAAATTTTCCGCTACCCCTCCCTTTTTGCCAAAAATTGAACCGAAGGCTCACCGAGACTTTAATTGTTTGTGAGAAATCCAAAAATTGTTTACAAACAGTGTTTGATTCATGCCCTATTAGGTAATGTTTGATTGTAGATAAAAAATGTTAGTTTTACTAATCCAAGAGATTACCATACGGATTATTAATATTATAGGTGTTTTAGTGGGGTAGCCTTAATGGAGTATACATGGCATAATTATTATGTGCATCAGACCTGGGTTTTTATATTTGTTTTTAGGGGAAATTGTCTTGACATGCAATATTCGCATGCAATTTGGGAATTTGGTGCTTCAGGAAAACAGGAAAACTCATCCTAAAAGTGAATCGCGACTCAATTTGGTTTGATCAACGCTGTATTATTGACTCTCTCTCTTAATCACCAGCGCATAGTGATGCGAACAATTTTGGTAATTTAGGTTAAGAATTGTTTTCAAAATATTTTTTCCATTAGCAACAAACAGCCTCAGCTATGCTAGCTTAGGCAAAGTCAATGTTTCAACGACCTATTTCTTGAAAATTTCCATATCTTGGATAAATCAAAAACAATTTTTACGCAGCTGTTGACAATAGGTTTTAGTCACAGTAAATGATACGCATTGACGTCTAATTCCTAAATCATTGTTTCGACATATTTGTTCGTTAATGTACTTGTTTTGATTGATCAACAATGCTCTTTTCAAAAAGGAAGTTTTCAACTTTGGTTATTTTGCGAACACAAAATGGCCGAATTATTATCTTTAAGCTTCCTTTTTGTGAAAATTGTGAAGTAATTAACCATCCCTCCCCCAAAAAAATACAAAATAAATACAAAATTATAAAATGTTCTGGAATTGAATAAACGGAGCTTTATAGTCCATACAAAAAATAATAATAAAAACATACTTAACCCTATGCCTTAAGAGAAAAGAGCAAACAAATAAATAAAATATCAAAATTTAAGTTTTTGCACAAATCTATTACTTTTTCTTTTGCAAATTAGGCTCCAAGCCATCCATGCAATTCCATGAATATACAAATACGATTTGAGTGCTGATTATCATTACATGAAATACGGTACCGGTAGACCATAATATTTCCCTCACAGCCTCAGTTTTGTTACATGGACTTGTATGGAAAAACCCAAGATGGCTACACCGTGATAAAAGACTATTAATATCGTGTCCCAGCGAGATTTGACTTTGTGCTTTCTTCTATTGGAAAGAACACAAAGTGCCCTCTAACATTGTTAATGTTTTTATATCACCTTTATCAGAAACGTGGGAGTCGATATTGTAGCGAAACTTTCACATGCTGATTTCTACTTATTATTTCTTGATCCTAATCAGTTATAAATTCACATCTTGTCCTTTATGTTATATTACCTCAGAGACATTTATTCTCAGTAATTTCCTATGTGGTCATCCAACCTTGACGCTTGGAAAGATTATTTACCTAACTATTAATAATTGAGCCAACTAGCTATCAACTATATTTTCAACATAATTATAATTCGGCTCTCCAATTCATAAGACAACGCTTTATAACATGGTACTTATCAAACATCGTTGAGGACGACTGAATTTCAATGAAGGAGCAGTGGCGTAACTAGGGTCCAATTTTTAGGGGCACTAGGGGTGCACCACTTTCTCTAGGGGGGCACATCAAAAATCCTCTTTTTCATATGCCCCCCCTAGAAAAAGTACACGATCCACTTCTACGAATGTCAGAGTTTAATAAAGAACGACCCTGGCGCGTAGCCAGTGGGGGGTGGGGTGGGGGGGGGGGCGAGGGGCACTCGCCCGGTTTTTTATAAAAAAGGGGGAAATACGTCACAGCCAAATTCTTTACCCCATTTTAACCCTTAAATAGGGGGGGGGGTGTTGTTCTGTGACTTCAATCCAACTATTTTCTGGTCAAAGATTTGCCGGGGCTACTTTTTTTCAGAAAATTTTCCGCTACCCCTCCCTTTTTGCAAAAAATTGAACCGAAGGCTCACCGAGACTTTAATTGTTTGTGAGAAATCCAAAAATTGTTTACAAACAGTGTTTGATTCATGCCCTATTAGGTAATGTTTGATTGTAGATAAAAAATGTTAGTTTTACTAATCCAAGAGATTACCATACGGATTATTAATATTATAGGTGTTTTAGTGGGGTAGCCTTAATGGAGTATACATGGCATAATTATTATGTGCATCAGACCTGGGTTTTTATATTTGTTTTTAGGGGAAATTATCTTGTAATTATGTGATATTATGGCCACTCATCCAGGTAAGGCTGGTACTCGCATGGAGTCCTTAGAGTGTTGTAGTACGTTGGTGTGATCTGTGTACAGTGCTGCAATAACAGCCCACTGTACTTAATATGATGACCACATTTGACAATATACCATGTAGACTGTGGGCTGGAGGGGTCTACCGTGCACCCCCCATAACCCACCGTCACCGATATTTTGTTGTTCCTTTGGATGTCCTAAATACGAAAAAAGATGTCAACAGTGAAAATTTAGGGTTGCACTCTCTATTCTTGACCACTATTTGTTTTCCCTCATAATGTGCCTAGCGGATAATTCTTAGCACTAGGGGTGGAAGAAGATCAAACATCTCGCCATTACTCCATCATGCCTTCACCTATGTATCATGTAAGAAAAAACAAAGGATAACTTTGAAAATCTTGGGTTAAGTTGTCTCTGGAGCTCAGTGTTAAAGCCCATATCATCCCCTTGTTCAGACAAGAATCCTTAGCATATGGGGTGGGATGGATTAAACAAACCTCCATTACTCCGGCATGCTTTGACTTACATTCATAAAATTTGGCACATTTAAATGTTCATGTATATGTTGTCAAGATGACATCATTGGTTTCCATGGAAACTTTTTCTATGTTGTACTACATCTTCTGGTTCATTGCTGTTTGGGATGGCGAGTCCACCTTTACAAGGAAGCTGCATCCACCTTTTCAAGGAAGCCTCATTGCAGATCCAGTTTATATAGGAGCACCAAATCAATATGTTGGAGTTATGAAACCTCCTGAAAGGGACTCCTGAAAGGATACAGTATCCTCGCAAAGTCAGACAATACAACAGTGTTGGAATATAGGCCAGCACTGCAGCACTTGTTCCGCATCCCATCCCGAAATGTGGCTTCCCCTAACATGGGGACTGCTGTGTGATGTATGAGCCAAGGCATCTGCCTGCCAGCAATTCATCTGCCATCCAAACTCAGTGACACACGTTTTATTTTTGGGAAGGGTCATCCTTTTGTGAGGATACTATATCCTTTCAATGGCTAAAAATAAGAAATAATTGTATCCAGTAATTCATGTGCGCATAATATGCATCCAAGTACAGCGCCCTCTAGAGGTAGTTTCCATGGCCACCAATCACATCATCTTGACGACATGTGAATGAACATTTATTGTGCCAAGTTTGATTAATGTAGGTCAAAGTATATTCGAGAAATAAAGGATTATTCAATATGTAGTGACATGGACGTCCAACTAAGCTTAATACCATGGGGCCCCCAGAGATAGAAAATCCAAACAAATTCTAAGTTAAAACATTTTTGTGGTTACATTAGACATAGACAAACCCATTTAAGGCATATATTAATATTTTTTTTGTTCTTGGTGGCATCTATAAAACCTAAATGACTTATAATGAGATATTTTTGTGAACATCCCAATAATTAAAATATGCATAATATACGCGCAATTATAGCGTCTTCTAGCGGTCGTTTTCATGAGAACCGACGACGTCATCATGACGACATATGACTGAACATTTATTGAACCAAGTTACATGATAATAGGTGAAGGCATGATAAAGTAATGGCGAGATGTTTGATCTTCTTCCACTCCTAGTGCTCAGAATTATCCGCTCGGCTCATTATGAGGGCAAACAAAAGTAACAATAGTGGGCCAGAACAGATAGTGCAACCCAAAATGTTCACTGTTATCATTTTTTTTTTCGTGTTTAGGACATGCAAAGGAACAACAAAATATCGGTGGCGGTGGGTTATGGGGGAGGTGCACGGTAGACCCCTCCAGCCCACAGACAAATGTGTATGTGGAACTCTCTACGATCGAACTTTGCTTCTTTTCGTTTTATTTGTGAAACTTCAATTGAATGCATGTGTTCTTTAATACGTTTATTGCGGACTCAATAATGGTAAAGCTCAGGACCTTCATCCTGCGTACGTGTACAGTGATGCTCAATACTTGAACATTTTTGTATCCTGCATGTCTAGCCTCAAATGGGGATATGTTTTTTCAAAATTCTGAATTGGGGGCACGGGGGGAGGGGGGGGGGCACATACCTCAATGGGGAACATGCCCCCCCCCGTAGTTACGCCACTGTGAAGGAGTTACATGAATCCTTGCATGGTGAAAATAATAAAATATTAATAGGAAGGTTTCATGTAGCATCATAAAATTTATGACATAAAAATGAGTTCCTCATTCCTTATTACGATGTACTTCTGCACCAAATGTACCAAGCACCAAGTAACGAGCTTTTGAATAATAAATCGCACGTAGAAAATGGGTTAAGTCTGAGGACAGAATTCGTGCCCTTGCAAAGATGTACTCGTTTATTCATCACTGATGACTCGTCTACTTGAATGAACACGAGAATATGCGGGGATAGAATATGCATTGGATATCAGCTACTCTCCTTAAAACAACCACAAATCTAACGTTATTTGTTTGACCACACATGTTCATTAAACAATCTCAAGATTTGTTAGGTCATTTTCCGGGTAACCCAAATGGTTTTCTTAAAATGTAAACGCCACTGCACTATTAAAAAAAATATGTACATAGTTAATTCCATGTTACTATAACGTGTGAAGTATCTGAGTAATGTTGGTCTTTTTGTCTAGTATTTGTTTATTGCAATGCAATTTTGATCTTATCCAGTGTCTTTTTCGTCAACGGAATGTAAATAAATGACATACAATATACAGTAATTGTAATTATTATATAGATGAACCACGTTTTATTACTTAACACGAGAACATTTTTCTACTTTTAAAAATACATTGCCATATATTTTGCTATTTCCCTAGCAATTTCGTTTGTATCGGTTTCACCTTGTTTGTCATTGTGAATGGAAAGTAAATCACTTTCAAATGAGATTTTAAAGAATTAAACCGAAGCAGAGTTAAACTCTCCTCATCACAATCAGTAGCATTCATTAATTAGACATGATTATAAGACGCATGCGTCATAGATTTGTTTATTAACTTAATTACTCTATACTCGTGTCCAGGTCAGTTATTTTGTGAAACAACTTAATTGAATTTTAATTGCTTTATATATATATATATTAGGAAAAAGAATAGTGTACATATTTAAACCAAAACATGTCATGGAAAAAAGATTCACACGAAATATACATCTTGTTTAATGTAATAAATATTTGTTACTTCTATGGCAATTCATTTGACTTGTCTGTAAATCCGTATAGACCCAAAGGCAACAAGAAATAAAAGAACTAGGCGGTTAAATCTGAACCGTGATCTTAAAATACATGATTTAGTTTCTATTGTTCCCGTCACCTGTCATGTTTTTATTGCTTATGTGTTGAGTGTGAACCCTGGAGCGATATTATTCAAGATAGCCCGTTATTTCATCAATAGGTTATCGTTTAACATGTAGCCTTTTT
This sequence comes from Zoroaster sp. YZ-2022, assembly GCA_029582265.1. Lineage (NCBI taxonomy): Eukaryota > Metazoa > Echinodermata > Asteroidea > Forcipulatida > Zoroasteridae > Zoroaster > Zoroaster sp. YZ-2022. The sequence continues at coordinate 29,636,926 of CM055822.1, forward strand.
ATACAGACAATCATTAGAAAGAGGTTTGCAGATGCTATTGGATTACAATTATGACATGTGATGTTTAAAGAGAATGTACAACATTGTTATTGGTAACATACGTTCATTTCAACCGTCTAGTTTTCAAGAAATATGTCATTAAACTAATCTGAAAATGTCATCACAATATAGGTGCTCGCGTTTTGGAGAAAAACAGTAACATGTTTTACCATAGAGAAAGGACTAAACAGTAACATGTTTTACCATAGAGAAAGGACTAAACAGTAACATGTTTTACCACAGAGAAAGGACTAAATAGTAACATTTTTACCATATAAAAAAAGGACTAAACATTAACATGTTTTACCATAGAGAAAGGACTAAACAGTAACATGTTTTACCATAGAGAAAGGACTAAACAGTAACATGTTTTACCACAGAGAAAGGACTAAATAGTAACATTTTTACCATATAAAGAAAGGACTAAACAGTAACATGTTTTACCATAGAGAAAGGACTAAACAGTAACATGTTTTACCACAGAGAAAGGACTAAACAGTAACATGTTACGATAGAGAAAGGAGTAAACAGTAACATGTTTTACGATAGAGAAAGGACTAAACAGTAACATGTTTTACCACAGAGAAAGGACTAAATAGTAACATTTTTACCATATAAAGAAAGGACTAAACAGTAACATGTTTTACCATAGAGAAAGGACTAAACAGTAACATGTTTTACCATAGAGAAAGGACTAAACAGTAACATGTTTTACCACAGAGAAAGGACTAAATAGTAACATTTTTACCATATAAAGAAAGGACTAAACAGTAACATGTTTTACCATAGAGAAAGGACTAAACAGTAACATGTTTTACCATAGAGAAAGGACTAAACAGTAACATGTTTTACCACAGAGAAAGGACTAAACAGTAACATGTTTTACAATAGAGAAAGGACTAAACAGTAACATGTTTTACGATAGAGAAATGACTAAACAGTAACATGTTTTACCATAGAGAAAGGACCAAAGAACCATAGAGTTGCTGTCCGGCAACTTTGTGTAAATTTGTTATAAATAATTCCTCTCTTCTCTAAGATGAAAACACTTCAGACGGAATAATATCTCAGGATGATTGATATATGTACCAACTTTATGCCAAATATATTTTTAGATAATAATCTATCAATTTGATAATCTGGTAATATTCTGTCAATTTGATAATCTGGTAATTACCCAGTGTTGTACCTTCCCTTCAAGTGGCCCGCCACATTTGACCACGTGTACCGAGATAGTCCAACAGGGCGTTGCGTACAGTATATCAGCAGAAGCAGAAGCAGAAGCAGAAGTTGAGAATGGTAGTGTAGGACTTTATAAGAAAGTATAATAGGGAAAGCATCTTCACGCGGAGACGATACTTGAAATGCAATAATCTTTACGGCTGAAAATACGACTTGTGCAATTTAAATATAATCTTTCAAACGAGATTTTATGAACCAAATTTCGTTAATAAGAAATCTTTCAGCGAGGTGTAAATCATTACTACTTGTGAAAGATCTTTCCAGCCATAAAGTAAAACAACAAGTGTTTTTTATCATCCAGTAGCGCCCAACCAAATCTTGTGTATCCCTTTAATGGTTATAAGTTCTTAGGTCTGCGCAGGTAGGCGGTTGATGAGGAAGAGGTATAATCTAATTGCCCCTGTCCGACTAACGCTCTCTCAGCTGCTTGAAAACAGGGTGACGAAGCATGTCACAAATGGTTGACATTTTGAAAGATATGTAATTCTTGTATCACTGGATACAAAGTAAACATCTCATTGATAGAACTGTTCATATGACAGTTCATATTTGAAGATGCAATTGTCCGTTGATCTGTCGAAGCTGATATGATTATAATAATAATAATAATGTGTGGACTTATATAGCTCACGTATCCACCAACTGAGTGGTGCTCAAGGCGCATATTATTACCCCTGCTCATAAGGCTCATAAGGCTCATAAGGCTCATAAATCATTCCTGAAACCATCTCAGCTCCCTGGGGAGTATACAGCTCAATTGCTGCCATTACAGCGCATATAGGGCTAATCAACCAACTCTGCCCTCACAGGTACCCATTTAACCCCTGGGTGGAGAGAAGCAATTATGGTTAAGTGTCTTGCTCAAGGACACAAGTGTCACGGCCGGGATTCGAACCCACATTCTGCTGCTAACACCAGAACTTGAGTCCGGTAAGCTAGACCGCTCGGCCACGACACTCCATATTTAGGCAAATTCAGATTTAGTTGCCGTGGCACGATGATATTGGAACATTACTGAAACACCTTCCGACTTTCATCCGGGATGCGGGTGAAAGGGAAATGTGACCCCTATGCCGTCATGCATATAAATTAACCATTTTGTGTTTTTGTGTGCCACTATTTTGGCAGTGTTCCCCCTTTGGCCCCGTGTCAATTTTTTTTTCGTCACACCGCACAGATCGCACTGATGGAAACTCATTGAGAAAATAGCCACCCCCGTCCAATCATGAGCGTTTTGAAATATGCTGCAGTATCGTGCAAGCAATAATTATGTCAGGTTCGAGACAAGTAGGCCATTGGTACTACCGCCAGCTTTATTAACCTTCAGAGCTCAATCATCCATGTTTAGGATATGCACTCTTTGATGTAATTCTCTTTGAAGGCAACATGGGTGTCGAGACATTCTATGTGCGCTGCAAACACTGGGTGTTAAAACAGTTGATGTTCATATTATGCGACTCGTCCAATGTGAACACAATGGAAGAATATGTTGATACCACTCGTGTTATTTTAACACCTCAGTTTCTGCACGGTGCTTAGCTTAGCTTTCCCTGAAGCTCGGCCCTGGCTTTGGTGAATTAACTGGTGTTATGTGGCCATAACCATCCCTATTTATCCAAGCGTTGTTTCTTACCTTTGATGGCAATGTTATCCTCTGGAAAGCCTTTAGGCAGGGCCAAGTTGTGTTGCTTGCTCTTACACTGTGCCAAAACTGGGATGTTAAAAACTAGTGGTGTTGATATATTGGGTAGGGCTATTTTAGCTCTTTGATTAATCATGTTCTTCCTCTTTCCTCTATATAAGACTAGTATACCAAGGGTGGCTATAACATGAATCATATGAATCATTAATATGATTAGAACCCTTAAGCCTATATTCCTATGATCAGGAAGTAATGATTGGTCCATGAATGGTTTTCATATTGAATCTGTACTGGCTCACTGTAGCCTAATTACATTTCTTTCTGATGTTGGTGTTTGTCAGATTCTGCTCCAAATAGGTACTGTCAGCTCAATCTTGGTAGATTCTTGAGGGGGAAAAACCAGCAGCGTAGCCAGGACTTTTTCAGTGGGGGGGGGGGGGCACAGGGGGCATTGCTTTTCAGTGGGGGGGGGGGGGCCCAGGGGTATGGGTTTTTTCCCTTTTCTTTTTCTTTTCTGTTTTTTGCACCCAGGCCCCCCGTGGCTACGCCGCTGGGAAACACCATCGGAAAGTTTCCGGGATTGCTGGTCAAATTCATTTATACGATACGTGGACCCTATACGTGTGGAACCTGGTCATGAAAGCTGTTACCATGACATTTTGGCCGCCCTGGCCCTGTCAGAAGTCAGAGAATCATCGAATGGTTCAATGGAACGTCACGATTTCTAACCATTAATGATGTCTGCTTTACCTTTCTGTCATATATTTCTATCTTAATCATAATGAATGACAGCTCCTGTATAAGAATATTTGTGACTTGTCTGGGAAGCAAGTCACATCCTCATAAATTAACTTTCAAAACAACCCTGTTCTATTTCATTACCGTACCTTTCCATTCCGTTCAAGACCGTTCCTTTCCTTTCCGTTCAATTCCTTTAAGTTCATTTTTGTTCCATACCGTTCAACATAGTATTAGCCAGCAATAGCTTTGGGTGTCTTTTGGACGCCCTGTTTGGTAAATGGACACCTTGTTTGGTAAATGGACACCCTGTTTGGTAAATGGACACCCTGTTTGGTAAATGGACACCCTGTTTTGTAAATGGACACCCTGTTTGGTAAATGGACACCCTGTTTTATTTGTAAAACACATGCAAAAGTATTGCAAGTTAAACAGTTGGACATCCAGTTTTTCAAAGAATAACAAATTTGGACACCCTGTTTTCAAATCCTGGCTTATACACTGCCGTTCAATTCAGTTTAATTCCATTGCATTTCTTTCAGATCATTTTGATTCAGTTAGTATTCCGTTTCGTTCAATTCAGTTTCATTGCGTTTAATTCCGAAGCGTTCCATCCCGTTCAATTCTATATTGTTCCGTCCCATTCTTGAAAGGGAGACATCAACAACTCACAATTATGAATACTTTATTGTTATTTAATTCATTAGTCAATTATAGTCTTTGAGAATATCGTATAACCTTTAACCTTCTGTGATAACAATGTTATTTTGTCTTTGCAGTTCCTTTTGTTGACTATTGCCCCCAGCCTGGGTGTACCATCTTGAATGACCAATCAGGAGAGCTGAAACTCAACTTCTCTGAGATCACATACTTTAGAAAATGTGCCCTAGTATTTGCTGCCCCCTACAAATCCAATAAAGTCTTCCTCAAACTGGTATCCGACCCACTGGACTGCCATGGGTTTGCCTTGCACGTCTATGACGGTAGGACATATTTCCCCAAGTCGGAACTCAGTATCGGCGGTATATGTACAAAGAGCAATAGTTCTTCTGTATCCCATTCCAACTTCCGGTCTTTCATGACAAGTGGCCGGGAGTTTAGTATGGTGCTGGAGAAAAAAAGGGGTATAAGGGCTACTAGTAAAAAAAGGATTGTATTCACGCTGTACTACAGGGTCTTCGACCAGGAGGAAAACTTATTTCAAGGTTCGTGATTATAAATCTAATATTTGTTAAAGAAATTCTATGAGTATGCCTATTGTCTCTTTGAATCGCAATATACACAACTAACCTGTGAAAGTTTCAACTCGTTGCAAGGTCACGAGGAAAGTGGGGGAAACGCATATTTCACAATTGTTTTATAGAAAACACTTGGAGCAAACATTTGGGAGCTGAATCTCAAAAAAGTAAATGCTCAGAATTCTCAGACATCGCCATTTGGCATCATTGTCCATTGGTCCGTGGCATGGTGACCCTGTTTTTCGCAATTGTATGACAAACATCCATTTACTCGTGGTGGTGGGGGAGGTATTTGACAGTACGAACATTTAAACAGTGGTGTGGGGCACGTTCTCACCATGCTCGCCCCACGCAGTTGAACCACCATTGGTACGGTACGTGGTCCGTATACGTGAAATCTACATGGCGCAATACGCCATGTCAATTTGGATTGGGTTGTCCTCGCCTTACTTAGCCTTGACTCTTAAGAAAGGCTGTTGTCGTAGTGCGCACTTACCATGGTATTCCTACCCCGGCCCGTACCGATTGCTAGCCCGAGAAATTCAGAACACACCCAGACACGTACACAGCCCCGGACACGTACACTGTACAGCGAGATCAATAACTAAGTCGTGGATACGGTTGTTCATTGGACTTTGTACGCGTTCGAACTCAAACAACAGCCTTGATCCTTCTGTAACCGAAAGCTTTTGTGTTTCTTTATTTTCCCATTGGAATTCCAATGGGAAGTTGTATGCAAGATGTGGGCGGTTCACTTTAAATGATGGCCAATCACAGGCCCCTAGCTTTGGACCCCGTCTCTGTATACATGTGAAATGGAGTACACGAAGGTTAAAGTCCAACCTGGGCTAGTTGTACATGTACAGTACAATCATGTATATCGCACACAGCGAGCATGTAGTTGCTGGGCCAACCAGTAACCATTGAGAATACGTCTTTGGTTTTTGAACTTGGTATATTAGCATTAATTAGCTCCGCCTTAAATTTTGGCATGTGCAGAAGCATCAAGGCGCGACGATGAACGGTCACTGTATGTACATAATACATGTATAGTAATATACGATGTACTACATACATGTACATGTATACAGTATGCATATGGATCCGTGTATTGTGTGACTATGCGCGCTGGAGTTTGGATAGCTAAATTGCGGGGCAAAATAATACTATATGAGACCAAACCTTTCCGACGCGCCTTGATCAAGGCTACGCCTTACTCGACGAGTATGGTAATATCAACTTACACCAGGGTATCGAAAAGGTGTTCCATGGTGCTGTCATATATACCATAACGGTGTCAATCAATTACATGATGATGTATTTAACTGATTGATGTTGTTGGGCAATTAAACGATTGCGTGCTAAATGGAGGCAATGGTGATTGGTGGTACGAGAACGCGTGAAGTTGTAATTTTTCAATTCACTGGCATTGTGAATTTGTCCAAACTATATCGGTGAGGCATTGGTCCGAACTAACACCATGCGCAGTCATATGGAGAGATAATGTCCTCAAAACTTTGACCTGTTTTCAAATCAAATTAAAGGGATATTGTCACGATCAACAGGGCATGGAATCGGAGTGCTAGTTTTATATTAACTCAGTGACTGAAAATAATACCCACATGATAAGGGTATATTACCATTGCTTCTGCATAAATGAACCAGTAATTTTCAGTCACTCTGTTTATTTTAAACTAGGACACCGATTGCATGCCCTGTTGAAAGTGTGCCGTTGTCAAATATCATCAGCGTTACATCATTGTTTTTAAAACCGGTGAACCAAACTGAAGACATTTTTACAGAATATACTTTAAGGAAAGCACTGTGCATAACATTTCTGGAGGGGGAAAAACATTGTAGACAAGTATGCAGTTGTTAAAGGAAAGGAAACTTTCATTTGTTTCTGGTTTTCAAAAATAAATCATAAAACAAAATTGTGAACATTTCATCACAATGGGTACTTGCACTTTTTTTAAAACAATGAAAAACCGTTACATATTTAAAGGTTTTAAAGGGACAATATTGTCACGATCAACAGGGCCATGGAATCGGAGTGCTATTTTTAGATTAACCCAGTGACTGAAAATAATACCCACACGATAAGGTCATATCACCGTTGCTGCTGACTAAATGAGCCGGTAATTTTCAGTCACTGTGTTCTTAAACTAGGACGCCGCGCCGATCCTATGCCCTGTTGAAAGTCTGCTCGGATCGTGACGATACCGTCCCTTTAAAGTCGGTACCGGAACAACATCTGTATTTGCAAACGTTCGTTCTACCCTTATAATAACACTAACGTGTGATAGTTTCAGCACAAAATTAAGGTGCTTAGGTTTTTGATATAACGATGATAAAACGTTTCCAGATTGTTTAGGGTTCCATGGCCGAGCGGTTTTACTGCATCGGATTTGTGTTCTGATGGCTGAGTCGTCAGAATGTGGGTTCGAATCCCAGCAGCGACCGTGGTGCTTCTAACACTTTACCATAATTGCTCTCTCTTTCACCAATGCATGAGTAAATTGGTACTTTTGAGAGCAGAGTTGGTTGTTGTGTTTGATTAGCCCTGTATGCTCCAAAAACGGCTGTAATTGAGCTGTACTCCCCAGAGAGCTGAGATGGTTTCAGGAATGATTGATGAGCAGGGGTAATAAAGCGTATATAGTGATGTGCGCTGTTATAAGAACTGTTTATTTATTATTTATTTTTACAAAAAGTTGTCGGACGGCAACTTTTTCAACAAAACAATGTATTAATTCAACAGAAACAATTGATGTTTTTGTCTTAGATGAGTTTTTCCAGTGTAAAGTTGATGATGGTATCAAAAATCTCTTGAATAATTCTGCGTGAGGTGCTATCATTTCCGGAAAATAAGTAAAACAGGAAAATATTTAGAGACAAAATCTAAATGGGCGAGTGCAGAGTGGGGTGTCCATAATTAAAATTAAATGTAGTAGGGCCTAATGTAATAATTTGTGACCGTTAAAAAACAATGTAAGTGACTGAGAGGAACAGTCACAAGTTTCATGATCATGGTATTTTCTTGTGATACGAGCCCGTACGTTATGATTCAAAATGCAGGTCTTCAATTTGAGTAATTTCACAAGAAAAATCACAAGAAAGGCATACAGCAGAGTGAGTCATGGGTTGAATTCCCACTGGAGTCGCGAAAATTCAAACGTAGAGTAAAGAGTGTTTTCTTTATGGATGAAAATAGTTCCATGCAAAATCTTATACTTTTAATTGACGTGCGAAGCTTGTGCGCGAAGCGTGATGAGATATACCCGATGGAGTAGTCCATTAAGTGTTTCCTGATGTCATATGTTTATATGTATGTACATTGTCTCCTAATGGTCCCTTACATTATTCTTTTAACATAGGATTCATTCATATACAGTTGATGCAAATCTCAGTAGGCTTCGGTATACAACATTAGCTGTACATGTACAGTTTAAGACATCCGTGCTTCTCGTAGCACAGAAACTATTACAAGTGCCTTTTGTATTTTCTATTATTTAGCATATATAGGAACATTTTTACGTTAAATCTTCTCGTGTCTATTTATACCCCTGGAAGTGTATATAGCACGAAAGTTACATTGCAACCAAAAATTCACGTTTATTTTTCGTGTACTTAAAAATAAAGAAAACATTTTCCAGCATATAACTAGGCAGACTATGTCAGACTGCCCAGTTAGTCCACTGTCACATGTGTCACGTAGACCATCCTCCTGCGCAATAATTCGTTCTCGCGTCGTACAACAAAGAAAATGGAATGAATTCCAGCTCAGCAGAGTCCAGCTGATTCATAATGTGATCTGTATTGATTTCTAGGCGGCATGGCACGCAAATTACCTCATCCTGACATTGACCGGATAGCGCAAGAAGAGAGGGCGGCTAACGCGCCATGACCTCAGATCTCATCATTCGCTGAACGAGAGAGAGAAAAAAATATAAAATCTCAATTGGTTTCTCTCTGTTGAAATAACTGACAACTAATCAGTAGGGAAACTATAATAGTTAGGTGTTTGGGTTTGTGTCCAAACACCTCTTGAAATTGTTCGTTTTTCTTAGGTGTTTGGGTTTGTGCCCAAACACCTCTTAATATTGTTCATTTTTTTTCTTCTTTTTTTCCCCGCCTAAACATTTTAAGCATTATTGTGGTTTTTTCTTCATTTATAAAGTGACTAGTGACTTTTCCAAAAAATGTTTCATGACATCATCACAGATCAGAGCGCCCCCTCTCAGAACTTGAACCAAACTATGATCTGACCTTTACTTCGTTCCAAACAGGAATTTAAAATTTAAGACATTCTAACGCAAAATTTATAGGTCTTTTGAAAATGAAATTGATATTGTCATGATAAAATACGTCAGACATTTTCAAAAATATGATTATGACGTCTTCAATTGCTCACTTGATTGAACCGAAAGTTAACCCGAACACCTAGTTTTTGTAAAGACAAAAAATTAAGTCTAGTTTTTTCTTGATACTATGTTTGTTGAGATGGCATGTTGGTTATAAGTAGGGCCTATACGAGTTTTTAGAGGTGTATCTAAAAAGATCCGAAAATAAGGCCGAGAAGACGTGAAGAGTTGAACGAAAGTACTGTATTATCTTAATAAATGTCAGTTACCATTTATCAGAGGCTAAGGAGGTGTAACATTGGTTAGCTTGGCCAAATTGCTTAAACTCTTTGAATCAAGAAAGTGTGAAAGTTGTTTCATTGTTACGAGGTATCATTAACGAGAAAATAGTCAACATTAACATGTCTTCTTCGCAAACATGAACGTGAAATTTTAGTTGGGAGACGTACATTTAGTTGGGAAACCAATTTTACTATTTCAACTAAAATAATAGCACCTCGGAGAGAGGTTAATCCTATCACTGGACCGGGCGGGAGCACAATATATAAGTACCATGCACCCACTGATATTTCTTATTATAGTTATATCTTAAATCCTATGGACGATCACCATGAAACTTTCTGACTTTTCCGAACTATCCTTTAGGTTAAGGGTCCTTTCATAGTCAAATGAATTTTATTTCGTGTAATCATCAATGGTGTAAACTCTCTTCAACACATTTGAAAATGATAACCTTCCATGCCTCTAAAACAACACAATTTCAAAGAATTTAAAGGCTGTGTACTTTGTATCAAATGTTTTCGCTATCCAAATTGGGGAAATATTTCAACCGCAAAGAGATTTTGACTAATGTTTCCAAATATTTTTCCACAGAAATTTGCCGAATGTGCCATGACAACAAAACGAGAGATACAGAGACTAGTGTGTGTGAGGGGCTCTTGCCCAACTGTACGGGTATTGATGCTTTGGTCAAGGGATCTTGTCTGTCCGAATATGGTATGTATTAAATATATATGGCAATATACAATACATTACACACCAACCATGTTTAATATATAGGATCATTCCCAATAAGATCTCCACACTTTTTCAAAATAACAAATAATATATTTTTTAATCCAAACGTTTTAAAACCCATTACATTTCAGGCCTACACTTTGCTGGCTATATATACCTATGCCAAGGAACTGAAAATTCAAATGAAATTGCTAGCAACGGATGGCAACAGATTCAAAATGACTGCCATAATTCAAACCCATGGAATGTATTTGTAAAAATGCCCTTTATATGAAACTCGAAGAAACGCCGGTTGTAAATAAAAGTCCCCTGTTGCCATGTAAATTATGTAGGAATATCTACAACATTTTGGTTTACTTGATCAAGTGGCAAATTTTTAAATCTGAACATGCAGCATAATTTACCGGGTTATGTTCACGCAGGAAGTTCTCCAGTAATGGGTTTGGCATTGCATTTGAGGCAAACGAACTTTTGTTAATAATTACTCTATTCAATAAATATTTGCAGTAAATAATACTTCGCCTATTTACTTCATGTGGCATGTCATGTATAGTCAACTAGTCAAGGTGATTATTTATTATTAGAATATTGTGGCTATTAATAAGAATCGAAGTGCGGGAAAATGGAATGAAAATTACATTTATAAACGGTTACTGACATCAAATACGTCAAAGACATCGTGTTTCGTAAACAATATTAAGTAAAATTACCAAAACTATCAACAATATTCGTTAGGGAGCCAATGTTATGTTCATGTTTCTACATATGCATAATACGCATGGAATCATCTTCAAAAACTCATCTCATGTCATGTTTTGTAAATCACCATAGGCCTTTATCCTTGTTCTTTCAGAAAGGTTCATTACCCTTTTATTTTTCAGGTTATTCTTTATTCCTGTTATGTTTTAAAGTGAAGTAAGGTACACCATTGGTAATTATTGCAAAAACCGCTTCTTTGGGTTTGCTTACTTTCTGCGCTTCAATATAAACATTAAACAAAAGCATTCCCTGAAAGTTTCAGCTCAATGCAGAATCTAAGTCATTAGAAAAGTATGAAAAGGCATTCAATATGTTTACAGAAAACACAAACTTTTTGTAAAATGTGCATATTTGTTCGTGTTTTCTTTGAAATGAGAACACTTCAGGCAGAATAATTTCTCAGGATGATTGGTACCTTAACCAACTTCACATCAAGTTAGCTTTCGAATCATAATTATGTTGTTTTGTAATCAGGTAATTACAAATATTGTACCTTCCCTTTAAGTGAAAAAACCCGCAAAAATATCAATTTACAATTCCCACATGGCCGGTGTGCAATTTGCGAACAAGATCAGGTTCTCGGCAGCTGTGTATATACAGAAAAACTCAATCTGTTAGGGGACTAAGTAACAGACTTGAAGTACGCATGGCTTTTGCATTATTATTGCACTGGTGAAACAAATCAGGAAAAACGATGGAACTTGTGAGCAAGGTTTCTCGAAATCCAAATTCACCAGAGGAAGAGGTAGAGGGCTTTTACGTACGAATGCATGGTTAAGGCTACCGGCGCACTTTGTATGTATATGGTGTATTATGGTACACGGCGTTTGAGGTTGTCGCTATTGATTTTAGTGTTTGTGCCGAGGATTGTCATCCAGATGCGTGTGTACCTATGCATGCGTAATCAGAGGCCTTAAGACGGGTTGCTCGAAAACCTTTTCTTAAGAAATGTCGATCAGTTTAGAAAGATAAAGATCTATCTACATGATTGATATTATAATCGAAAATATAGTTTCACGTTGGAGCCTTATTGATTCGTGTTTTTTATCTCTCAAATTGAATATTGAACAGTAAGATTTATAGCCTACATTATAGCATATATTCTTGAATCAAAGTTCGAGAATATATATATTAGTTTTGCATAAAAGGTACGTGAATTTCAAGCAAATCTTTACGTTGTGTGATGATTTGTATCATAAGACGTGTTCAACCAAATAAACTTTGATAATACTATTAATAGTGTAAATTTAAGAAATTGTTAAAATGTTACGATGCGTTTAAAGGGAAGGTACCAATTACAACACTGGATTATCAAATTAACGAATTATTACCTAAACACTTACTATGTCAGAAGTGATTTCATCCTACAGAAACAGGATAAACATGAAGGCCTATCAATTTTTCGTCGTTTTCTCAAAAAAAGGGGGGCACTAAATATGATGAAACTCTAACAGGTTGGTTTTATGGTATTGGCTCTTATGTCTTGAAAACTGACGGGATTAAATAAACATACTGTACGTTATCAAAAAGCAATGTTGTAGACTACCTTTCCTTTAACACAAGTCCAATTGTGGCGCCAAAACCCATCAAACATCTGGCGCGTCTTTTTGTCGTCGTCTGCGCGCCAAATCCCAGGACGAGGATGATCCATTGCAAGTCGTTCATAATATACGTGCCTCGTTTCCCAAAATTATTTACGAACCAACGCCATGTTTCATGTGACAATGTATGTCTGTTATTACAAAAATGTGTGATTATCTATTCTCGCCTGCCTTCGGAACTGTGAAGTTATTAGTTTTTTGTCACGTATTTTTGATAGGATTGGTTTTAAATTTGAGAATTTTTACGAAACCAATAATAGTTAGTGGATAAGAAGTCAGTTGTGCCATGGTTGTGTTGAGGCGTGTTAAGGATAATGATGCAACAATGACCGACTTATAACAAGTCTTAAAGGGACCTTTGATAATTACCCGATAACAAAATTACTGAAATATAATCTTAATGATGTAAAGTTGGTAATGGTACCAGACACCCTGAGAAATGATTCCGTCTTCATTTTTGATAAAACATGAAATGTTTTACAAATTTGAAAAAGGATCACAGCCGATCTATTTCTCCTATTAGAATGCATACCCAAATATCTGAAAGTATTTTCACAATTTTCTTGGTAACGACACAACGAAATATTAAGCTGAAACTTTCACATGTTGTTTGTAGTCTTTATCGTTTGATTCTTATTAAGTATAAATTCATTTACAGCCTTTAATTCTTATTATAAGTATAGATTCATTTACAGTCATTATACCAGTGATGTAGTGCCTTGATGCTGAGCCTTGGCCTTAAGGCTTGATTTTAGGGCCTTGGCCTTAGCCTTAAGGCTTGAGGGCAAAAGCCTTGGCCTTGAGGGTCAAAGCCTTGCAACTTTAGGGCCTTGCTCTTCAAGGCCCATCGATTTTTGAATTTTTCAGGTAAATTTGTTTGAAATTTTGCTTATCTACAAACATACAACTTGGAGTCAGCTGTCTGCAAAGTCTGCAGTATCTAATTTAATCATGTTTTACCATGGAGGAGGGAAAACACCCTAGATTTGTGTGTTGACACACTTTCACTTTTACAGCGTCACATTTTTGTTACCATGATAGTACATTTTGCTGCTTCCCCCAAAACAAGGCTATAATAATTTTCTGTATACTTGTACTTGTGGGACCAGGGAGATATAATTATACTTAACTTGCATACAGTTATATGGGGTAGATAGAACATCATCTGATTTGTGCTGTGGACTGATTTATTTATTTATTTATCGTATGGTTCATACAAAGTTAACATGACAAGGTTAGGTTATGGATCCAGTTTAATGCAGACTGGTCAAGTTCAGTTAAATTTCCATCACATCTGTAAATAATACAGTCATGAACGATGTGATGTACAGTCTGGTCATCATGACCACAGGTACATTTAGCGTTGTCACTTAGTCCCATGCGGAGCATGTTATGTCCAAATCGGCCATGGCCAGTTCTTAGTCTGTTAAGTTTGACCCAGCAGTGGCGATGTAGATTGCATCCTGGTGGGTTGGTAGAAGGTGAGGAAATGTAGTTAAATATCCACGTCCTGGATTCTGATTCTTGCTAATTTGTAGCAGTTTGTGGGCTTGTTGATGGAAAGGATTTCTTGATGGCAGTCGCAGTTGTGGTGGGGTTTTTTGATTGGTGTTTGTCAACAGTTGATGAAGCAGATGGGAGTCACACCCAGCGGCACGTCGCGCAAGAGCAAGGCATTGCTGCTGTCGTCTTACTTCATAAGGAGCAATTCCACTGACTACTGGAAGGTATTGAGTGGGAGTTGATCTGATACATCCTGAGATGATGCGCATGGTGTTGTTAAGGGCTACGTCAATCTTGCTGGTGTGGGTGCTCCTTGCCCATACCGGTGCACAGTACTCTGCAACAGAGTACCGGTATACTAAAGCTATTGCTGAGATTCGAAGAACGTTGTAGTCTGCGCCCCAGGAAAGGCCTGCTAGTTGTCTAATGAGACAGTTGCGAGCGTTGGCTTTCTGTGCGAGCTGTGTGAGATGGCTTTTGTATGTTAGAGATCTGTCCAAAGTAACACAAGATACTTGGGGAAATCATCATACGGGATGGTTGTGCCATTGCAAACGACTTTGATTTTGTAGTTAGCCAGTCTAGTTGCTAGTTTTTGAAGTAACGGCTTAAGGATTCCATATCGGTGCCAAGTGTTGCTTCAAGCTTGTTAAAGTTTTTGGCAGAGGTTAGGAGTGTGCTATGTCATCTGCGTAGATGTATTTCTTTGAGACAGTGGTTGGTAGGTCAGCAGTGTAAATGTTGAATTAAATCGGTGCGAGCACTGAGCCCTGCGGGACCCCGCTTTTCAGGAAGCATTTTTTACTGGTTTCTTCGCCAACCGTCATTGTAAAGCTTCTGCAGGTGATCATTGTCATGAGAAAGTTAAAGGTTTTATCAGGTATGATTTTGTGTAGTTTTAGGGCAAGACCTTTATGCCATACCGTGTCATTATGCTGCTGATAGATCGACCAGTACAGCACCATTCTTGAGATCTTTTTGGAAGTTGTCCTATATGTCTTCTGTGAGGAGTGTTACTTGGTCTGTTGTACAGCGTCCTGTACGGAAGCCGGCCTGCTCAGGTGGGAGTTGAGGATCCACAATGGGTTGGATACGATTGTATGTTAGTCTCTCCATCACTTTGTAGATTATGCATAGTAGGCTTATTGGACGGTAGCTGCCCGGGTCTTCGGCGGCCTTGTCCGGTTTGAGAATTCCCATTACTTTAGCATGTCTCCATATTTTGAGGATTTTCTGAACTTTGATACAGGTGCTGAAGTAATCTCGAAGCCATTCAGTGGATTTTGGTCCAAGATTTTTGACAAATTCTGGGTGAATATAGTCTGGTCTGTTTTTAGGTAATGCTAATATTTCTAACCATGATGGCCCAGAAAATCAAATTACTTCCATGTTACATAATAACGAGGTAACATCAGTTAAAAACAGCCGTTCTTAGATCCCCTTTTGTTATACTCGGTTTAGATTAATGTGCATCAGTATGGAAGCAAACCATTCTTTTTGTTATATTTAAATGGTATCCACGAAGTCCTGAACTTCTACTCAGTCATATATTTGTACGTGAAGTTTTTATTCTTACTTTGAGCGATTCGTTACGATGTGACATGTTTTATATTAGTAGTAATTTTATACTAGAGGGCCTTGGCCTTGAGGGTTAAGCCTTGGCCTTAGCCTTAAGGCTTGAGGGTCAAAGCCTTGGCCTTGAGGGTCAAAGCCTTGGCCTTGAGGATCAAAGCCTTTGCTCCAACACTGCATTATACTAAACGTTAAAGGGAATGTACAACTTTGTTTTTGGTACTTTCATTTTATCACTCTAGTTTTAAGACATATACAATAAACTAACCTGTGAAAGTTTCGTCACAATTTTTATTTTTAAATGACGAAAACCTGTTACATGTTTTTGTTTTTGGTTTTTTTAATTATTTTTTTTAAACGTTTTTACAAAAAGTAATAGTTACCCTTCACACTAAGATGAAAGCAAGTATAACACAGAATGATTGGTACATGTACCAACTTTCCACTAAGCTTGGGC
Organism: Zoroaster sp. YZ-2022; assembly: GCA_029582265.1. Lineage (NCBI taxonomy): Eukaryota > Metazoa > Echinodermata > Asteroidea > Forcipulatida > Zoroasteridae > Zoroaster > Zoroaster sp. YZ-2022. The sequence continues at coordinate 29,653,098 of CM055822.1, forward strand.
GATATCGATTTATTTCATCATAAATCGCGATTTTAGATAGTATCGCGATTATTTGTTTTTCATTCACACATGATTGCTTTAGAGCCAATAACCACAGGTATGTACCCTTCTACAAGCGTCACAATAAATCGCAAATTCACTTACATAGTGTGTATGTACTTCTGAAGTAGTTCGCTTTTGTTTCTCACTTCCGAAATACTGTCCTAATTTCATTTCCATGGAATTTCTGACTTGACTCACAATGGCGTATTTTTAATTGCGATATATTTTTAATGGCGATTTTCCGATATCTCGATAACTTGAAAAGGTTCTCGATATTGTAATCGAATAATAAAAGGTATCGCGATATTCGATATTATCGTCTTATCGCCCAAGCTTACAAGTTTCCACATACACAATTTGCATATTGTGTGTCCTGTTTTCAGAAGACCTTCTGTCACTCTGGCGAATACAACAAACTGGAGTAACTTTTGGATTCAAAACTACCATAAATGTAACAAATATTAATCAACTATAGCCTTACTTGATCTAAATAATGTACCGGTATTAACTAGTGATGATCGCAATTATGTAGCATGAACAATACTGCCGCACATTCCAGACATTCTGAATTCCTTAATCAACATTTGCATAAACCTTAATTGCTCTCCCTGATTAATTTACTTGAGAATTGACTTCGGGGAATACCCATAATTAGTGCTTTTATTTGCGAGTTCATTTTGTTGTAGTCCGTGCGGATGAAATAGAACCCCTTGGGCATATTGTGGAAGTAGTGTGTGCTTCTTAGGTTTATATAACCCTGTTGTGGCCGCATATACCCTCAGTCCACTTTGGTCAATTTACCTCTCTACTGTTGAGGGTTGTTGAATATTGAGCTTCTGATCAGGTTTTGCTCTTATTTAGCAACCCACAGTTAAGAGTTATCCTGAAACCATTGGCGCATAATGACGTATGTACATTAAGTACATTGTTGCCCTCGGCTTTAACAAGAAGAAGTATTTTTATAGACAAAAAGAGAACATATTCAGAGACTAGAAAGGCTTGAGGCAAACCGTGCTTGACGAAGAGAAGTAAAAAACCAGTGTCCATGATGATTCTGACAACCAGGGAGATGACGGTGATCGTTTGGTTTAGCTGGGGGGTGACAACGGGTTTAAACAACAGGACCCATTTTAGTTGTTCAAGTTACTGTCATATTAATGCTTGCTAAATCGATAGTTTGCCTTGCTGTATGCACAATCTAAGAGGTAATACACCACTAGGCTGTTTTTAAACATAATAAGACCCAAAGCATTTCCTTTATGAATTCATCGTTCATTATTTTGTTTAGCCTTAATTATAAAAAACACAATATCTGAACTCAGTACAGTCTCAGCCAGTATGGGTGCACTGAACTTGTTCATTCTTTTAACGAGCATGCATATCTGAACAATGCTATATCGGACCCTGTTGAGATTGAGAATCCCCTTGTATCCCCACACACATACACTCACTGGCCAAAAGTATTGCAACATGAATTTGTACGAGACATTGCCTAGACGGATGGCCGCAATTATCAGGTCACGTGGTTACCCGACAAAGTATTGAAGGACTTTGTTTCCGAGCAAGAACAGTAAAAAAGAACATTGACTTCAAAACACAGGCACTTTCAAGAAGTCTTAAGTAGTGTAAATAAAATAAAATAAATTATTGTAACACAGTTCTCCAAACTGAACTTTGGTGTGAATTTCAATGTTGCAATACTTATGGCCAGTGAGTGTACAATTCGTGCGGTAGATGTTGCGGGAAACAAAAACACTGTGGGTGCAGGTGAATTTTAACGGTTTCCCGTTCTTGCAGTATAAAAACAACTATACATTCGCCTACATGCATTTGTATTCGAAAAATGAATTTTGGACTTCATATTCCATTAAAAGAAATCCTCCACAGCCGGAATTACTGTCATACAGAAAGGCTTTGTTTCTGCATTAGTTTCGTATTTAAGCAAATTTAATATTTTTTTTTATAAAAACATTAATACAAAATTTGACAAAACCTAGTCTCGATCCAGTTAAGACCAACATGGAAGGCGAACGTTCTAATCACTAGATTACCATGCCACTTCAATTTGTTACTCGCAATTAGATTTATAAGATAATGGCAATTCTTTACTGTAGAAAAAATACTGCGTCCCGGATATCCATTTTGTTGTAAGTCCCACAAACTGGTGACGGCCACGGTTGTTGTGCTGACCCAGCCGTTATGGCGTCGATCATGTCACGCGTCATCACTCGCAACGTCGACCGTAGCCTTGACCAAGGCGCGTCAGAACGGTTTGGTAACATGATTTTGCCCCGCTTTGCTATCCGAACTCCAGCGAACATGCGCTCACAGTGAACATGTGTACACGGATCCATATGCATATAATGTATGCATAATACATATGCATAATACATGTACAAGTACAAGTCTATGAATCAAGACTAGTGTATACAGTTGGGGGGGGGAGGGGGGGGGGGAATTTTTTCACTTTTTGTGACTTGTTTATTTTTTGCCCCCCTCAAAACATGTACAGGCCTATTAGAAACAAGACTAATTCATTAAAATAAAAATGTGATATCTCTGACCCCCTGTATATGCCCTCTGAAAGTTTTGGTTGAAGGGCGCCCTCTGTTGTCAGTTTAATGTAATGGTTCCCTGACTCCATATGCAGTGAAGAGGCATACATATGGTGGTTACCAGTCTATGTGTAGGTAACTGTAGGGAAATTGGGCCTATTATAAATTCACTAGAAAATGTGAACATTTATTAAACATTTACATTTTAAAAAGTTTACATTTTAAAAAGTTTACATTTTAAAAAGTTACATTCATCAGGTTTATTACAAAATTTGGATTGTTGACATGGTTGATAGGTTTTAAGTCAATAATAATAATAATAATAATATGTGGTCTTATATAGCGCACGTATCCACCAACTGAGTGGTGCTCAAGGCGCATTACATTATTACCCCTGGTCACTGGGCCAATATCATTCCTATAATCAATTAAGACAATTTATATATTTAGGTTAGTAAATGCACATAGATCATATCATCTAAAAGGATTGTTTGCTGGCAAAGTTGGGTAGTGACACTGAGAGAAGGTATTATCTATGACCTCTAGTTGGGTAAGTTTGTTTTTAATATTGTTCATGTATTATACTGTTTATTTATCTACCATACCATGCAGAAGTAGCAGTATTACTGTATATCATGAAATTTCTATGGGAGTTGGGAACATTGTATTTGACTTGTTATCATCTTAAACATCATGAATTATTAACCCACTGGTTACTGTCATGGAACTGTAGTTTGTACAATCACGATGAAAGAGAAAGAGAATACAAAGTTGGCAATTCCCACATGTTTAAGGTTTATAACTGTGTAACCCCTGAACCTATGAAGTTGAAACCTAGCTTAAAATAAAATAGTGGGATGTGGGATTTATTATTTGAATGTTTTAAGGGATGGTGTGTGGTTGGTTAAAACAGCTGATATTTAAGCACATTTGTGAATAATTTGTTACAATATTATTATCTTTCACTTTCTATAAATAAATTGTGTAATAATACATTTGTTAGTTCACGCATAATTAATTACATGTATGTATTTCTAATTTGTTTTAGGTAATAGCTACATCTACAAGAATGGCACAAGCAAACCCAAAGATCTAGTAATCAGGATCCTCCACCGAGCTACTTAAGCCCCTCCTGCACCAGCATTCCAGCATTCTCCCAGAAGATGATCAAAGCATACGGATCGAAATGTTGAGTGAACCAAAGGTTCTTTTCAGAACTCTTACTACTAAAAAGAGATTATTTCAATATATGGTGTCATCGCAAATCTTACTATATCTAAAGATGATGCTTCGCACTGCCCTCACAGGTACCCATTTACTAAAGGACACAAGCACCATGGTCACAGGATTCGAACCCACATTCTGACGACTCATCCGTCAGAACACAAATCTGATGCACTATACCGCTCGACCATGCCACTCCATGTACGAGTTCGCAATGCACAACCATACTCACGACTCAGTTATTGATCTCGCTGTACAGTGTACGTGTGTCGACCACTGAGTGATGTTGACCCTATCCAGGGACAGCGCCCCCTCCGTGTGTGCTGAATTTCACGGGCCAGAAATCGGTGCAACGGCGAATCTGTACAACAGTCAAGGCCCACGCGGCAACCCGGAAAACAACGCACAAAAAATAAAACCACGCACGCCAGTAGAGAAATGTTAATACACAATGCTAAGTAAAGACTGTTTGCGGTGACACCATGTGAAATTCTCAAATTGAGTAATAATTAGTTCTGAAAAAACTGGAGGTTACAGCTCGACGTTTCGATCAGTATGCTCTGATCATCTAAATAATTTGTTATGGTATTTAACATTTATTTTATTTAACATTTTGCTGACGGTGATTGGTTTAAATAAATTTGCATACATAAATTATTCATTTTGCTGGAGGTTTATGAATAATTCATTTATAATTCCTGTTGATTATAGTCTTTGGGTTCTGAAATTAGTGTATATGGATGGTACATCAGACATGAAAACAAGTCGGTCCGTACTCTGGGCAGCTCTGGACCTACTCGCCGCATCCATAGCCGTATGACGGCACTGATCTCTATTATACTGGGTATAATAGAGATCAGTGTTTGTCGGAAAACATTTGTATTGCAAGCATTTAGCGCCATTTTGTATGAACAGCCATCAGTGAAAAACATTTTTTTTCAAGTAGAAAAAATTATAAGTGCAGCAAGAGGTTCAAAACATAGGAAAAGGTATGGTATTTGGAAGGTGTAATCCAGCAGTTTGTACGGTAAAGAGGCTGTAAATGGCATATCGTAAAGCCCGCCCGGAACTCGCAGGTGAAGTGTATTTCACCGCTAGAAGGCTACGATATGCACGAGGCGAATAATGAGCATGGAAGTTGTGACATGATCAATGCCGAAACAGCTTGGTCGACACAAAAGTGTGAGGGAAATACATTTGTATGAATCTTAAGGGGATTCTCAACCCTGACAGGGTCTGACATTTCATATATCTGCTCCGTGCACATCTTAGCCCTCTATTGGTACCAAATACTCACAGTCGTCACCAGTCCAAGGCGTTTTGCGATGTCATTAATCTTTGTCATTTATTCTTTGTCATTTATTCTTTGTACGGTTCAGTACTATGCACGCTAGAAAAACATATCCCTAGTAAACGCAATAGGAGTCAATAGCGTATATAGCTAATCAGCGATATGCAAATGCCCTGGAGACAAGCTACGGGTGCAGCGTGCACCCCACTAAATAAACTCCCATGACAACCAATGCAGTACAAAATGTTCAAAAATCGTTAAAAAATACTTAGAAATCTCAAAATATTTAAAACTAAAAGACAAAATATTGATTGATGTCTAACTTAGTCCAGAGGCCTGTAGAGTTATTTTCATCACAGTAGAACCACCCTCTTTACTAGTGAAAACGCCCACACTGGAAAGCATCCATTTTGGGAAAAGGGCCATACGCTTGGAAGCAAATTAAGACCACTTTTTCAGGGCCTAGTGTATCCAAAATACTCAAAGTTGGAAGTCGAGGACCCCAGGTCATGATATTGGAGCATTTTTACACAATCCCTCAAATATAATATGGACCTCAAATCTTTGCTTTTCAGAAATACAAATTATGATAAACAGCTCGGCACATGAATTTGTCACTATTTAGAGGGGCACCCCTACTACTTGCATACAGAACGCCCTCAACAAGTCACGCACGGAGCTGAATTGTACTGAAAAAGTACTTTGACTTTGTCCAGACTCAACCAATGATAAACCTAGAACTTAAACTGTTTAAAATTGATGATGACATTATGCAATCCTTTAAATATTTCAGTCCAAGGAACTGTCAATTAAGATGAATTTGTCAAGTTATTAAAGTTAAACCTAAAGGCGGATCTAGGGCCTAAATACTATATACAAATGAATAAAAATCGACCGGTGAAAGAATTTTCATTGATTTTTTTGCACTTTTCACATAAAGTTTGACAAATTGAGCAGAGAAACTCACAATAAAATTGCACATTTTAATCTTTTAACCAAAAATACACTTGGGGTTAAGCATAGACGCAGCTCTTAAAATTAACTAATTACAGTGAACGACGCCCTGGATTCAACAACATTGACAACAAATTCATTGTTAAGATTAAAGTGCTAGCGTATCCATTGCCACATTAACGTAATGGCGGCTGCACTCTATAGATATTTTCACAATCTTTGCACCATCTTAAAGATCTTCAATTATGTGATATTTCGTTCACAGACATGACCCCAATCTGACCTCTCCTTCCGGTCAAAACCGGAAGTTTAATATTTCAAACAATCATAGGCTATCTCCTGAACCACAGAAGATATTTTTACAATCTTTGCATCATCTTAAAGATCTTGAATTATGTCACATTTCGTTCACAGACATAACCCTAACCTGACCTCTCCTTCCGGTCGAAACCGGAAGTTTAAGTGAAAACATATTCTGAAGCACTATTCCCTTCATGTATAATGTACAGCCTATTTCGCGCGCGCACGGCCTTTTCACACACATAATTTGTGCACACACAGAGCACAAGGCATAATATATAGTCTTAAGTCGAGTCGCACGCCGAACTGAACACCACACAATGTACAGCCGTATAGCCTCTTGTCAAGTCGCACGCGGCACCACGGATGCAAGTTTTGTCGTGAAATGTTTCTGAAGAGAAAACCATATTTGCAAAGTTCAGACAACTTATAACTTCACAAATACTTTTACGTTGACATGAAGGTAAATATATTTAATGTCATAATGAAGTTGTGACGTCATGATGACGAATTACATCAAATAGAGGTTTAATATTTTTAAAAATCATATCTCATGAACCACATCAGATAAATTAACAATCTTTGCATCATCGTACAGACCACGAATTGTGTAACATTTCATACACAGCCATGACCCAAATTTTATCTTTTCTTCCGGTTGAAACCGGAAGTTCAACAGAAAAAATATTCCACAGCACTATTATATAGCCTGCAGCCAATGTGATAGGGAATTTGAGTATGACTTATGTGAATAAAGTGACTAGTCACATCTTTTCTTTAAAAATATGTTTGATGAAGTCATCACAGATCAGAGCGCCCCCAGCGCAGTATTTAAAAGGGAATACTTTCATATCTCAGAAATTATCAAACAGAATTTCATCAAATTTAATACGATGATGACAGACATCCAATGTATTACTTTTGTGTGAAGAATAAATTTATAAATTCAGTCACGTGACTGAACCGGAAATTAATGTGTTCAACCATCAATCAATTTCATTTTGTTATATTAACAGTATGTTTTATGCCAATTCCATGGGGTATGATGCTGCGATAATTTTTCTCAGTCGGCATTTTGAGCCTCAATTGGCAAATGAAGCACCAAATCAAGTAGAATAATTAGGGCATCCAGACTAAAATTCAGTCATTTTGCCGACTATAAGTCATTTTTTCCCTTTAAGCACTGTGATTTGCTTTAACATCATAGAGTAAAGTGTAGTGTGGAGAACATTGATATTCGTCCGGCTTCCATACACCCTCCCAAAGAAAATGCCCTTGCTACACCCCTACCTGGCCTTGATGGTGTAAAAAAGATATATGTCCTGTAAAATGTACACGTAAAAACAATTTTAAGTCTTTATTAATTAATTACTAAACTCAGCTATTAATTAAGAACTCTGCAAGGGCTCTTTGTCTAAATGTGATGATCACAAACCTTAGAATATTTTTTTAACTTGCAATTTTCTTCTATCAGTGGTGTATTCCTTTTCAGAATTAATGCAAGTGAAACAAAAACTAGACCATTCAATCCACAAAATATAAATTCACAATCTTTGTACCATTTTATACATCGTGAAAAACTTGAAAAATATGTAAAGCGATGACAACGATTTGACCCTAGTCCAAACCAGAAGTGGAAAGTTTGAAAAATTCATATCAGAAGAAGAACAACAGATAATTTCACAATCTTTGTACCATTATAAATCATGAGACGCGTGAGTAATATGTAAATTCATGACACCGCTTTGACCTTCACTTCCGGTCCAAACCAGAAGTTGAAGTAAAAAGAAAAAATATTCTGGAGCTATTGTGTAATAGCATATTGCATTCACATTCAAATAAACTTATGACGATAAATTCAACGAATCTTTCATTTCATTTCATTTATTCATTTATTGATTTCACAGGTAGAAAAACAAATAAACACAAATTTACATTAAATTAACAGAAACAGAAACAAAGGTAACAGTTTCTCCAACAATTTCAATTCATGACGCCGTAGATAACGTCAATCCCGAACACCTAGTGTGATTGTACAAATACCAATTTCTAGTTTTTTCCTGTCCTTCTCGGTGAACCTTGTTCAGACAAATTCTCATTCTAGCCAAGCTCAGAATGACTTCACATTTTGCACTTACACTCCTATGAACTGCCAGATTGCTCTAACAACGATGACGTAAGAATTCATCACTATGTACTATTATGTACATGTACGGAGCTGAATACAGTTTTTATTTCGAAAAACAAACAAGCTTGCATAATTCCCAAGTTTGCAAAACCCCTTAATACCTAGTAAAATTAAGATGTTTAATTGGCAACATGTTTCAGGTCTGGAAAATTTGCGGGGCATATCTGAAACACAAATTGTAACCATGAACCGCGTACAGACATTTACGAGCAAAATATATAAGAAACCCCACAAATTATCCTCATTCCCAGGGCTTATGAGCAGCCTCGTACCCACTGCTCATGAATGATAATATAAATAATGCTCAGATGACAAGAATACACGTTCTTTCATCGTATAAAAAGGTTTGCATAATTTCCACGTTTGCAAAAACCTTAAAATACCTAGTAAACTTAAGATGTTTCATTGGCAAGATGTGTTTCAGGTCTGAAAAGTTGTGATTCTTCAAAAGACAAATCTTAAACACAAATTGTAACCATAAACAGCGTTAGAGAACTTTAGGAGCAAAATATATTTTAAAAACACATGAACTGTCCTCATTCACGTATTTAGTTGATTAATATTCTATGTTAGAATGAAAATGAAGTTCGTATTTGCCAATCAAAACATTTGCATAACATTTCACAGTGTTCTCGTGAACAACACAACGTTGGCAAGTTGTATGATATAATTATCTTGATTCAAAGATAGTAAAAGCATAAAAGCAGTTTTGTTTACATAACCAATGTCGCCTCACCATTGGATATTGTACACCACTGGATAAAATATCTGTCAATGCACGCAACCATGCTTTATAAGAATCAAGAGAGATAAACAGAAATTTACAGAGATTTATCTCATTTCATTGTGTCATTAATGAGAAATTTGTTTGCATTCAACAAACTAATGTTGTTTTCAAATGTTTACAACGCTTGTTATAATCATCTACTTCACATGAAGTAAGTTTTTATATCATATTTCAGTTATTGTAATATGTGAGTGTTATAATGTACACACGACTTTCATTAGATTTGGTTCAGAGGTTTTGCAAACAAAGGCAACTACGGTATGTTAACGCTGATGATATTTGCGTAATTCCAATAAAATGGCCACGCAATGGCACACATTGTGATTAATTCACATGGTGTGAATGAGAAGCACGGCATGAGCGTTCATTTTTCTTCTCAAACGTTGAAAGGTAGGCCTATATATAAAGTAATTGGGAATCATAAAGACTTCAAGTGCATGGTTTTAGTCGACTGACTGTTTGATTGGTCATACAACATGAATCCCAATCGTTCATTCAGCTTATCACGAAAGAAAAAAACATTGGACTTTATAAATAGTTGTTTTTGTCGAATTGATGAAAACGTCAGTAACATGTTAAAGTCAGCGTGAGATTGACCATGTAATAAACATGTCCGCTATCACTCGAAGTGCTGAGTGTTGCTGCTGGGATCCCACGCATTTTGATTGTGATTCTACGATCACAGCGGTGTTGACGCAATCTCGCCCAAGTTATCAGACCACACTGATCTATTCTCATTCTGAATCCTACATCACATAATGCCAAACCGTCCCAACGGCAAGGCAGATTTGAACATTTGAATGGAATTATCGTGATTTTCTCCCTGCTTTATTATAATTCTGTTATTATATTACGATTCACGCTTCACTGGAAAGATAAAATGTAGGCCTATAGTGATTAGTGAATGTGAATGTGTGACAGTAGGCTATGAAAACCTACAAAAACATAATTGTGTATCTGTGTAGAAAATCTACTTATATTTCATTCTGTTTTCAGTGAAATGTTTCCCATTGAATGATGGCATGAATAGGTATACGCCTAATACAAACAGATGTGTGAACAAATGAATACATTCGGGTGATCTTATTTAACTTGGTATTTATTTGCAAATCTTTGGCCAGAATGGGGACGGGGAATAATGAAAGAAATAGACTGAATATTTATGTGAAATTAATCAATGATTGCTTAAAATTTTCATATTTGAAACACTCATTCACCAATTTAGTGCCTATTTGAAAATTCCTCCGACGTTCAACATGTCTACATCGTTTGAAACATTCAACATACCGGTGCCATCTTGAAACCATTATAATTGCATATGGTGTGGTATTTATAAGATCTTGCGATATACATTGAGAGACGCATAATTATGTAGGTCCGTACTGGACACAGAACGTGCTTCATATACGCAAATACTGTAGCCATTATACTTGAAATAAGATGATTTATTTGGGATGTCACGAGAGGTGGACAAATGCTGATGTGCATCTTTTTTTTTATGGGGCAAATGATAATAGAGTCAGTTTCCATCAAAATAGTTTGCGGTTGGATGGAAATAGAAAATCATCTTGTGAGGCGTCATTAAATAGAAGGTACAACATTGTAAATTACCAAATAACAATTTCGTTCCTGTTGCTGTCAAAGAAGATTGTTTTGTTTACAAATATACTTATACCAAAGGGAACACAAGTATACCTATTCATTCAAAATCAAATATCCGTTAATCCTGCAACACAACATTCACTTGACGTTGGCGTATGTATGATGTTTTAATGACGTGCTGGGTTAGTTCTTTAGTTTTATCGAGCGCCATAGGCCTATACATTAGTGCACCACGGTCTTTTCAAAGCAACCAAAACAATAGGCCTACGATTGGGAAGAAATTGACAATTTGTCAGGCAGTGTTTGCAAACCTATAATGTGCTTTCAGTAATTCAACAATAAACATCCATGCACTGTAGAGAAGGCTAAAGTAAGGAAGTCATGTTAACTTGAAAATCACCAAACCATTTTTTAAGTGTTGCATCATACAACAATAACGAAATAAATATTGTGTACAACCAGCCTCTATGATGTTATTGGACATTACATGTAGATAATAGACTTCTGGGGACATCATGTACATCGTCACAATGGACCCGTGCCCATTCATATGAAGACTCAGTTTTTCTTAAAATTAATAATTCCTGTTTGCTTAAGTTACTTGTGAACAGAATGGAAATAGAATCAATCCATGTTTACCTTAATACAAGATCAAGGAAAGTAATTATGACATCACATGAATACATTGCTTTAAAAAAATGTCGTTTGAATCCTTGGTTTACCGTAATATTTTGTTTGTTTAAAAGGATGGTTATAGCATTATCCTGTTTGAATTAAGATAAACATTAAACAACATTATGTGAAAGTTTAAGATTATTACATTGTGATAGAAATTTGAGGCTTTTTAAGGTGTTTATCAGTTTGGTTTGTGGTAACACAATGTGGTTTAAATCTGAAATATCCCCAAGTAAGATTGTGGTTCTAATAAGAATCGTATATGTCTTCTCTACGTTTCGACTAGCCTGCTATAGTAATCAACTAACTAAGAGAAGACCTATACGGTTCTTATCAGAACCATAATCTCACTTAGCAAACCAAACTGATATAATTACATTGTGTCCACGAGAAAATAGTGAAAATGCATTCAGATTATGCTGTAGTAATTACAATGTGTATTTTTTTTTTTTTTTTTACTTATTCTAATAATTATAGGAAATAGTACTCACTCTGAAATTTGTATTAAAAATTATAGAATTTTTCTTTAAAATGACGGAACTTCATACAAAAAAATTCCTAGGGAAGATTAATACCATCATCGGCTTTACAATTAATTTAGTAAGTTTTACATTAATATGAAATTAAAATTTGGTTGTTTTCTTATTAAAAATCCTGTACTTTACATAAAGGAATGAACGTATGTTTCATACCAGTTGGACCCTCCTTTTAAATCTTGACATTGCTACTAACAATTTACTTTCTTTCCAAGGGAAATAGCAAAAAGGAATCACTGCCGAATAGGCCCCGAATACATCTTTAAGAATCTTGTCTGCGCAGTCGGGGTGCATTTATGGAAATAAATATCCATCAAATATTATAAATCTAGATTGCGAAGCCAACAAAGCCAACGTTTCCACAGCAACAACACGCAGTCTCTGGATTCTGGGCTTTTCGCTGAGTGAAGGTTCTTCTTGTGTATAGAGTCCACATTATACCACATCGTTACAGTACACCACATTGTTATTTTGTGCAGCTACAGAGGATGTTCACCTATTTCTACACTTTCCGAGTGCCTCCTCCACGTACGACCTATTGAGGGCGCCCTTTATGTTGCCATTGCATTTAGAATATAAACGGTTATCGGGGAACAGTTGAGTGTATCGGGGAATAGTTGAGTGTAATTAGCAACCTTTGCTGCGTATACGGGCTAGTTTTGTGCACAGTTAGAGAGACAGAGTGAATTTGTTGCGTATACGGGCTAGTTTTGTGCACAGTTAGAGACAGAGTGAATTGTTGCGTATACGGGCTAGTTTTGTGCACAGTTAGAGACAGAGTGAATTTGTTGCGTATACGGGCTAGTTTTGTGCACAGTTAGAGACAGTGAATTTGTTGCGTATACGGGCTAGTTTTGTGCACAGTTAGAGAGACAGAGTGAATTTGTTGCGTATACGGGCTAGTTTTGTGCACAGTTAGAGAGACAGAGTGAATTTGTTGCGTATACGGGCTAGTTTTGTGCACAGTTAGAGAGACAGAGTGAATTTGTTGCGTATACGGGCTAGTTTTGTGCACAGTTAGAGAGACAGAGTGAATTTGTTGCGTATACGGGCTAGTTTTGTGCACAGTTAGAGAGACAGAGTGAATTTGTTGCGTATACGGGCTAGTTTTGTGCACAGTTAGAGACAGAGTGAATTTGTTGCGTATACGGGCTAGTTTTGTGCACAGTTAGAGACAGAGTGAATTTGTTGCGTATACGGGCTAGTTTTGTGCACAGTTAGAGAGACAGAGTGAATTTGTTGCGTATACGGGCTAGTTTTGTGCACAGTTAGAGAGACAGAGTGAATTTGTTGCGTATACGGGCTAGTTTGTGCACAGTTAGAGAGACAGAGTGAATTTGTTATGCGTATACGGGCTAGTTTTGTGCACAGTTAGAGAGACAGAGTGAATTTGTTGCGTATACGGGCTAGTTTTGTGCACAGTTAGAGACAGAGTGAATTTGTTGCGTATACGGGCTAGTTTTGTGCACAGTTAGAGAGACAGAGTGAATTTGTTGCGTATACGGGCTAGTTTTGTGCACAGTTAGAGACAGAGTGAATTTGTTGCGTATACGGGCTAGTTTTGTGCACAGTTAGAGAGACAGAGTGAATTTGTTGCGTATACAGGCTAGTTTTGTGCACAGTTAGAGACAGAGTGAATTTGTTGCGTATACAGGCTAGTTTTAGCACAGTTAGAGACAGAGATAATTTGTTGCGTATACGGGCTAGTTTTGTGCACAGTTAGAGACAGAGTGAATTTGTTGCGTATACGGGCTAGTTTTGTGCACAGTTAGAGAGACAGAGTGAATTTGTTGCGTATACGGGCTAGTTTTGTGCACAGTTAGAGAGACAGAGTGAATTTGTTGCGTATACGGGCTAGTTTTGTGCACAGTTAGAGAGACAGAGTGAATTTGTTGCGTATACGGGCTAGTTTTGTGCACAGTTAGAGCATGGAGGAAGCTTCCTCCATGGTTAGAGAGACAGAGTGAATTTGCTGCGTATACGGGCTAGTTTTGTGCACAGTTAGAGACAGAGTGAATTTGTTGCGTATACGGGCTAGTTTTGTGCACAGTTAGAGACAGAGTGAATTTGTTGCGTATACGGGCTAGTTTTGTGCACAGTTAGAGCATGGAGGAAGCTTCCTCCATGGTTAGAGAGACAGAGTGAATTTGCTGCGTATACGGGCTAGTTTTGTGCACAGTTAGAGCATGGAGGAAGCTTCCTCCATGGTTAGAGAGACAGAGTGAATTTGCTGCGTATACGGGCTAGTTTTGTGCACAGTTAGAGACAGAGTGAATTTGTTGCGTATACGGGCTAGTTTTGTGCACAGTTAGAGAGACAGAGTGAATTTGTTGCGTATACGGGCTAGTTTTGTGCACAGTTAGAGACAGAGTGAATTTGTTGCGTATACGGGCTAGTTTTGTGCACAGTTAGAGAGACAGAGTGAATTTGTTGCGTATACGGGCTAGTTTTGTGCACAGTTAGAGAGACAGAGTGAATTTGTTGCGTATACGGGCTAGTTTTGTGCACAGTTAGAGACAGAGTGAATTTGTTGCGTATACGGGCTAGTTTTGTGCACAGTTAGAGCATGGAGGAAGCTTCCTCCATGGTTAGAGAGACAGAGTGAATTTGCTGCGTATACGGGCTAGTTTTGTGCACAGTTAGAGACAGAGTGAATTTGTTGCGTATACGGGCTAGTTTTGTGCACAGTTAGAGAGACAGAGTGAATTTGTTGCGTATACGGGCTAGTTTTGTGCACAGTTAGAGCATGGAGGAAGCTTCCTCCATGGTTAGAGAGACAGAGTGAATTTGCTGCGTATACGGGCTAGTTTTGTGCACAGTTAGAGCATGGAGGAAGCTTCCTCCATGGTTAGAGAGACAGAGTGAATTTGCTGCGTATACGGGCTAGTTTTGTGCACAGTTAGAGACAGAGTGAATTTGTTGCGTATACGGGCTAGTTTTGTGCACAGTTAGAGAGACAGAGTGAATTTGTTGCGTATACGGGCTAGTTTTGTGCACAGTTTGTGCACTGTCTCTCCATGGTTAGAGAGACAGAGTGAATTTGCTGCGTATACGGGAGTAGTATGTATGCAGCAAATCTACCTGCGTTGTGGTGGTGGTGGTGTGCAGTTTGTGTGCAGTTTGTGTGGTGATGAATTCCGAATTCCGCACAAACTGCACACCACCACCACCACAACGCAGGTCAATTTGCTGCATACATATATTTGCTGCACACTCAAATCGGGTACGTAATGCTGCGCGCGCGCGGGCGCGCGCGTGACTCCCTCCACACAAAAATACTTACTCCCTCCTCACAAAATACTGCACACTACTTTAGAATGGATTGCGTGACTCCCTCCACACAAAACTGCACACAAAATACTTACTCCCTCCACACAATGCTTACCCGTTGTGATTTTGATGGAAACCAAAAATATATAAATACAATGCTTACCCCTTGTGATTTTGAGAAAAAATAAAATATATAAATACAATGCTTACCCCCTTGTGATTTTTAGAAAAACACAAAAAATATATAAATACAATGCTTACCCCTTGTAATTTTGATGGAAACCAAAAACATATAAATACAAGGCTTACCCCCACGTGATTGAAATTCTGGGCGTTCGCGCGTGAGACACGTCTGGGCGCGCGCGTGACTCCCTCCACACAAACGGCACACAAAATACTTACTCCCTCCACACAAAATACTGCACACTAGATTTTGTGCAGTTTGTAATGGCTCCCACCTCCGCCTTCACCTCAATCCACCTCAATCCATGGTATGATGCTGTTCAAGGGGTAAGCATTGTATTTATATATTTTGTTTGTTTTTCTCAAAATCACAAGGGGTAGCCTTGATTGGCCATAAAAAAAATTGTTATGGCCAAAATTGTTTTTGATGACCAACTTCAATTTTTTTTATATGAGCACCATAATTTTTTTTTGATGGCCAACTTCAATTTTTTTTATTTTTTTATTTTTACGAAGACAGACAAAAGAACGACTGTACATGAAGCTATTCAAGTATGATTTGTTAAATTTAATTTTAACACCAACAGCAATCTTTGACATCAATATATTTACAGATGGTTTTTATATTGGTTTTAAATTGGAAAACATTTGATAAACTGAAAACATTAAGTATTATTATTATTATTATTATTATTTACTCTTTGAGTCTTTACTCTTTGAGTCTTTACTCTTTGAGTCTTTACTCTTTGAGTCTTTACTCTTTGAGTCTTTACTCTTTGAGTCTTTACTCTTTGAGTCTTTACTCTTTGAGTCTTTACTCTTGAGTCTTTACTCATTGAGTCTTTACTCATTGAGTCTTTACTCATTGAGCTTTGAGTCTTTACTCTTTGAGTATTTACTATGAGTCTTTACTCTTTGAGTCTTTACTCTTTGAGTCTTTACTCTTTGAGTCTTTACTCTTTGAGTCTTTACTCTTTGAGTCTTTACTCTTTGAGTCTTTACTCTTTGAGTCTTTACTCTTTGAGTCTTTACTCATTGAGTCTTTACTCATTGAGTCTTTACTCATTGAGCTTTGAGTCTTTACTCTTTGAGTCTTTACTCTTTGAGTCTTTACTCTTTGAGTCTTTACTCTTTGAGTCTTTACTCTTTGAGTCTTTACTCTTTGAGTCTTTACTCTTTGAGTCTTTACTCTTTGAGTCTTTACTCTTTGAGTCTTTACTCTTTGAGTCTTTACTCTTTGAGTTTTTACTCTTTGAGTCTTTACTCATTGAGTCTTTACTCATTGAGCTTTGAGTCTTTACTCTTTGAGTCTTTACTCATTGAGTCTTTACTCATTGAGCTTTGAGTCTTTACTCTTTGAGTCTTTACTATTTGAGTCTTTACTCTTTGAGTCTTTACTCTTTGAGTCTTTACTCTTTGAGTCTTTACTCTTTGAGTCTTTACTCTTTTACTCTTTTAGTCTTTACTCTTTTAGTCTTTACTCTTTGAGTCACGCGCGCGCCCAGACGTGTCTCACGCGCGCGTTGAGATTATATGCGCAGCATTACAAGCCATGGGTTCAGTCTTTACTCATTCCGAAATGAGTAGTTATAGGCCTATATATAAACTATTTCTTCCGTTTCTTGTCAATCGGAGATTAAGCATCAGAGATTCAACATGAATGTTATTTCTGCTGTCAAACCCCATGCTTGTCACCAGTGCGGCAAAAGCTTTGGACGGAGATATAACCTACGGAGGCATACAGAACATGTACATAATGAAGAGAAATCTAAAATGGATGAAGTTGACGATGATTCTGAAATTAAAGCTATCCAATCTGACAATTCTGACATCGATAATTCTAAACCCGATGTTAAAAAGCGTAGATTTGAAGATTCGGAAATAGAAACTTGTGAAACTGAATCTACACAGGATGAAGACGAAGATTTCGAGGAAGATGATTCAGAATCCGATACGGAGGTGGAATATGACGAATCATCGGAAGAGGATGAGTCTAGTTCTGAACTGGAAGACAATACCACTTTTCGAGACTGGTTGGAAGAGGCTAAAGTGGCTACTGAAGAGATGTGGTGTGAAAAATATGAAAAGTACGTCAACGGGGGTATGAGTGAAGACCAAGCCAAGGAAAAAGCCAATAGGAAAACCCTTTGGGCAGTCAAGCGAATCTTTTTCAACAAATACAAGGATTTTTTGTCAAGTTACCTACATCTGAAAGATAATGGGACTCATCAGGATATTGCGGAAGATCTCGAAGAAAAAGTAAATAAAGGCATGGAAGTAAACAAAGCTCTGAACAGAGTAATGCCTAAACACCATACCAAATTTGACGGACTACTACTTCAACTAAATGAGGATGAAGAGAACGAGGATGAAGAGAACGAGGATGAAGAGAACGAGGAAGAGTGATAATGAAAGACCAGATGTTTCAGAAAGACTACTGTAATTTAAAAAAAACATCTATAATAGTGTTTTTTGGTAGGAATAAAAAATCTATAAAATAACCACCTCTGTTAATCTTACAGTAATCCTTTATGGTTATTTTACACTATTACGTTACATCAAGGGCAGTGACAACTTAATTTCGAAGAAAATGAGCGCCTGTGCATGGGTTCTAAACTTCTGGGTGACTTTCTATTCATCTTTAAATAGACAGTGTATTGTGAACTACAGGCCTGACATTCTAAAGAAACGGAAGAAATAGTTTATATATAGGCCTATAACTACTCATTTCGGAATGAGTAAAAACTGAACCCATGGCTTGTAATGCTGCGCATATAATCTCAACGCGCGCGTGAGACACGTCTGGGTGCGCGCGTGACTCAAAGAGTAAAGACTCAAAGAGTAAAGACTCAAAGAGTAAAGACTCAAAGAGTAAAGACTCAAAGCTCAATGAGTAAAGACTCAAAGAGTAAAGACTCAAAGAGTAAAGACTCAAAGAGTAAAGACTCAAAGAGTAAAGACTCAAAGAGTAAAGACTCAAAGAGTAAAGACTCAAAGAGTAAAGACTCAAAGAGTAAAGACTCAAAGAGTAAAGACTCAAAGAGTAAAGACTCAAAGAGTAAAGACTCAAAGCTCAATGAAAAAATTATGGTGCTCATATAAAAAAAATTGAAGTTGGTCATCAAAAACAATTTTGGCCATAAAAAAAAAATTATGGCCAATCAAGGCTACCCCTTGTGATTTTGAGAAAAACTCGACAAAATATATAAATAATCTTACCCCATGAACAACATCATACCATGGTTGAGGGTGGATTGAGGTGAAGGCAGGTGGGAGCCATTACAAACTGCACGAAATCTAGTGTGCAGTATTTTGTGTGGAGGGAGTAAGTATTTTGTGTGCCGTTTGTGTGGAGGAGTCACCCTTGCCCAGACGTGTCTCCTGCGAACACCAAATTTCAATCGTGAAATTAAGCCCTTGTATTTATGTTTTGGTTTTCCATCAAAATTACAAAATTAGCTTGTTTGTATTTATATATTTTGTGTTTTCAAAAATCACAGGGGTAACATTGTATTTATATATTTGTTTTCTCAAAATCACAGGGTAAGCATTGTATTTATATTTTGGTTTCCATCAAATCACAACCGTTAAGCATTGTGTGGAGGGTAGTATTTTGTGTGCAGTTTTTTATTGTGGAGGGAGTCACGCAATCATTCTAAAGTAGTGTGCAGTATTTTGAGGAGGGAGTAAAGTATTTTTGTGTGGAGGGAGTCACGCGCGCGCCCATGGCAACAAATGCCGATTTGAGTGTGCAACAAATATGTATGCAACCATTGACCTGCGTTGTGGTGGTGGTGGTGTGCAGTTTGTGCGGAATTGGAATTCATCACCACTAAACTACTAACACACCACCACCACCACAACGCAGAGTAGTTGCCATACTACTTACAGGCTAGTTTGACGTTGAGCATGGAGGAAGCTTCCTCCAACAGTTGAAGAACAGAGTGGTGCTGCGTATACGGAGGCTGGTTTGTGCAGTTAGAGCATGGAGGCTTCCTCCATGGTTACAGAAGAGACAAGTGAATTTGTTGCGTACTTTGAGGCTAGTTTGTGCACAGTTAAGAAGTACAAATTGAATTTGTTGCGTATACGGGCTGGTTTTGTGCACAGTTAGAGAGAGACAGAGTGAATTTGTTGCGTATACGGGCTAGTTTGTGCACAGTTAGAGCATGGAGAGCTTCCTCCATGGTTAGAAGAAGACAGAGTGGTTGCGTATACGGGCTAGTTTTGTACTGGTTAGAGCATGGAGAGCTTCCTCCATGGTTGAAGACAGAGTGAATTTATTTGCGTATACGGGCTAGTTTGTGCACAGTTAGAGACAAGAGTGAATTTATTTGCGTATGCAGGCTGGTTTGTACAGTTAGAGCATGGAGGAAGCTTCTATCCATAGTTAGAAGGAACAAGTGAATTTTGCTGCGTATACGGGCTAGTTTTGTTGCTGGTTAGAGCATGGAGGAAGCTTCCTCCATGGTTAGAACAAGAAGTGAATTTGTTGCGTATATGCAGGCTAGTTTGTTTTTGATTAGAGACAGGTAATTTGTTGCATGTAGAGCTAGTTTTGTGCACAATTAGAGCATGGAGGAAGCTTCCTCCATGGTTAGAAGACAGAGTGAATTTATTTGCGTACACGGGCTAGTTTGTGCACAGTTAGAGACAGAGTGAATTTATTTGCGTACGAACTAGTTTTGTGCACAGTTAGAGCATGGAGGAAGCTTCCTCCATGTGGTTAGAGACAAGGTGAATTTGTTGCGTATACGGGCTGGTTTGTGCACAGTTAGAGACAGAGTGAATTTGTTGCGTATACGGGCTAGTTTGTACTGATTGAGAGACAGAGTGGTTGTTGCGTATACGAATTTAGTTTTGTGATTAGAGACAGAGTGAATTTATTGCGTATACGGGCTGGTTTTGTTGCACAGTTAGAGCATGGAGGAAGCTATCATGGTTCGTAGAAGACGGTGAATTTATACATACAGACTGATTTGTGTGCACAGTTAGAGCATGGAGGCTTTATCATGGTTAGAGAAGACAAGTGAATTGTTGCGTATACGGGCTGGTTTGTGCACAGTTAGAGATACAGAGTGGTATTGCGTATGCAGGCGGTTTGTGCACAGTTAGAGACAAGTGGTGTTGTTGCGTATACGAACAGTTTTGTGCACAGTTAGAGCATGGAGGAAGCTTCCTCCATGGTTAGAGAGACAAGTGGTGCTGCGTATACAGGCTAGTTTTGGCACAGTTAGAGCATGGAGAAACTTCCTCATAGTTAGAACAGAGTGAATTTGTTGCGTATGCAGACTGGTTTGTGCACAGTTAGAGACAGAAATTGAATTTGTTGCGTATACGAATGATTTTGTGCACAGTTGAGCATGGAGAAGCTTCCTCCATGGTTGAAGACAGAGTAATTTGCTACGTATACAGGCTAGATTTTGTGCACAGTTAGAGCATGGAAGGCTTCTCCATGGTTGAAAGACAAGTGAATTTGTTGCGTATACGGAGCTAGTTTGTGCACAATTAGAGACATTAATTTGTTGCGCGTATACGGGCTAGTTTTGTACTGGTTAGAGCATGGAGAAGCTTCCTCCATGGTTAGAAATTAATTTATTTGCGTATACGGGCTAGTTTGTACAGTTAGAGAACGAGTGAATTTGTTGCGTATACGGGCTAGTTTTGTGCACAGTTAGAGACAGAGTGAATTTGTTGCGTATACAGGCTAGTTTGTGCACAGTTGAGAGAGACAGAGTGAATTTGTTGCGTATACAGGCTAGTTTTGCACAGTTAGAGACAGAGTAATTTGTTGCGTATACAGGCTAGTTTTGTGCACAGTTGAGAGCATGGAGGAAGCTTCCTCCATGGTTAGAGAACAAAGCAATTTGTTGCGTATACAGGCTAGTTTTGTGCACAGTTAGAGATAGAGTGAATTTGTTGCGTATACGGGCTGGTTGTGCACAGTTAGAGACAGAAGTGAATTGTTGCGTATACAGGCTGAATTTTGTGCACAGTTAGAGACAGAGTGAATTTGTTGCGTATACAGGCTAGTTTGTACTGGTCAGAGCATGGAAGCTTCCTCCGGGTTCAGAGAGACAGTGAATTTGCTGCGTATACAGGCTAGTTTTGTGCACAGTTAAGAGCATGGAGGAAGCTTCCTCCATGGTTAGAGAGACAGAGTGAATTTGTTGCGTATACGGGCTAGTTTTGTGCACAGTTAGAGAGACAGAGTGAATTTGTTGCGTATACAGGGCTAGTTTTGTGCACAGTTAGAGCATGGAGGAAGCTTCCTCCATGGTTAGAGAGAGACAGAGTGAATTTGCTGCGTATACGGGCTAGTTTTGTGCACAGTTAGAGCATGGAGGAAGCTTCCTCCATGGTTAGAGAGACAGAGTGAATTTGTTGCGTATACAGGCTAGTTTGTGCACAGTTAGAGACAGAGTGAATTTGTTGCGTATACGGGCTAGTTTTGTGCACAGTTAGAGCATGGAGGAAGCTTCCTCCATGGTTAGAGAGACAGAGTGAATTTGTTGCGTATACGGGCTAGTTTTGTGCACAGTTAGAGCATGGAAGCTTCCTCCATGGTTAGAGACACAGTGAATTTGTTGCGTATTCGGGCTAGTTTTGTTCTCATTTAGAGACAGAGTGAATTTGTTGCGTATACGGGCTAGTTTTGTGCACAGTTAGAGCATGGAGGAAGCTTCTCCATGGTTAGAGAGAGACAGTGAATTTGCTGCATACAGGCTAGTTTTGTGCACAGTTAGAGCATGGGCGTATACGGCTAGTTTTGTGCACAGTTAGAGACAGAGTGAATTTGTTGCGTATGCAGGGCTAGTTTTGTGCACAGTTAGAGACAGAGTGAATTTGTTGCGTATACGGGCTAGTTTTGTGCACAGTTAGAGCATGGAGGAAGCTTCCTCCATGGTTAGAGAGACAGAGTGAATTTGTTGCGTATACGGGCTAGTTTTGTGCACAGTTAGAGAGACAGAGTGAATTTGTTGCGTATACGGGCTAGTTTTGTGCACAGTTAGAGACAGAGTGAATTTGTTGCGTATACGGGCTAGTTTTGTGCACAGTTAGAGAGACAGAGTGAATTTGTTGCGTATACGGGCTAGTTTTGTGCACAGTTAGAGCATGGAGGAAGCTTCCTCCATGGTTAGAGAGACAGAGTGAATTTGCTGCGTATACGGGCTAGTTTTGTGCACAGTTAGAGCATGGAGGAAGCTTCCTCCATGGTTAGAGAGACAGAGTGAATTTGCTGCGTATACGGGCTAGTTTTGTGCACAGTTAGAGAGACAGAGTGAATTTGTTGCGTATACGGGCTAGTTTTGTGCACAGTTAGAGCATGGAGGAAGCTTCCTCCATGGTTAGAGAGACAGAGTGAATTTGCTGCGTATACGGGCTAGTTTTGTGCACAGTTAGAGCATGGAGGAAGCTTCCTCCATGGTTAGAGAGACAGAGTGAATTTGCTGCGTATACGGGCTAGTTTTGTGCACAGTTAGAGCATGGAGGAAGCTTCCTCCATGGTTAGAGAGACAGAGTGAATTTGCTGCGTATACGGGCTAGTTTTGTGCACAGTAGAGCATGGAGGAAGCTTCCTCCATGGTTAGATACACAGAGATACTGTGTTGAGTATACGGGCGAGATTTGTGCACAGTTAGAGCATGGAGGAAGCTTCCTCCATGGTTAGAGAGACAGAGTGAATTTGCTGCGTATACGGGCTAGTTTTGTGCACAGTTAGAGCATGGAGGAAGCTTCCTCCATGGTTAGAGAGACAGAGTGAATTTGTTGCGTATACGGGCTAGTTTTGTGCACAGTTAGAGCATGGAGAAAGCTTCCTCCATGGTTAGAAGACAGAGTGAATTTGTTGCGTATACGGGCTAGTTTTGTGCACAGTTAGAGAGACAGAGTGAATTTGTTGCGTATACGGGCTAGTTTTGTGCTGATTAGAGCATGGAGGAAGCTTCCTCCATGGTTAGAGAGACAGAGTGAATTTGCTGCGTATACAGGCTAGTTTTGTGCACAGTTAGAGCATGGAGGAAGCTTCCTCCATGGTTAGAGACAGAGTGAATTTGTTGCGTATACGGGCTAGTTTTGTGCACAGTTAGAGATCAGAGTGAGAGAGACAGAGTGAATTTGTTGCGTATACGGGCTAGTTTTGTGCACAGTTAGAGACAGAGTGAATTTTTAGCGTATA
Source organism: Zoroaster sp. YZ-2022 (assembly GCA_029582265.1). NCBI lineage: Eukaryota > Metazoa > Echinodermata > Asteroidea > Forcipulatida > Zoroasteridae > Zoroaster > Zoroaster sp. YZ-2022. The sequence goes on from CM055822.1 coordinate 29,676,884, forward strand.
CGGGCTAGTTTTGTGCACAGTTAGAGCATGGAGGAAGCTTCCTCCATGGTTAGAGAGACAGAGTGAATTTGTTGCGTATACGGGCTAGTTTTGTGCACAGTTAGAGCATGGAGGAAGCTTCCTCCATGGTTAGAGAGACAGAGTGAATTTGCTGCGTATACGGGCTAGTTTTGTGCACAGTTAGAGCATGGAGGAAGCTTCCTCCATGGTTAGAGAGACAGAGTGAATTTGCTGCGTATACGGGCTAGTTTTGTGCACAGTTAGAGAGACAGAGTGAATTTGCTGCGTATACGGGCTAGTTTTGTGCACAGTTAGAGCATGGAGGAAGCTTCCTCCATGGTTAGAGAGACAGAGTGAATTTGCTGCGTATACGGGCTAGTTTTGTGCACAGTTAGAGCATGGAGGAAGCTTCCTCCATGGTTAGAGAGACAGAGTGAATTTGTTGCGTATACGGGCTAGTTTTGTGCACAGTTAGAGAGACAGAGTGAATTTGTTGCGTATACGGGCTAGTTTTGTGCACAGTTAGAGAGACAGAGTGAATTTGTTGCGTATACGGGCTCCATGGTTAGAGACTGGTTGTTGCGTATACAGAGCTAGTTTTGTGCACAGTTAGAGCATGGAGGAAGCTTCCTCCATGGTTAGAGAGACAGAGTGAATTTGCTGCGTATACGGGCTAGTTTTGTGCACAGTTAGAGCATGGAGGAAGCTTCCTCCATGGTTAGAGAGACAGAGTGAATTTGTTGCGTATACGGGCTAGTTTTGTGCACAGTTAGAGAGACAGAGTGAATTTGTTGCGTATACGGGCTAGTTTTGTGCACAGTTAGAGCATGGAGGAAGCTTCCTCCATGGTTAGAGAGACAGAGTGAATTTGCTGCGTATACGGGCGAGTTTTGTGCACAGTTAGAGCATGGAGGAAGCTTCCTCCATGGTTAGAGAGACAGAGTGAATTTGTTGCGTATACGGGCTAGTTTTGTGCACAGTTAGAGAGACAGAGTGAATTTGTTGCGTATACGGGCTAGTTTTGTGCACAGTTAGAGCATGGAGGAAGCTTCCTCCATGGTTAGAGAGACAGAGTGAATTTGCTGCGTATACGGGCTAGTTTTGTGCACAGTTAGAGCATGGAGGAAGCTTCCTCCATTGTTAGAGAGACAGAGTGAATTTGTTGCGTATACGGGCTAGTTTTGTGCACAGTTAGAGAGACAGAGTGAATTTGTTGCGTATACGGGCTAGTTTTGTGCACAGTTAGAGCATGGAGGAAGCTTCCTCCATGGTTAGAGAGACAGAGTGAATTTGTTGCGTATACGGGCTAGTTTTGTGCACAGTTAGAGCATGGAGGAAGCTTCCTCCATGGTTAGAGAGACAGAGTGAATTTGTTGCGTATACGGGCTAGTTTTGTGCACAGTTAGAGACAGAGTGAATTTGTTGCGTATACGGGCTAGTTTTGTGCACAGTTAGAGCATGGAGGAAGCTTCCTCCATGGTTAGAGAGACAGAGTGAATTTGTTGCGTATACGGGCTAGTTTTGTGCACAGTTAGAGACAGAGTGAATTTGTTGCGTATACGGGCTAGTTTTGTGCACAGTTAGAGCATGGAGGAAGCTTCCTCCATGGTTAGAGAGACAGAGTGAATTTGTTGCGTATACGGGCTAGTTTTGTGCACAGTTAGAGAGACAGAGTGAATTTGTTGCGTATACGGGCTAGTTTTGTGCACAGTTAGAGACAGAGTGAATTTGTTGCGTATACAGGGCTAGTTTTGTGCACAGTTAGAGACAGAGTGAATTTGTTGCGTATACGGGCTAGTTTTGTGCACAGTTAGAGCATGGAGAAGCTTCCTCCATGGTTAGAAGAGACAGAGTGAATTTGGTGCGTATACGGGCTAGTTTTGTGCACAGTTAGAGAGACAGAGTGAATTTGCTGCGTATACGGGCTAGTTTTGTGCACAGTTAGAGCATGGAGGAAGCTTCCTCCATGGTTAGAGAGACAGAGTGAATTTGCTGCGTATACGGGCTGGTTTGTGCACAGTTAGAGCATGGAGGAAGCTTCCTCCATGGTTAGAGACAGAGTGAATTTGCTGCGTATACGGGCTAGTTTTGTGCACAGTTATAGCAGGGAGGAAGCTTCCTCCATGGTTAGAGAGACAGAGTGAATTTGCTGCGTATACGGGCTAGTTTTGTGCACAGTTAGAGCATGGAGGAAGCTTCCTCCATGGTTAGAGAGACAGAGTGAATTTGCTGCGTATACGGGCTAGTTTTGTGCACAGTAGAGCATGGAGGAAGCTTCCTCCATGGTTAGAGATATAGAGTGAATTTGTTGCGTATACGGGCTAGTTTTGTGCACAGTTAGAGCATGGAGAAAGCTTCCTCCATGGTTAGAGATACAGAGTGAATTTGCTGCGTATATGGGCTAGTTTTGTGCACAGTTAGAGCATGGAGGAAGCTTCCTCCATGGTTAGAGAGACAGAGTGAATTTGTTGCGTATACGGGCTAGTTTTGTGCACAGTTAGAGCATGGAGGAAGCTTCCTCCATGGTTAGAGAGACAGAGTGAATTTGTTGCGTATACGGGCTAGTTTTGTGCACAGTTAGAGCATGGAGGAAGCTTCCTCCATGGTTAGAGAGACAGAGTGAATTTGCTGCGTATACGGGCTAGTTTTGTGCACAGTTAGAGCATGGAGGAAGCTTCCTCCATGGTTAGAGAGACAGAGTGAATTTGTTGCGTATACGGGCTAGATTTGTGCACAGTAGAGCATGGAGGAAGCTTCCTCCATGGTTAGAGAGACAGAGTGAATTTGTTGCGTATACGGGCTAGTTTTGTGCACAGTTAGAGCATGGAGGAAGCTTCCTCCATGGTTAGAGAGACAGAGTGAATTTGTTGCGTATACGGGCTAGTTTTGTGCACAGTTAGAGCATGGAGGAAGCTTCCTCCATGGTTAGAGAGACAGAGTGAATTTGTTGCGTATACGGGCTAGTTTTGTGCACAGTTAGAACATGGAGGAAGCTTCCTCCATGGTTAGAGAGACAGAGTGAATTTGTTGCCTATACGGGCTAGTTTTGTGCACAGTTAGAACATGGAGGAAGCTTCCTCCATGGTTAGAGAGACAGAGTGAATTTGTTGCGTATACGGGCTAGTTTTGTGCACAGTTAGAACATGGAGGAAGCTTCCTCCATGGTTAGAGAGACAGAGTGAATTTGTTGTAAAGCAGGCCTGTGATTTCTCAGGATTTTTCCTGATTTCAAAATTTTCTTGAAAGAAGAGATGTAGCCACCAAGGAAATAAAGAAGTAGCCTGTATTGTGTCCAAACCTCTAGTTTCTTGGGATAATAATAATAATAATAATAATAATAATAATAATAATGTGTGGACTTATATAGCGCACGTATCCACCAACTAAGTGGTGCTCAAGGCGCATTATATCATTACCCCTGCTCATAAGGCTCATAAATCATTCCTGAAACATCTAAGCTCCCTGGGGAGTATACAGCTCAATTGCTGCCATTACAGCGCATATAGGGCTAATCAACCAACTCTGCCCTCACAGGTACCCATTTAACCCCTGGGTGGAGAGAAGCAATTATGGTTAAGTGTCTTGCTCAAGGACACAAGTGTCACGGCCGGAATTCGAACCCACATTCTGCTGCTTACACCAGAACTTGAGTCCGGTAAGCTAGACCGCTCGGCCACGACACTCCATGTGGAGAGTCTGTAAATCCTCCAAAATTAAACATCCAGAAGGGGGCTTTGTCCTCTTGACTGAAGGGAGACCCAGGCCCGCCACCCATTTTTCAGGATTTTAAAAATTTTATCAAATCACACCCATGTATTTATGTTCTAATTTAAACAAATCAATACAAAAGTGGTTTCGAACTTGGCACCTTTTACATGCTAGGTAAGCGTTCTGATAGAGGGACAATTTGAATTGAATTTTAATATAGTTGTCTGTTTATTTTTAACACACACACACACCAATCTACAGATGATGACAAATTCCGGGGGCAGCGAACGGAAGCATTTGGTATCCTCATGTCTGTTGTCATTATATTCACTATCATCTTTGTGGCTCTTCACTGCGGTGGAACTCCAGCTATCAAGGTTCGTCCCACTCCAACAGTAGAAGCAGGAGGGAGACCGCACACCCAGGCAAACACCATCTTTGCCGGCCGAGGAGGAGGAGCACGAAGTAAAGGACCAGTTGGGCACGTGTAGTCAGGCATTATGTTGGTGCTTTATTCCTTTTACTAATTAAATTGCAAAAATAACTGTTCAAATGCATTATATAGGGTGCATTTTCTTTCAATGCATTTAAAAAAAATAATTGATATTCTTTTTATACGTACAAATATTGTGTTCGAAATATTCGAATCTGAATTGATACATCACTTTATTACAAAGATATATGTTTTAAGATTGTTTATAACAGGCCCGTTTCGAGCGTAATCTGGAAAATTAGAGTGCTCATAACCGTCCATATTATATCATGTTAGATGTAAAATGCTAAATATTTTAAAAGGTAAGCAATTTCTGTCCTCTAAAGCATGGCTCATAAGGGAGTTGACGTCATTCATGCGATGTGTGCTGTATGGTGTCCTATGTAATGCACTGCCCGTTGTGAATCATACACAAATATGTGTGGTATTGTATTGTATGTATTGCTTCAACAAAATCATTAAGCAAAATTTACAAACATTTAGAAAAAATGGCGTGGTAATTTATGTCAATGTTAATGCATAAGATTTGAAAATGTGTAGCAAGGTACATTAATATATAAAACCAAAATATATCATCAAGTAACAAAATAGTATGTTCTTCGTTGAATGTCAAATGCTACATACAACAATCTGTGACAGAGTGAAAAATCATAAATAAGGCCAAACAAATTCCCTGGTTTCTGGTCATAGGTCGGCTTCAAAATCGATGCGGTGACGCGTTTTTTTTTTTTTGCTTGTTTTTTTTTTTTTTTTTTTTTTTTCCAACCAGCGAAATACATGGTTATGTGTAAACGTGGTTATATGTTATTGGAACCATACCAGATTTCCCATACACAAAATATGGTGGCTAAGAGAGGCCTCACAAATCGGGCAAAAGTTCATACTCCTATGTGAAAAAGTCGTTTAAAACACAGCGCGGCACCAATCGATCCAGGAATTTTTGCTGCAATTGGACGTCGTTTCATAGCCAAAAAAATAAAAATGCCGACGCGCTTGTCTGAGGCGACGCGCGTGGAGACCAGAAACCGGAGACCTTGTTTTGGCCTAAAGAACAGTAACGAATTATATTTTTAATAATGTGATCCTCCTGTTCGCTGGTCAATACGTAGGAAAAGAAATGTACACATTCCAATGATTGACTTTTAAAAGCATCGAAAAGGATGTAAATTTTCTAAAGGGATTTATTATTGTTTGATATAAAGCAGTACAAAAACCTTCAGGATGTAGTTTATTTTATTCTAAACGTTTCTTTAATTATGTATAAAAGGTTGTTGGTTTACAACTGGACTGTCAACACATTGGCATGAGCACAAACAGCAATCGATAAGGGGAATGATTGGTTGCCATGGTAAGCTTAAAAAGGCTTGTGGCAATTGTTCATATAATATTGTGTACCAGTTATGTATCCTGTAGGCATAAAGTTTAAAAAATGTTTAAAAAAATTAAAAACGTAAGCTAATATAAATAATAATGACGGATATTTTTTTAAAACAGGTGTGAAAGATTGGGAAAATGTTTGCCGTCTAAATTACCGTTATTTTATCGGGTGTTTAGCAGTGAGACCAAATTACTTTGAAAGAAAGTCTACTCAAGCATAACCACTTTTTCTGATATATTAATAACAAATCTTTAACTTGGACATTATTAATGATCTTCCTCTAAGCACGTTTGGCCCTTCGTCGGTTTTTTTTAATAAATAAAACATTTTATTTTGATTTAGCTGTCGCGCCATTTTTGTTTTTTAGTTGAACTTTTCTATAAATTTTGGCTACTGCTGTTGTTTGTTTAGTTTTACAATATTTGTTAATATATTTGTAATATATTTCAGGGCCTTAAATTTCTATGTTAATGTATGTGAACATTTTTAAACAGGTTGCTTGCCATTTTTATTCACCGCAAAAGTGCATTTTGTATAAATATGTATTTGTATTAATTTTCTTGTTTTTTTAAAACAAATATGCAATTTTGTGTGAATGATAGAAGAATGCAAACCCTATTTTGTTATGTCAAATTGTCATTTCCACTATGATACTGATAAGTGATAGGCGAAACTTTACCAAATATGTCTATGTTAATTTATTAACTTAGATCAAATCTACATCACTTGTTTACAAAAAGAGCGCCCTCTGCAATAGCCATTGTTGTCAATGTCGGGCACCATCAAATGTTCTCTGTGATGGGATGTCAGCAATCATGTCTGTAGGTTAATAACTGTAAATAAGACCATGGTTCAAATTTTATTCAATGTTAATTGTATTGATGTAAATGCAACAAATGTACTCAAATTTAATTTCGCGTGCCCCAAACTGGATGCTATTAATAGAGGGCGCATCGAATGTTAACAGCTGAATACACGGTCATTATTCCGTTAGTTAATAGAGGGTCATGCACTTACAATGAAGCCACTGGATGCCACGTTGCTACTCTTATGAATATTACAATGCATTGCAATGCTAACAGAGCTAGATAGTAGCCTCACCATGTATATGGAACGCTACAGCTGCCTTCGGTGCCCATATCGCTTCATTCGGCCGATTCACCATTTCATTCGGCCGATTCACCATTTCATTCTGCTATATCACCATTTCATTCGGCTACTCATCATTTCATTTGCCCAATCATCATTTCATTCGGCTAGTCTTCATTTCGTTCGCCTTTTCGTCATTTCATTCGGCTAGTCGTCATTTCATTCGGCCATTCACCATTTCATTTGCCCAATCATCATTTCATTCGGCTAGTCTTCATTTCATTCGGCTATTCACCATTTCATTTGCCCAATCATCATTTCATTCGGTTAGTCTTCATTTCGTTCGGCTTTTCATCATTTCATTCGGCTAGTCATCATTTCATTCGGCTATTCACCATTTCATTTGCCACCAAGATCAAGCTAGCCGCGGATTCAACCGCGGATTCAGCTGCAGGTTTTCTCACGGATTTAACCGGATCGGGTCAGTTTAAAAACTGGATAGATGTAAATTTAAAACCCACGATCAGGTCCAGTGCGTGTGAATACTGCACTCAATACGGTACGTTTCCACACGGCCGGGCGCAGGCGAAATGAAATGATGATTGCGCCCAGCCTCTGTCGTTAAAAGTGTAATCTTATAACGCCAAAACCACGATATGCCCTAAGGTGAAATGTCATCTCCATAATTCGTTAACAAAAGTTAACAAAAAATAACATTAAATGGGGCACAAATTGTTTTAACTTTTGACGAGTTGGTCACAAATACTCTGCATTAACTATATATACACGGCATATACCGGCGATAATGGTACATATTCTAGAGTCCCTTTAATTATGAAATATTAATCGTATCAAGCCAAAACCACGATATGCCCTAAGTTAAAATGTCATCTTTATAATTCATTAACAAAAATTAACAAAATTAACATTAAAGGGGGCACAAATTGTTTTAACTTTTGACGAGTTGGTCATAATTAAAGTGACGCTAGAATATGTACCATTATCGCCGGTATATGCCGTGTATAGTTACACAATGCAGAGTATTTGTGACCAACTCATCAAAAGTTAAAACAATTTGTGCCCCCTATAATGTAAATTTTTGTTAATTTTTGTAAACGAATTATGGAGATGACATTTCACCTTAGGGCATATCGTAGTTTTGGCGTTATAAGATTACGCTTTTAACGACAGAGGCTGGGCGCAATCATCATTTCATTTCGCCTGCGCCCGGCCGTGTAGAAACGTACCGTATTGAGTGCAGTATTCACACGCACTGGACCAACCTGATCGTGGGTTTTAAATTTACATCTATCCAGTTTTTAAACTGACCCGATCCGGTTAAATCCGTGAGAAAACCTGCAGCTGAATCCGCGGTTGAATCCGCGGTTGAATCCGCGGCTAGCTTGATCTTGGTGGCAAATGAAATGGTGAATAGCCGAATGAAATGATGACTAGCCGAATGAAATGATGAAAAGCCGAACGAAATGAAGACTAGCCGAATGAAATGATGATTGGGCAAATGAAATGGTGAATAGCCGAATGAAATGAAGACTAGCCGAATGAAATGATGATTGGGCAAATGAAATGGTGAATGGCCGAATGAAATGACGACTAGCCGAATGAAATGACGACTAGCCGAATGAAATGACGAAAAGGCGAACGAAATGAAGACTAGCCGAATGAAATGATGATTGGGCAAATGAAATGATGAGTAGCCGAATGAAATGGTGATATAGCAGAATGAAATGGTGAATCGGCCGAATGAAATGGTGAATCGGCCGAATGAAGCGATATGGGCACCGAAGGCAGCTGTAGCGTTCCATACATGTATGTGTATTTCCTTTGCATTCGTTGTGTATTTCATTTGTGTGTCTGTGTGTATTTATGTGTAGTCCGTTTGTATGTGATGGAGTGTTAAAGTGGCCTACTAGTAGTGACTTCAATGATTTGTTAGTCACCAGTGGCTGACCCTCTATTAAGTAAGTATAATATAGATCAGTCACCTATTGACTGGAATTCAAATTCGTCTTGGCAAAATATTTCACACGTCACAATGCCACTAATAACTTAATTCATCATGTGCCTAGGTCAGAGATATACTGAGAAGATACGGTTCTAAATTATTCCTAGCTAGCTTTACGCATCAATAGCTGTACACCTGTTTATGCTGGTTTACGTGAATTCTTATGACTGAAAGACTGCTCTGAGCATGGGCGGATCCAGAACATTTTTTAGGGGGGGGGGCTGAGAATCAAAAACAATTATTTTTCAGTACTACAAAAATTACAATGAAATAATCAGAGGGAGAGAAAAACAAAGCACGCTGTGGGAATGGGAGTGCGTTCTCCCCTCCCCTCCCCTCTCTCTCTCTCTCTTTTTCTCTCCCTTTTTTAAATTTTTAATTTTTTTAAAACGATTTGGGGGGGGGGGGCTACAATCCCCTTAGTCCCCCCCTCCCCCTGGATCCGCCAATGCTGAGTACTAGCTTAGTCAAACCATACCGTTTTTGTTGGAGGACAAGTGGCGAGTTTAGAATTGTGCGAAATATGAATATTTATAGACGTAACCTAAATTATTCACAAATCCTCTTTGCACCTGCATGCCAAAAGAAAATCACCATAACGATTGTATGTAATCCCCATAGAGCTCTGTATTGTGATTAGTGAGGTGATGATAGGGACACGACGCGGGACAAACAACACATTTCATTAGAGCATCAGTTTAGGCTGGTTTATTAAAAAACGTCATGCTCCAAAACATCTGAAAACATGGTGACCTTGCAGTATGACATGATGAAATCATCACCACTTAATTTATTCATTAAACAAGCAAAATAGTACAAATTCAGATACTCAACTTCAGTCGGGTGCTTGTCGACAGACTAGAATATAGGCCTACACGTCAAGGTCAATACTGCGACAAACATAACATTTTTAGGTTGACACTGGCCTCTTGCGAGCATGACAGGCAAACAAAGCTGTGCTGTCAGTGGAGTCGTCCTTTTAATAAAATGTCAGTGGAACAATTCTTAGTGTTGTTTTAAGTGGGGCACTAATGTCTCAAATATTATTCAAAGTACCAAAAGTACATGATACGAACACATTATTTCATGCCGTTAAGTCGATGGCGTGCGGGCGCTGTATCTTTGTGTGGCATGGTCTGTAGATATGGTCGGATATGAGGAAACGAACAAATAACTCAAATACCTTGTGTATGTGTTATTCCAAGATGCAGGCTTGCATAACAAAACTGAAATCTCTGTTGGATGTGATCATTTAATGTGGATTTTTTCGGGTTTATTGGAGTTTTCATGTAGCACTTATGAAATAGGATTTGTTTTAACTTGTTTTTTAATTTTGATACATTTGTTGACACTGTATGCAAATGAGAATAAGATCTCTTAATTTGTTGTGTTACGGTCTTGTTAACATACTGTTTAGTTACCAATCAGTAAACCCTTTAAGGTAATTAAACCACTGTTTTCTTGGGCAAGGTTTAGGGCTTCAGTTTTTTCCACTGCTTAAACTGTTCAGAAGCATAGATATTTGCTAAAATACGTGTTGACATAGGCCCTTTAAAATCTCATATGAAAGCATCTATTGTGAGGAGCGTGGTTAAAGCAAGTTTGGAGCACAATGTTCGTTGTTTCCAGTGCGCGAATATTGTCGTCGAATAAAGTTTAAACATAGGTCTAAATGCTTATAAAGAAAGGTTGGAAGATATTGGCTATGGGGTTGAGTACGACCGATTATTTACATAACAGTTGTTCAGTCTTCTTCATGTCATATTTTACAGCTATTAGGCAGCTGAAACAGAAATTTGCAATTCGGCAACTCGCGAACAAGGTTTGCATTGAATACACTGAAAAGGAGATGCTATATATATATATATATATATATATATATATATATATATATATATATATATATATATATATATATATATATATATATATATATATATATATATATATATATATATATATATATATATATAATTATATATATATATATATAATATATATAATTATAATGGTTAAGTCGTGGTACAAAAGTGGCTCAAAGCTGCGGCTGTTCACAGTAAAAATTAGTTGAGTAAAAAATTTATTTTACACATTATTCTATGTCACGTTAATCAGGGTCTTCCGAAATCATATCATTAAAGATGCGTAGTCCGTGTAAATTCTTCACAATTTAACAGCAATTGTTTTTTTAAATAATCTTCAGCACATTTTACTCTTTGAAGTAAATAACTCTCTCAAAGTTATTTGCATTGACTGGAGCGTGGTATAAGAGTATTAAATGAACAGGTATATTTATGAAGCATAACAAATTCATTGCCTGTCAAAAAATAGTGGCGCATAGGCCTAAAGGACTATTTAACAATGTTATTTTATTATTCTTTGGCAATATCTTGATTTTATTATTTATTACATTTCTGCAAGAAGAAGAAAGTTTAATAATGATTTATACGGAATATGCATCTTTAACGCATTTTTTGTATATGTATTTTACATTAGGAAGGAAAACATTTACGCGTAAATGATTCTATGTAGGTTATTCTACTTAGCAAAATACAACGAAATGAAACATTAGCTAAAATGATTAGAAATTGTTGTAGGAAAACACGTTTAACCAACTATGCTTTGTAACAATATCAGTTGATTGAAGTGAAGATACAACTTAAAATGTAAAACTGCTTCTATACCTGTATGTTTAATCTCTTTGAATCAAGATGTACATTAAACTACCAACATGTGAAAGTTGTAGTATATTATTTCGTGTCGTTAATGAGAAAATACATTGAAATGTTTCTATTGGCAATCACGAATTTCGCATAATTATAACATGAAGTTGGATCTTATTGAGAAGTAAATTCGGTTTTTAAACATTAAAGTTATTTTACGTCAATGATATCACGTCAGACAGAAAGATTTCGAGAGATACTTCATACTGTATACAAAATGTTAATTATGTCAAACTGTGATCATTATTGTTTTTGAAGGTCCAATACAGCATTGTAACTTTTCGAGACATTTTCGTGAAAATAAACAATCAGAATTTGGAACACCTTCCTTCCATAATTCATGGACTCGCCCTTGCAGTTTATGTGCAGTGTTCCAAACATACTTTGACATACATTTGTCTAAGATGATGTAATTTTAAAGAATATAGTACACAAGAATTTAAAAAAAATAAATCTTGCAAAATCGCGGGAATAACTCCCCGTTGCGCCAAGGCAGTTCTGAGTATTTTCCCGGATGGATTTTAAAGTACACTGTGGCTTTTGAGCGATGGCACTACGTGAAAACAGCAACGAAGCTCACAATTTTTGGACCAAATTGTGAATGCCCCTTTTCTACGTCTTATGACGTAGGCTAATACCTTAACAAAACTTTCACAAGTTGGTTGTTTCTTGTTTATATGTATTTTGGTTCTCAAATTGTAGTACGTCTGAGCATTCTCATGTTTTCAGCGTTACTTATGTCGCTTTTTTATACGGGCGGCAAATCATTTAACTGAAAGGCTATTATAGGCTAATCTGAAAGATACAAGGTGTCCCGAAACTTTCCATTTGTGTTTTTACATGGATCTAACTTACAGGATTTCTACATACATTTTCCGGAAATATGATGCTTAATTTATAAACTATTTTTTGTATAAAATCATACATTTTATTCAGTGTTTTTATTTAACACAATCTAATAACAATTTCACCTAAGCTAGAGACATAATTGGGCATAATAAATATGAGAAAAGGGTAGTTTTTCAATGAGGTAACTACAAAAAACATGGACATATTTGTGGCACCTTTTATACTTCATTTTGACCTGTGCGGTACACACTTTCTTATCTAAAGATTAATGGCATACCCCAAGGCTCTTTAGAGAGCTAACTTGAAATAAACCAGTGCAGTAACTTGGGGTATACACATACTGTGTGAAGGTCAGAACACTTTGTTTTTGTCCCAGACCCAGGGGCATTTTGGGGTATCCATGTACCATTCTTGTGTACAGTATGCAATATTTTAAGGCATGCATAGAAAAAGCATTGTGTCCTTAGCAGTTTTTGTTTTTGTGGCATTTTGGAGACTGCATGTATACAAGGGTTAAGGATTTGTTAAGGTTATGTATGTTATAAGTATGTCAGGTAGTATAACTACTCACTTTCCTATATTAAATAACATATAAATCATTGCAACCATGATGTCGTATTGATCAAATATATTGTTTATGTGGTCAGCCGTGTCTCGCATCTGTATCCTTCATGTGAGCAAAAGGTTTTAATATAGTGTGAACACATTCCAGTCGCTAAATAACACCATGTTTGTGTTTGCAGGTGTGAATATATGAATATTAAATAAATTTTATTGTTAAATAATACTGATAACTTGCTTAATTGTGAACCTCTCTGCGAAAACTCGAATAGGTTATTATTGGCAGAACAAATCAACTTAATTTGTTAACCACTAAAGTGCATATGAAATAGGAATTGTTTAACTTTATTAAATTCATGTACAGTTTTGTACGCTAATACAATTTGCATATTCATGAGCAAATCAGTGATGTCACAGCGGATTTAGATGCAACACCGTGGTTGGCTTGTGGCCAACAAGTTGACTAAATTCCTTGTCATTTCTAAAATCAGTTCTCATAATGTGTTGTCTTGTTAAAGGTCAGGTATAACATTGGTAATTACCAGGTTGTCAAATTAACAAGTTATTGTTTAAAAACTAACATGGTGTCAAGTTGGTAAACGTATACTGAAAAGCTTTCATCCTCGAGAAAACAGGAATAGTTGGTCGAATTTACAAATAGTTGCTAGACGGCAATCTGTTTGTATCTTCCTTTTAACTGGGTGTGAGGTTACCAATCAGTAAACTTTACCAATGAAGTAACCACTGTTTTCATAGGCAAGGTTCAGGGTTTTGATTTGTGTACTGTCAGTGCTGCTGCATGTGACGATACTGATGTTGTGATCCCACAAAAGAGAACCCTTGTACTGTGTGTAAAGTAAAAGCATTGCATTTCACAGACACTTTAAACCTTGATGTCAATCACAATGAACCAAATATTTAATAATTCTAAGAATGAACTGTTTTAAACTCTTGCTAGTTTTCAAAGCAAGATAAACAAGCTGTGACATAGTTTGTTATTAATGAGGGAGCATACACACCTATTTTGAGCTGAGAAGATGATTGCAACATCGTATGTATATGGTAAATGTTTGCATCAATTCATCAATTGATGAAGGATATAAAGAACATGAAAAACAGCCATTCATTTAAAAATGGACACTAAATCTCAGCTGATAAAACATTTTGGGGCGAAGTCTAGCGGTACACATCAGCCTTTTAGTTCATGGGACTGCTGATCCCAACCTCATCCCACATGGGGATTACATCTCACGGCTCTCTCACCCTGGTATTGGATAATCAGCATATCCAGGAATATTGTATATAATGAATCCTATTGCAGGTGATGTGTTCTGCGCATTATAGTCTGATAACGCGCATGATTTACGTATTGCGGTGATATACAGAAGACTAGATCTAGATCAACTTACCTTCAAACTCCATGCGACGATGTGTATTTTGCAGTTTAGCTAATCATGCAGCATTGCGTAAATCACTTCGCAAACTAGGGTGCTGGGAGAGAGCTAGAATATTTGACGAGGTTGCGGTGATCACAACGTGTTGTTGGTTAATTGTACAGCTATAAGAGAGCCGAAGTTACGACGTCATGTTTAAAAAATCCCAAACCATTTTGTACGTGTTGCATCTAAGAACAATAACGCAATAAAATATTGTAGAACAAGTCGCAATGATGCAATAGGAACATGACATCATACTTCAATAAACTATACCAGCTGTACAATGAACCTTTAATGCGTTTATGTATTCATCAGAGCTACATTGTTTAAATGAATAAATAAACACAATATTAGTAGTAAAGAGAGTTGATTAAACTCGCCCAAGTCTTTCGTTTGTTTTTAGAATGACTGTTTATAAATTACCGGTAACTCATTTATTAGATCATTCGAATGAACTTTCTCAAGTAAATAAGATGTGCCACTGTAATGTTGCTGTATTTTGCATGGTGGCCAAATAAAAACAAAATGTAAGTAAACGTGATGTCTTTGCTTCCTGTCTGATGTTGTTATCAATCTTCAAGACAGACATATGACAAATGGACTCATGCCTACCTCAATGATCATAATTATTAACATAAGTGAAAGTAAGTGAAAGGGAAGTCTTTTCACCTTGGCAATATAGACGATGTGACACATGATGTAATTTATAAGTTAATTAAACAATTACTTAATGTGGCAGGTGATGATTGTATTAAAGGTGCAGTATCATCACTATCAGAGCAGACTTTCGACAGGGCATGGAATCGATGTCATAGTTTAAGATTAATAAAGTGACTGGAAATTACTTTATACAGCAGCAAAGGTAAGATGAACTTATCACGTGGTATGTTATTTTCAGTCACTGAGTTACTCTAAAGCTAGCACTCTGATTCCATGCCCTGTTGATCGTGACGATACTGTCCCTTTAAGCTTTACTAAAAATAACTGTGTCCGAGGTGCTGTCATTCTAAGAAAAGTGGTGAAATTTGTATTTTGAATTTAGGAAGGAGAACTAAAAATTTCACATTGAAATGAAAACAAAATAAAACTGAATGCATCATCATTTTTTTCTCGTGAACGACACATCGTAATAAACTGAAACTTTTTACAAGTTGTTTGTTTCATGTTTATCTGGATTTTAAAGAAAGTAAGCATACTCGTAAGAGTTTTGCTATTAAACATTATCAGTGTTGTAATAAGACACTACATCTCCTCAAATCTCAAAGTACAAATGACTAAATATCATATAAAAACGTGCACACTGTCTTCCTGTCATGACATCGCACTGGCTCAAAAACATGTGAACGCGAACATTATGCGAACAAATATTACCAGAATGCCCCGCTGTCCCCAACAACTTAAAGTGTTCTAATTCGTAATATGCTGTCACTTCAGCCATGAGTTAACACGACGGTTGAAATCAAATGAGCTGCATATTTGGTTTTCAAATTGTCATCAGTAATCTTGACAAAACTGCTTTTATGGGTACCGTATGCTTACACTTATTTGAATCAAATTATATACATATGCGAAGTCTAATTGTCATGTGAAAAATAAAAACACTAAAAGCAAAACGTTGACATCCGGCAACTGTTTAGTTATTTATATGAAAAAGGTAGGCCCAGAATTTGTAATTCAAAAATAACAATATGGTCGCATTGTGAAACGGGAAATTTGAATGGGAAGCTGATGATGGTATTATTCTTCCCAAAAAACAAATCTTTCTGTGGTTCTGTCACTTTATACATACAATTTTAATACATTTCTTTATTCGTCTTTTACGACACAGCATATAATACAAGCTAAAATAACAACAGGATAACATCTCTTTATAAGTTTTATTCCATGAACCTTTTAATATCTGAAACCATAGACTCATTATGCGCCTCTTGCTTTCATTGATAAAACACGCAGTCACTGAAATGGAGAACATGTCAAGAATCTTTGTGAAAACAATTTCACGTATAAAGTTACAGGTGAGAAACAATATGAGTTTGCAACCTGATCAGATTATTAAAAAAAACACATTGGCAATCAAATTACTTCTTTAATTAAATTTACACGTTGCTTTTTATAATCGCTTAAATTCATGTTGTAATATGCGATGAAAGTACTGTTACGAATTGTACCCTTTCCTTTTGATAGTGTGATTCGATCCATGACAGTACGATATACCGAACTATGACTTGTTGCAACAGTCCAGTGCCTCGTTCGTTGAAAAAATGGTGCAGTGCATCGATTGACCATTGGCTCGCCTAGCTAGTGTGGTCTGATACACAATCTGGCCCCGTTCAGACGCCCCATGTAGTCAAGCCCTGGTGGTCCCCGTCGTCGAGACTGTCCAGCCGTCTGTCTTTCGGTGTAGCAGTGCCCCTACCGTATACCAAGATGACAAGCCGCACAAACGAACGATGGTCCTACTGACGGCATCCGATCCCTTTATAGTTGATACACACCATTCGGAACTCGTATATGTATTCAGTGCTAACGTGGCTATAATCTATAAACACAACAACCATCTCCACCCTCACAGGTACCCATTGTTTTATACTCGTGAGTGAAGAAAAGCATTAAAGCAATTACAGTAATGTGTTTTGCTCAAGGATACAAAAACGTGGTCAGGATTCGAACCTACATTCTGACGACTCAACCATCAGAACACAAGTCTGATGCAGTAGACCGCTTAGCCATGGCCACTAAAACAGTGTGAGTAAAGGTTCCATGGATTTATGAATTCTTGCGTCGGGTATAAATAAACAATTGATTTGATTGTACCCAACATCGATGTTATGAATGAAACACTGCATGCTCAGTGCTTCACCTACAGGTCAATGAATATATAGAGGTTCCGTGCAAACACCACGTACCCCACATAAACCACACATAAACCACATACCTGTGATAAGAGGTACCACACATGAACCACATACTTTTGAGTAGAGGTTTTATGTATGAACCACAGACCTGTTTAGAGTGAAGTTCCATTCATAAACCACATACCTGTGAGTAGAGGTTCCATCCATTTACCAAACACATACGAGTAAAGTTCCGTTCATAAACCACATACCTGTTAATAGTAGAGGTTCCAACCATATACCAAACACATACGAGTAATGTTCCAATCATAATCCACATACTAAAGGTGTGGAGTGTCGTGGCCGAGCGGTCTAGTGCATCGGACCCAAGTTCTGGTGCCAGTAAAGTTCCATTAAACCACATACCAGTGACTAGAGGTTCCATCCATGTACAAAACACATATGAGAAAAGTTCCATTCATAAACCACATACCTGTGACTAGAGGTTCCATCCATGTACCAAACACATACGAATAAAGTTCCATTCATAAACCACATACCTGTGAGTTGAGGTTCCATCCATGTACCAAACACATATGAGAAAAGTTCCATTCATAAACCACATACCAGTGACTAGAGGTTCCATCCATGTACCAAACACATATGAGAAAAGTTCCATTCATAAACCACATACCTGTGACTAGAGGTTCCATCTATGTACCAAACACATACGAATAAAGTTCCATTCATAAACCACATACCTGTGAGTTGAGCTTCCAGGCATAAACCACATATTTATGAGTATTAGTTCCAATCATGTACCACACACCTGTGAGTTGAGGTTATATACATGAGCCACATACCTGTGAGTTGAGGTTCCTTTCATAAACCACATACCTGTGAGTTGAGGTTCCATCCATGTACCAAACACATACAAGTAAAGTTCCATTCATAAACCACATACCAGTGACTAGAGGTTCCATCCATGTACCAAACACATATGAGAAAAGTTCCATTCATAAACCACACACCTGTGACTAGAGGTTCCATCCATGTACCAAACACATACGAATAAAGTTCCATTCACAAACCACATACCTGTGAGTTCACTGCTCCAGGCATAAACCACATATTTATGAGTATTAGTTCCACCTATGTACCACACACCTGTGAGTTGAGGTTGTATACATAAACCACAGACTTGTGAGTAGAGCTTAGAGGTACGAGTAGAGCTTCCAGGCAAGAACCACAGAGCTGTCAGTAGAGATTCCATGCATGAACCGCAGAGCTGTGAGTAGAGGTTCCATGCATTAACCACATACCTGTGAGTAGAGGTTCCAGGCATGTACCACTGAGATGTTGCATGCATAAACCACATATTTTTAGTAGTTTCCATCCATGTGCCACAAGCTTGTGTATAGAGGTTGCATGCAAATACCTCCAACCTGTGGGTAAAGGTTCCATCCATAAACCACATACTTGTCAGAAGAGGTACCATGTAGAGACTCCATGCATGAACCACATACCTGTGAATAGAGATCCCATGCATGAACCACAGAATTGTGAGTAGAGGATCCAGGAATAAGCCATATACTTGTATAGGTTCCACCCATGTACCACAGACCTGTGAAAACAGGTTCCATTCTTGGTCCACATACCTGTTAACAGAGATTCCATGCATAAACCACAGACCTGTGAGAACAGACCTGTGAATAGAGGATCCAGGAATAAACCACATACCTGTGAAAACAGGTTTCATCCTTGTTCCACATAGGCTTGGGCGGTTCCGGCGAGTACCCGGTTCTATCCGATTCCAAATTGAGAATCGGAACCGCGGTTCCACTCTTTTAAAGAACCGGGTACTCGAAAGAGTCGGTTCCAGAACCGAGTCCTTCAAATATCCGGTTCCCAGAGCCGGTTAGGAGCCGAGTCCCAGAGCCGGCTGGGAGCCGAGTCCCAGTCAGAACCGGCTCCAGCAAAATACCCGACTCTGAGGACCAACCCGGCTCCAATTGAAATACGCAATTTTCTGAGTTCCAACTCTATAGAGCCGAGAACCGGCTCCAGTCAAAATACCCGATTCTCTTTGATGAGTGACCGACAAAATGTGTAGACTGCAGCAAACTTGTGAAGGCGCCACACACAACTGATGCAAACCGCAATGTCTGTGCATTAGTAGTATGCATTGTGTGTCACCGAGTTGTTTATAATTGGCCCCATAACATGGATACTTTGGTTATGGAGATGTTGTTAAAAATTTTGTTAAAAATGTTGACAGCACGTGTCTTGAGAAGTGGAGTGATCAAGGTGGCCCCGTAATATGGATTAAACTTGTGACGAAGTTAATAGTCATGTTGCTAGTGTTCTTTATGTACTTTCAATATGGCATGGACGGAAGTACAGTACCTTGTGTATAGGGGGTGGTACAATTACTTAATTGCACTAACCCCATTTTATAAATTGGCCCCCTAACATGGATACTTTGGTCATGATGATGTTAAAATGTTGACAGCACGTACGTGTCATGAGAAGTGGAATGATCAAGGTGGCCCCGTAATATGGATAATCTTGTGACGAAGTTAGTCATATCATGTTGCTAGTGTTCTTGTAATGTAATTTCAATAAGCATGGACGGTAGTATGGTACCTTGTGCATAGGGGTGGTATAATTGCTTAATTGCTCCATGGAGGAAGGAATTTCCTTCCTCCATGATTGCTCCAACCCCTGAAGCATGTGCATGGAAATTAAAGTCATGGCATGTACTATACCACTGCTTGTAACGTTGTTTGCTAACGGTAGGATAATGGAAGCAAATCTCTAATTTAGCTTAACGTTTCCAAAAAGTTTCTTTAAAGTTTCTGAAACATATTTTAAATTAAACAACATTATCATCAGTAAGACTAATTGCGGTGACACCATGTGGAATCTCAATTGAGTAGTAATTAGTACCCCCAGTTCTTTTCAGAACTAATTACTACTCAATTGAGATTCCACATGGTGTCACCGCAATTAGTCTTACTTAACATTATCATCACTGCATTTACGGTTGAAAATTGAAACTCCTTCGTTTCGTATCAGGGACACAACGAAGTTTGAATAGACCGTATGTTTTATTATTTTCTGTAATCCTTATGTTTTTCTTTGAATCTCTTGGAACCGGTTCTGACTCGGGACCGAGTCTTTTTTTTTTAACCGAACCGGTTCCAGAAATTGTGGAACCGCCCAAGCCTAGTTCCACAGACCTGTGAGTAGAGGTTCTATGCATGTTCCAAAGACCTGTGAGAAGGGGTTCCAAGCATGAACTACATAGTATCATGCACTAACCACATAAATGTAAATAGAGGTTGCATGCATAAAGCACAGACCTGTAAGTAGTGTACGTGACCCACTAGTTGTGTAGCACAAAATGATAGCAGATAGGCTGAAAATAAATCATGAACGGGAGGGGGGGGGGGAAGTCCCATCGGTAGAATTACACAAAAAGGCGGGAAAAACTGCTCTGCAAAACTGGGGTGTTAAAATTACACTTTTGTGGTTCATACTGGGCAATTGATCAAACATCATGGCAGATGGATATAGTTTAAACCACTGGTGTTATTTTAACATCTCGGCTTTAGCAGGGTATCATGGTGTTAAAGGACCTATGAAACGCAATTGTATGTAATAATAATAGTAATAATAATAATAATAATAATAATAATAATAATAATAATAATAATAATAATAATAATAATAATAATAATAATAATAATAATAATAATAATAATAATAATAATAATAATAATAATAATAATAATAATAATAATAATAATAACAATAATAATAATAATAATAATAATAATAATAATAATAATAATAATAATAATAATAATAATAATAATAATAATAATAATAATAATAATAATAATAATAATAATAATAATAATAATAATAATAATAATAATAATAATAATAATAATAATAATAATAATAATAATAATAATAATAATAATAATAATAATAATAATAATAATAATAACAACAATAATAACAATAATAATAATAATAATAATAATAATAATAATAATAATAGTGGACTAAGGCAGATCTAGATGTTGCTGACAGGAAAACGAGGAAAGTGATGACGATGTACGGTATGTTACATCCACGGTCGAATGTCAGCAGACTCTATCTACCGAGGTCAGAGGGCGGAAGAGGGTTACTTAGTGTATCAGACAGCGTTAACATCGAGAGAAGGAGCTTGCAGTGTCATGTAAGAAGTACTCAGGAAAAGTTGTTGAAGGTTGCGCAGAAATACATGAAGGCAGACGAATTAGGTCCAAAGGAGTATAAGAATCAAAGAAGAGAAGAAAGAACACGAGATTGGCAGGAAAAACCACTTCACGGCCGATTCCTGAGATGTACCGAAAAAGTGGCAAGTAGCAAGACTTGGGAATAGTTGAGGAGAGGAGAACTAAAGAAAGAAACCGAGGGTCTGATTATTGCAGCGCAAGACCAGTCTCTGCCGACGAATGTGATGAAGGCAAGGATCGAGAAGTCAGATGTTTCTTCTATGTGCAGAATGTGCAATGCGGCGGAGGAGACTGTGTTTCACATTGTCAGCGAATGCAGAGTGCATGCTCAGACAGAGTACAAAGGCAGACACGACAAGTTGGCAAAGGTGATCCATTGGGATCTGTGTAAGAAGTACGGTGTCAAGGTGCAATCGAAGTGGTACGACCATGTGCCGGAAAAGGTTGAAGAAACGGACCATGTCAAGATTCTCTGGGACTTCAACATCCAGACAGATCATGTTATAGAACATATACGGCCGGATGTTGTTGTCTTGGATAAGCATGAGAAGATGTGTCATCTTATTGATATAGCTGTGCCAGGTGATAGTAGAGTAGCTTTGAAGGAGAAGGAAAAGGTACAGAAATATCAGGATTTAGCGAGAGAACTCCGCAAGCTGTGGCAAGTCAAGGTGAAGGTAATTCCTGTGGTAGTGGGAGCACTGGGTACAATTCTGAAGGCGTTGGAGAAACATCTCAAGGAGATAGGAACATCTGTTAGAGTAGAATTACTACAGAAGGCGGCACTCTTAGGAACAGCAAGGATTCTGCGAAAGACACTCAAGATCTAAGGCTACGGGACGTAGCTTGACTCGAAGCGTAACCGGCAGAAAGGAAAACAAGATCTTTCTTTTCATGCTGTGCCAGTGGCGCACCCAAGGGGGGGGGCTTGGGGGGCTCGAGCCCCCCCCCCCCAGGGCCCGCTGATGTTTTTTTTTTTTTAAAGAAGGAGCCAGGAAAGAGAGCAAAATCTGAGCCCAAGTCTTGTCTACAGAGGAGTTCGGCAAGGAGTATAGGGCAGTGGTACAAGGGATGGGGACTCAGGAGACTCAAGCTCCCCTCCAAAAGTTTTCCATTTATTCCACTCACTATTATATTTTACGGCGTTGCGTATGCATGTGCATGTAAGCTTGAAGGGCTACCAGTATATATAACAAGCATTTTTACACATTCTCCCCTGCCATGGTGCACCCTGATCAGGAGCAGCTTTACTTAATTTTATTTTCATTTTCTGTTGTCCGTTTCTCTTGTTGAGGTCGTTGACTGTCGTTGAGGTTACTCGTAAAATTTAAACACGCCCGCATTATAATCAACTCCTTTCCAGTTTGTACACAATGGCCCAGGATTGGGTTTTAATTTACAAAGATTATGTGACACTCTTTTAGCAAACACCGATTGGATAATATTGGGATTTGGTTTTGCCGCCAAATTCGTGTTTGAAAAATTTAGCTCCGCCCGGAATGATCACAAACTTTACGTCCACGCAATGAAAGTATTTAACTATAGAAATCTTGCAGACGAAACAAGCTCAAGTTCTTTACATCAAGAGGAGGAAATTATATGGAAGGTAAAACCCTACGAGTCCGAATCATGCCATAATGTCTTCTTTTTATGACTAGAAACCACCAGGAAACATTTAACATGTGCCGTAGGTTCACTGACGAGCACGACTAGGGACATGGCTGCAGCCGCGCCAGCGGTTATGGTTTGGGTCAGCCATGTCTCTCGGAGCTCCCCCGTATTGGAGTTCAAATAAAATATTTTGAGCCCCCAATCAAATCCTGGGTGCGCCACTGTGCTGTGCTAATGCGAAATAATAATAATAATAATAATAATAATAATAATAATAATAATAATAATAATAATAATAATAATAATAATAATAATAATAATAATAATAATAATAATAATAATAATAATAATAATAATAATAATAATAATAATAATAATAATAATGTCATTCCCGTAATGTTTCTCAGAATACAGCCCGATCTACCGTAGTACTTCAGAGGCTTTTCCCAAACATAATATCAACCTCTACCCTCACAGATACCCATTTATACTCCTGGGTAAAGATGGTGATTGTGTCTTTGAGCAAGACACTTTACCATAATTGCTTCTCTCCACCCAGGGGTAAATGGGTACCTGTGAGGGCAGAGTTGGTTGTTGTGTTTGATTAGCCCTATATGCACTGTAATGGCAGCAATTTGAGCTGTATACTCCCCAGGGAGCTGAGATGGTTTCAGGAATGATTTATGAGCCTGATGAGCAGGGGTACCGTAATAATATAATGCGCCTTGAGCACCAGTTTGGTGGAAACGTGCGTTATATATAAGTCCACATTATTATTAGGTGTTCGGCTTTTCAGCCGAACAACTATTGTAATTGTTCCGTTTAAAAAAAAATTTTTTTTTACTTCTCCTTCTTCTTCTCCTTAACTCTTCTCTACATCGAAAGTGCAAGTTAACAATTTCACACAACCTTGAAACTTCACACATATAAAGACCTTATCATGTAGATGAATCTAGACGTTGTTACGTCATGATGACGTCATCAGGTATCAAAAATGACCATTTGCTATCGACTGTATATCAAAATATACTAAAGCTATGATGTTCATAATCTGGGATCTGATAGATCAAGGCTTAGGCAACATTTGAAAAGTTAACGTCAAAATCGTCTGACATTTGCTTCCGGTCGTACCGGAAGGTCAAAGTTTTGATTTGTTTTTTTTCTTCAAAATTCCTTTTCTGGGCCAAAATCCCATTGACTTAACACACACCAGACACTCGTGGTTCTGTGGCCCATTGTTTACAAACCGCAGAGACTGAGATCGTTATCTACTGGAAAACAGGTGGCGGTCTTCACGGGGACGTCTGCGGTGTCACAGGCTAAAGCTCTTGCAGGATAAAATATATTTTATAGATGTGTGGTGGGCGTTTAACCCTTTCAGTCCCGCACCCGGGATATCCCGGGTCACGTTACACTTCCTCAGGGTCCCGCTCCCGGGATATCCCGGGTTGCGCAGTCGCTGTACTTTTGCGTCCACTGCGCTGGTACCGTAAGCGCTATGAACTAAAAAATACAGCTGTATGGACCTGATGATTTGCGCCCTCTTTTGATATATTTGTTGAGATTGTTTGCCGCTAGCATCCGGGACTTTCAGGCGGTTTTGTGTGCAAGATGGATGCCTCGTCAGCCGAATGACGGAATGCCCTACGCGCGCTGAGATTTCTTTCCAGAATTTGACGTTTTTCTCTTCGGTGTTGTCCTTTTCTGACACATGTAGGTTTCGCAAAGATAAAATTGGTTACTCAGGGTGTAGATAATTTATTGATTTGAAGAAATTATAATTTTTGGGGTGTTTTTTATCATGATATTTTACGATTATTCATGTCTGTACTGATGATGCATGTAACGTAACGTTAACGTTTACATTTGTGTAAAGAATGCACTTATTCCCAATGATTTACATCCTCTCCTCCTACTTGTACATAGTCTTTGGCACTATAAGGTTTACATTTGAGTGCAGTTACCTTTGGAAATTATAAAAATTAAAAACAAATAAACATTTGGGAGGAATCTTATCAAACAAAAATCACGAAGACGTGCAGATAAAAGTACAGTTGTAATCAAAGCAAAAGTAAACAAACTTTCAATATGGCGGCCGCCATAGATGTAAAGTTTGTTGTTCATGTTTATGAAGGCTAATGCTTATAATCATTCTAGTTATGTACATTGAGGCATTTTGTGATCTTCATTTTCCAGTCAAGCCATTTATTATTTTTTTAATGTATATGTATATATTCCGTCATCCCAGAATAAAAAAACAGCAATAAAATAGACAGAAACTTATTATATTGTACAACTTCCGGTTTAACAGGAAGTCAGAGGTCATCAAGGTCACTGAGGTCAAAAAATGGTCAGGAAATTATTGACAATCATTTGGTAAACAATGTGTTAATATATTGTTGGAAAATAAAGAAGGGCATTTTTTTAATGATTTTTCAAACATAAACATACAAATTGTTTTGTTTTAAAGAAAGTATGTGGGATAATGAGGGTAATTGTGTACAAAGACAATGGGACTCAAAGGGTTAAGCCAATAACGGATGCGCTACAATATTTCTAAAACCATAGATCGTATTAACTTAATACTGCAGTGTCATTTTTGTACGAATGGAAAGGGCTGTTGAAAAAGCCAATACCGAAAAGCTATTTCTTTGAAATGAGTAAGGCAACTTACTTTTGAAAACAATCTTAAGTCACATTTTAACAATGATCCCAATTGATGAGGACATCAATTACCGTCACTTCCGAACACCTTGAGTTTATGCACAAACTCTGAATTTCTAGTTATTATTATTATTATTATTAAGGCCGTTTCACAAGAGACCGTTTTAACAAAGGACCTTGGCGATAAATCGCATCCATGTTAAAAAATAGCAAATTCCAGTCGTGTGAAAGCTATCCTTGTTAAATAATTACCACGGACACTCGTTATTTATAACAGAGATCGAGACCTCCAAAAAATCGCAACGATGTTAAAATCGCCACGATAGGTCATGTGAAACGCTTAGTGCGCCCAAACAGGGGACCCTTGCTTTGGCGGTATCATTTCGCATGCGCAGTACGCGTCACTAGACCCAGCTTGCAATACCGGATGTGTAAACAACTTGTGTGTCTTTCCCATTTGTCTTCGTCTTGTTCGTTGATGAAGAATTAACGTTAACGTTAGCATAATAGCTCCGAGAATTGATTGTCGGAGTACTTGAGCCGATATCTATAGTAATAATTGTCGAGAAACGATGAGAAAATTGTCAGGAAATTAGGAGTAAAAATTGTTGGGAAACAAGGTGTAAAATGGTCGAGGTGTAGAAATAGGAGCAACACTTTTGAGAATTAACGTTAACGTTCGGCCTACTCTGTCAGAGTTTCTGCAAGAACACTTTGAGCCGATATCCATAGTAATAATTGTCGACTTGAGAAACGAGGAGAAAATTGTCGGGAAACTTGGAGTAAAAATTGTCGGGAAACAAGGGAAATTTTTTTCTCCGGAAAACAAAACTCGAGAAACTGACGTATAGTGGTGAACGATTTCGCGGATCGGAACGATATAATTTTCGAGGAAACTTAAACCATTGGTAACTCATACAAGAGAGTTCAGTGAATGGGCACTGCGCGCAGTACCAGCGAAATATGGATTGCACAACTGCACATTTCCCCCTAATAAGGAAAGGTCTGAAACGAGGGACGTTGGTGGTTTGGAAGTCGTGTGAAAGGTTGTTAGAAAATCGCAAGCTACCGAGGTGACAGACAACCGGCACCTTTAACCAAGGACGTTCGTTATCGGTGCTCGTGTGAAAAGGGCTTTAGTCTGGCTTCGGCCCTGCATGTTTGTTTGGCTTCGGCCCTGCATGTTAGTTTGGCTTCGGCCTTGCATATTAGTCTGGCTTAGGCCCTGCATGTTAGTTTGGCTTAGGCCTTGCATGTTAGTTTGGCTTCGGCCCTGCATGTTAGTTTGGCTTCGGCCCTGCATGTTAGTCTGGCTTAGGCCTTGCATGTTAGTTTGGCTTCGGCCCTGCACGTTAGTCTGGCTTAGGCCTTGCATATTAGTTTGGCTTCGGCCCTGCATGTTAGTCTGGCTTAGGCCTTGCATATTAGTTTGGCTTCGGCCCTGCATGTTAGTTTGGCTTCGGCCCTGCATGTTAGTTTGGCTTAGGCCTTGCATGTTAGTCTGGCTTAGGCCTTGCATGTTAGTTACGCTTCGGCCTTGCATGTTTGTTTGTCAGTCTGGCTTCGGTCATGTACGTGGCTGTCAATCAGAATCAAGCACGTTTTAAATACCACTTTTATACAGTTTCCGACATCCAAATTTCAAAAATAATTGTTGGGGTCTCTTGAGCCAAACATGGGCGTTATATATTTAACCGATTAAGTTTCTATAAAGATGTACATGTAAACATCTTTTTAAATATCGTCGTCTTTTCCCAGTACTTTATTAATTGTTTATATGTACATTGGTCCATTTCCTAGTATATAACGTTAATTACAAATACGTTTTAACAAAATTAAAAACAAATCGGCATGGATAATTAAAAAAAATAATAATTCATGATACAATTGATTGATTAATTTCTGATGAATGAATTAATTTCTAGTCGAATACACGCACCTATGGACTGTTCGGAAATGCGTCCATCAATTATTTAATTGGAAAACTGATTTTCTCCCATTTAGAAGTAAACAAGAAGTGTACCTGTTAAACGTCGCCACAGACCCGCTCGTCGGCAATTTTAGTTTTCTTTCTTTTTATTTCCCCCCTTTTTTGGTATGAAACGATGTCCAATTGCAGCCAAAATTGCTGGATAGATTGGAATTCTGCCGTGCTGTGTTTACCCTATTTGTGCGGCCTCTCTTATTAGCCACCATACTTAGTGTATGGGAAATTTGGTCCGGTACTAATAACCGTGTACACATGTTAACATGTATCACATAAAAAAATATTAACCCCCCCCTCCTAAAAAAACAAAAAAACAAAAAACAAAACACAACAACAACAACAACAACAACATCAACAACAACAACAAGTGCGTCATTGCACCGATTTAAGTCGACCTATGACCAGAAACCTTCTTTTTGGCCTCTAGATTCGATGAGGGGCTCTATTCAAATATCCCTTTCAACCCCATTGCGCCAGATTTGCTCAATGTTGCATATCGCTTGGGTACCGTGGTGTTCTTTTGGCACGCGAAAACAATTTTCCTTTGTTCCCGGTGTGCCCCAGTGGCACGTTGGTAAAACCTGTTGTAGCGGAAATGTCAATAGCGCCCTCACTTGATTGGCTGAAAAAGCACGGCCGCGAGCATTTGCATCCTATATCGTCATGGACGCTGATCAAAGTGCACACATTTTGGAAGAAATCTTCGCAGATAGTGGGACATGTCTTCTGACGAGGATTCTACACCGGAGTCGGAAGATAGTGAAGAGGAGTGCGTCCCGACATCATAATCTTCATCGGAAAAGCCAAACTACCGGTCAGGTTGGTGTGAAACGAACACATTCACGAGACAACCCATGCAATTCAGTGGAAACAGGGGAACTACTGAAGATTTGAGTAACTGTACACCTTTCCAAATTTTTCAACTGTACTTCTGTCAAGCGACTTTGGAGCTGATGGTGACGGAGACCAATCGATATGCTGAGTAAACTTTGCCTGCAAATCCAACCAATCGTCAGCCTGCTTGGACTCCAACTAATGTTCCCGAAATGATAGCATTCGTGGCATTATTACTTTGCATGGGCATCAACAAAAGGCCTCGATACAGCATGCACTGGTCCATGTCAGATGTCTTCGAAGTCCGGTATATCCGTCATCTATAACTCGCAACAGATTCACCGCAATCCTTAGATTTTTTCACCTAGCCAACAACAGAGCTCAAGTAGACAGCCCTTCCGACAAACTGCCAAATTTTACTCGACATTGTACTGCCAGCCTTTCTCAAAATATACAGCCCTGGACGAAACCTCTCACCAGACGAGAGTATGGTCAAGTTCAAAGGACGACTGAGCTTTAAGCAGTACTTACCCCGAAAGGCCAACAAGTGGGGACTGAAATGCTTCTCTTTAAATGAGTCCGAATCCGGGTATACGTGTGCTTGGAAGATGTTCACAGGGTCTCGGCCAAGCACAGCAACAGGTCAACCCTCCACCGCGCATGCTGCAACCATGGCAACACACCATCCATCCATCTTCATGGATAATTGGTACAATAGCCCAGCTCTGGTCTCCAAGTTATCACAGCTAGGATTTGGAGTTTGTGGAACTGTGCGCTACACCACACAAGGAATTCCTGATTTCGCTCATCCCAAAAAGTTCCCAATGAAAAAACAAAAGATCCCCGGTTTTATACAAAGGCAGGCCAACTATGCGTCGTGTAACTCTCTTGACAAATTACGGTGATTGCAGTGTCACCACGAAGCAGACGCGTAGTAAAAACAGTTTTACCGGACATCACGAGATTAAAAACCTTCCGTAGTTTGCGATTATAATAAATACACGAGAGGAACTGATCTGGCAGCATTATTGTGCAGTATTACTCTCATCCGCACAGAACAATGAAATGGTGGAAAAGAGTATTCGTAAACATTCTTGACATCTGTTTTCTGAATGCTACTGTGGTATACAACAGCATACCTACAAACCATCACCTTTCCAATTTGGATTTTAGGGTTAAAGGTCATCGAAGGACTTTTATCTACCTGGAAGTACAACCCCGTACAGCATGCAAGCCAACTTCCATGTGGTTCCAGGCCCTTTTCACGTCGACACTATCCTGGAAAAAATGTCGCCAGCAAAAAAACGTGACTGTGTTGTTTGCAGTACTAGGGCAAAGAGAAGACAAACGCGTATGATCTGTAAACAGTGTAATAAGCCAATGTGTGTTGTTCCCTGTTTTGAGAATTTTCATACCCAATGATCTGTCTGTGCCCAACTACTTTTGGTTGTATACATGTGATTTCATTCCATTCTAACTGCTTCAATGTTGATGTGATGCACGCACCGCAAGCCCAGAATTTTCAACATTGAACCGGGGGAGGAAGGGGGAGGGGGAGCGCTCTACCACCTGAGCTATCCCTATAGGGTTGGATACGTACGTTATTCCAGAGGCATCGGGTTCAAGTCCCGGTTCAGTCTTTTTCTTTGCTCAAAAATTGTACACAGTCAGTTTCCTTTCTGTATAAGTCACATAATACTTAATAAACCCCAATGACAGTGTTTCACCATTTTCGTGTAGGTCAACATAATTGGTCTTATATTGTAAAGTTCATTTCATGGCTCGGAGAGTAATTCATAAAAACACCTATGTTAATAACAATAGAGAAATTGCCTTGCATTGTATCGTCACGTGAGGGCGCTATACAATGAAACTTGCCAAAAGTCCCGTGGTAACCAAGTGGACATGAAGAAGAAATGAGTGCAGTACCCAAGGCATAAGTGAAAAATTGGTCTTGGTACTGAAATGGATATAAATAATACATTTTATTTAGAAAGCCTCAGATTCACTAGCGGGGGGGGGGGGAGCGCTCTACCACCTGAGCTATCCCTATAGGGTTGGATATGTACGTTATTCCAGAGGCATCGGGTTCAAGTCGGGTATTACATTTAAAGTTATTGAACTATTCATAGAGCCCTTAAACTGTAAGGGAATACAGAAATCACACGTTTTTCTTGAAGGGTTTTTAAAAATAAAAATACAAAATCGAACACTCGAACACTGACCTGAATATTAATAAACGGGTAGCGAGCAAAGAAAAATTGGCGGATGCCGGACTCGAACCCGCGACCTCTCGAATACCGTACGAGCGCTCTACCAACCGAGCTAACCAGCCCCTACGTTGGTGGGCGGTTCACATATGCCAATTATCTATTGCTCTATGGGGCCAGGTCAGATGCCAAACCATAATATCTGCCGAGTAGCCAGGGATCAAGCCCCAGTCAGATGCAAACAACCTGGGTAACGGCAGTAGCGGGGATCACACAACTTGGGACACAAACCTCTTACGTGGTTGTACACGAAGTAGATTTATAGGGAGAAACTGACCTGAATATTATATAAACGGGTAGCGAGCAAAGAAAAATTGGCGGATGCCGGACTCGAACCCGCGACCTCTCGAATACCGTACGAGCGCTCTACCAACTGAGCTAACCAGCCCCTATGTTGGTGGGCGGTTCACTTATGCCAATTATCTATTGCTCTATGGGGCCAGGTCAGAGGCCAAACCATATCTGCCGAGTAGCCAGGGATCAAGCCCCAGTCAGATGCAAACAACCTGGGTAACGGCAGTAGCGGGGACCACACAACTTGGGACACAAGCCTTTTACGTGGTTGTACACAAAGTAGATTTATAGGGAGAAACTTACCTGAAATATTATATAAACGTGAAGCGAGCAAAGAAAAACTGACTGATGCCGGACTCGAACCCGCGACCTCTCTAATACCGTACGAACGCTCTACCAACTGAGCTAACCAGCCCCTATGTTGGTGGGCGGTCCACTTATGCCAATTATCTATTGCTCTATGGGGCCAGGTCAGAGGCCAAGCCATATCTGCCGAGTAGCCAGGGATCAAGCCCCAGTCAGATGCAAACAACCTGGGTAACGGCAGTAGCGGGGATCACACAACTTGGGACACAAACCTCTTACGTGGTTGTACACGAAGTAGATTTATAGGGAGAAACTGACCTGAATATTATATAAACGGGTAGCGAGCAAAGAAAAATTGGCTGATGCCGGACTCGAACCCGCGACCTCTCGAATACCGTACGAGCGCTCTACCAACCGAGGTAACCAGCCCCTATGTTGGTGGGCGGTTCACTTATGCCAATTATCTATTGCTCTATGGGGCCAGGTCAGAGGCCAAACCATATATGCCGAGTAGCCAGGGATCAAGCCCCGGTCAGATGCAAACAACCTGGGTAACGGCAGTAGCGGGGAACACACAACTCGAGAGAGACTTGAATATAGATATATAGATATATAGATATATAGATATATAGATATATAGATATATAGATATATAGATATATAGATATAGATATATAGATGTAGATATATATATATATATATATATGTGTGGCGCATTAAGACCAACATTGTGGAGGAGTTTGAGGAGGAGCAATGAGGAGGAGCAGTGCAGTGAGCAATGTGGAGGAGTAGTGCACTTTGTGGTGGAACCTCCTCCTCCTCCACATTGCTCACTGCACTGCTCCTCCTCATTGCTCCTCCTCCTCCACCACAATGTTGGTCGTAATGCGCCACACATGATTGAAAAAAAAAATTCAATTTTTTTTTCAACCACAATTTTACCACTGCACACAACTGTACACAAAATACTGCACACAAAATACTGCACACAACTGCGCAGGTCGTAATGCGGAACACTCTCACTGCACTGCCCTCCTCATTCCTCCTCAAAATACTGGTTGAGACACGTCTGGGCGCGCGCGCGTGAGACACGTCTGGGCGCGCGCGTGGAGGTGTGCTCCTGTTTGTGTGGTGGAGGGAGTAGTGCGCAAGCGCAGCATGCATATTGATGATTTCGGGCAAGTTGAGACAGTCGTTTCTCACATCACCTCTCTTCATTCACATACACTGACTGGACTTGAGCAACACGGTGAGCCTGTATCGACCCCGATGACCACACCTGTGGTTCCCGCACCTGGCGAGATGGCGTTGCCGTCGACTCCGGCCCCGGCACCACCGACCGATGGGGCACGCATCGAGACATTTGATAAACTGAAAACATTAATTATTATTATTATTATTATTATTATTATTATTATTATTATTATTATTATTATTATTATTATTATTATTATTATTATTATTATTATTATTATTATTATTATTATTATTATTATTATTATTATTATTATTATTATTATTATTATTATTATTATTATTATTATTATTATTATTATTATTATTATTATTATTATTATTATTATTATTATTATTATTATTATTATTATTATTATTATTATTATTATTATTATTGTTATTTTAAATACTAACAAATTCGGGGCCTTTAGAACATTGAGTCTTTACTCATTGAGTCTTTACTCATTGAGTCTTTACTCATTGAGTCTTTACTCATTGAGTCTTTACTCATTCAGTCTTTACTCATTGAATCTTTACTCATTGAGTCTTTACTCATTGAATCTTTACTCATTGAGTCTTTACTCATTGAGTCTTTACTCATTGAGTCTTTACTCATTGAATCTTTACTCATTGAGTCTTTACTCATTGAGTCTTTACTCATTGAATCTTTACTCATTCAGTCTTTACTCATTGAGTCTTTACTCATTGAATCTTTACTCATTGAGTCTTTACTCATTGAGTCTTTACTCATTGAATCTTTACTCATTGAGTCTTTACTCATTCAGTCTTTACTCATTGAGTCTCTTTACTCATTGAATCTTTACTCATTGAGTCTTTACTCATTGAGTCTTTACTCATTGAATCTTTACTCATTCAGTCTTTACTCATTCCGAAATGAGTAGTTATAGGCCTATATATAAACTATTTCTTCCGTTTCTTGTCAATCGGAGATTAAGCATCAGAGATTCAACATGAATGTTATTTCTGCTGTCAAACCCCATGCTTGTCACCAGTGCGGCAAAAGCTTTGGACGGAGATATAACCTACGGAGGCATGCAGAATATGTACATAATGAAGAGAAATCTAAAATGGATTAAGTTGACGATGATTCTGAAATTAAAGCTATCCAATCTGACAATTCTGACATCGATAATTCTGAACCCGATGTTAAAAAGCGTAGATTTGAAGATTCGGAAATAGAAACTTGTGAAACTGAATCTACGCAGGATGAAGACGAAGATTTCGAGGAAGATGATTCAGAATCCGATACGGAGGTGGAATATGACGAATCATCGGAAGAGGATGAGTCTAGTTCTGAACTGGAAGACAATGCCACTTTTCGAGACTGGTTGGAAGAGGCTAAAGTGGCTACTGAAGAGATGTGTGAAAAATATAAAAGTACGTCAACGGGGTATGCGTGAAGATCAAGCCAAGGAAAAAGCCAATAGGAAAACCCTTTGGGCAGTCAAGCGAATCTTTTTCAACAAATACAAGGATTTTTTGTCAAGTTACCTACATCTGAAAGATAATGGGACTCATCAGGATATTGCGGAAGATCTCGAAGAAAAAGTAAATAAAGGCATGGAAGTAAACAAAGCTCTGAACAGAGTAATGCCTAAACACCATACCAAATTTGACGGACTACTACTTCAACTAAATGAGGATGAAGAGAACGAGGATGAAGAGAACGAGAGAACAGACCAATAATTTATTTCAACTGCAACTCCAAAAGGAATGATAAAATAGAACAAATAAATATATGCACAAAACATGTTTTAAATTACATAAATTTGGATTGAGTAGCTTCATTCAACTAAATTTATTTTAGTGTTTAGAAACATGTCCCGTACAAAGTGTTAACTTTATTGACTTATTTGTTATTTGTTATTATTATTATTATTATTATTATTATTATTATTATTATTATTATTATTATTATTATTATTATTATTATTATTATTATTATTATTATTATTATTATTATTATTATTATTATTATTATTATTATTATTATTATTATTATTATTATTATTATTATTATTATTATTATTATTAAATGTTCTAAAGGCCCCGAATTTGTTAGAATTTAAAATAACAATAATAATAATAATAATAACTAATGTTTTCAGTTTATCAAATGTTTTCTAATTTAAAACCAATTTAAAAACCATCTGTAAAATATATTGATGTAAAAGATTGCTGTTGGTGTTAAAATTATATTTAACAAATCATACTTGAATAGCTTCATGTACAGTCGTTCTTTTGTCTGTCTTCGTACGTTGTTGTCCCTCCCCTTTCTACCTCCCTTAAGGAATATAAAATAATAAATAAATAAAAAATAAAAAAACACTACAAAAGGTATGAGAACAAGCGTTATTCTTTTTCAAGCAAGCAAATAACTGTACTTTTTAATTCAACTTCAACTGATCACGTACGTTCAATTTGAATTGTTTTAACATGTTCAAAGTTTTAACAACAAACTTAAAGACTGAAAACCTTTAATGTATGGAAATTTCTCAAAATGTTTTTCTCAACATTGTAACTTATAAAACAACTATTTTTTATTCAAAGGGGGTCCACGTTCATACTAAACTTGATTTCAAATTAACAATTAAATCATTAAATTATTTGGTGTCCTTTAGTATCTTCAAAAATACAACAACAACATATGGCAAATTGATAATACTTATTGCAGATGAATGAACTAAAATAATCGTCTTCTAACCTTCTTTGTGTTCTGTTCAAAGTGTTCAATTAAACAAGTCCATTTAATTCCATGACCTCGTTCATGACATGAAACGGGAGAATTCGCGAGTTTCTATCGTAGAAAGTGTCAACAATGTTCATATGACAACAAGCGTTATTATTTTTCAAGCAAGCAAATAACTGTACTTTTTAATTCAACTTCAACTGATCACGTACATTCAATTTGAGTTGTTTTAACATGTTCAAAGTTTTACTAGTTTGATTAGCAGACATGGTAGACATGGAAGATTGATTAGTAATTTAGGAAAGAATGTCGAACCCAACCGCCACTTGTGCAAAGTGTTCAATTAAACAAGTCCAAGTTGTGAGCGATTTGGGGATAGGGGTTCTGCGGGTGGTGGCGACGGGGCTTCCACAGGTGGTGGTACATGTGGCGTTGGTGTTGGAAAAGAGGTGCATCTATAGTTGATGGTCGCTCCAGTTTATCTTTAATGCTGAGGCAGTATTTGTTACGATGCCTCCTCATTGTGGATCTTCTGGTGAACGACTTCCCACAGGCTGGGCAAGAGGGCCGCTTCACTTTACAATTTCCCTTTACCTTGGGAATTCGATTCTTCACTAATTGCCCTCTCTTGTCGCACGAACCTGACGGAAAATTTTTCCTATGTCTATTTAGACTGTCCATTCGACTGAAGGATTTTTCACAGGTTGAACAGGACAAAGCTTGATGTTTTTTGTGTTTCTTTTCATGCCGCTTTAGGCTGTCGGTGCGCGTGAATGTTTTTTCACAGTGTGAACACTGGAAAAGATTATTGGTGGAAACATCATTCTGCAAGAAAAATAATAATAATAATAAATAGTCAAAAATAGTACCGGGCCTTGTATAAAACATTTTGATAATTTAAGTTTTACAAAAGATCATTCAAAATTCGATTCAGTTTCACTCACCATTGGAACTCGAGGTCGTGCATGTTTATTTTCATGCCGCTTTAGGTTGTAGGTGCGCGTGAATGTTTTTTCACAGTGTGAACACTGGAAAAGATTATTGGTGGAAACATCATTCTGCAAGAAAAAATAATAATAATAATAAATAGTTAAAAATAGTACCGGGCCTTGTATAAAACATTTTTGGTAATTTAAGTTTTACAATAGATCATTCAAAATTCGATTCAGTTTCACTCACCATTGGAACTCGAGGTCGTGCATGTTTCTTTTCATGCCGCTTTAGGTTGTAGGTGCGCGTGAATGTTTTTTCACAGTGAACACTGGAAAAGATTATTGGTGGAAACATCATTCTGCAAGAAAAAAAAATAATAATAATAAATAGTCAAAAATAGTACCGGGCCTTGTATAAAATATTTTTGATAATTTAAGTTTTACAAAAGATCATTCAAAATTCGATTAAGTTTCACTCACCATTGGAACTCGAGGTCGTGCATGTTTCTTTTCATGCCGCTTTAGGTTGTAGGTGCGCGTGAATGTTTTTTCACAGTGTGAACACTGGAAAAGATTATTGGTGGAAACATCATTCTGCAAGAAAGAAAAAAATAATAATAATAAATAGTCAAAAATAGTACCGGGCCTTGTATAAAACATTTTTGATAATTTAAGTTTTACAAAAGATCATTAAAAATTTAAATTCGTCTCAGTTTCACTCACCATTGGAACTCGAGGTCGTGCTGCCAATTCTTCAGCCACACGGGAAGGAGACGCTGGTACGTCTTTAGCCACACGGGGAGGAGACGATGGTACGTCTTCACCTACACGGGGAGGAGACGCTGGTACATCTTCAGCTACACAGGGAGGAGACGCTGGTACGTCTTCAGGAGAATCTTCGTTAATGCTCTTTACATGAAAAAAAATACGCATATATTAATATAAACATTAGTACGTGATCATCATCATCATCATCATCATCATCATCATCATCATCATCATCATCATCATCATCATCATCATCATCATCATCATCATCATCAAACAATTTACCATTGGTTCGGGCTCGCTCAGTTCTTCATAGCACTGTCTGAACGCATCACTTGGACGACGGACAGCCCATACAAACGACTTTCTCTCCTCCTCGATGCGTGCCCCATCGGTAGGTGGTGCCGGGGCCGGAGTCGACGGCAACGCCATCTCGCCAGGTGCGGGAACCACAGGTGTGGTCATCGGGGTCGATACAGGCTCACCGTGTTGCTCAAGTCCAGTCAGTGTATGTGAATGAAGAGAGGTGATGTGAGAAACGACTGTCTCAACTTGCCCGAAATCATCAATATGCATGCTGCGCTTGCGCACTACTCCCTCCACCACACAAACAGGAGCACACCTCCACGCGCGCGCCCAGACGTGTCTCACGCGCGCGCGCCCAGACGTGTTTCAACTCAACCAGTATTTTGAGGAGGAATGAGGAGGGCAGTGCAGTGAGAGTGTTCCGCATTACGACCTGCGCAGTTGTGTGCAGTATTTTGTGTGCAGTATTTTGTGTACAGTTGTGTGCAGTGGTAAAATTGTGGTTGAAAAAAAATTTGATTTTTTTTTTTCAATCATGTGTGCCGCATTACGACCAACATTGTGGTGGAGTTTGAGGAGGAGCAATGAGGAGGAGCAGTGCAGTGAGCAATGTGGAGGAGGAGGAGGTTTCACCACAAAGTGCACTACTCCTCCACATTGCTCACTGCACTGCTCCTCCTCAGTGCTCCCTCCTCAAACTCTCCACAATGTTGGTCTTACACGCCTCTACTATATATATATATATATATATATATATATATATATATATATATATATATATATATATATATATATATATATATATATATATATATATTTAATCGGGAGGGTGGCCTTAGCTTTCGATCCAATCCGGACCTTCATCAGAGGCTTTGACAAAGTACAACATAAAAACTCATCCATTTATAGGGAAAAGGAAAGCAAAGGATCATGAGGCGGGATCCAAAAAAGGCGGGAAATAGTGGCCAATTAAAGATAAGCATCAGTTTAGAAAAAGCCAATAGGAGTATCAGAAGTGAACAAAGGAGGGATTATTGAGCCACACAATAAGTAGATGTGGCAGTTTATGGTGAAGCAAGGGTAAAGGAGGGATTATTGAGCCACACAATAGGTAGATGTGGCAGCTTATGGTGAAGCTAGGGTAAAGGAGGGATTATTGAGCCACACAATAGGTAGAGGTGGCAGCTTATGGTGAAGCTAGGGTAAAGGAGGGATTATTGAGCCACACAATAGGTAGAGGTGGCAGCTTGTAGTAAAGCTGGCATAAACATAGGACAAAGGGTTACGACAACACAAAATGTTACGACAACAAAAAAGGGGGGTTTTACACCTTACAAATTGAGGAGTTGGTGTGTAGGTGTAGATAGCTAAATTAAAATAGTCCTATAAGAGACAGTTGGAAAAACTGTAAAAGTATACAAGATAAAGCAACAGGTTAAAGCAAATACCTGAAAATAGAACAGGTTAGGACAGAGACCTGAAAAGTAACAGGTTAAAACAAATACCTGAAAATAGAACGAAGGTTAAAACAAAAACCTGAAAAGAGAACAGGTTAAAACAGATACCTGAAAGGAGTACAGGTTGAAACAAATACCTGAAAAGAGAACAGGTTAAACCAAATAGCTGAAAAAACAGGTTAAAGCAAATACCTGAAAAAGGAACAGGTTAAGACAACTACCTGAAAATAGAACAGGTTAGGACAAAAAGCTGAAAAAATAAAAGGTTAAAACAAATGCCTGGAAATGGGTAAAGGTAGCTGGGTTATTTGATACCTGTGTTGATATTGAGGCCATAGGGTTGAAGTGTTTTCAGTTGATGTATCCAGTGTGACTCCCTAATTTTGCAATGTGTATCATTGCTAGTGCAGGCTTCAATTACAATGATTTCAACATCATTAATGCTATGATTAGGGTTGTTAAAATGGATAGCCACAGGGTAGAGTTTTTTAGTTTCACAGAGGAAACATGGTTGGCAAAGCGGAGACACAATTTGGTCTTTGTCTCCCCTATAATTGTATACCACATCTTTTACATGAGATTACATATATAACATTGGGTGTGTCACACTGGGATTTAGTTCTGATTGTGTAGGTGAGACCAGTACTGTGGCTTTTCACCTTCTGAGCAGGTTTGAGATACAAACAGGTTTTGCATCTCGAGCGGTTACACTTAGAGCACCCCTGTGGTGATTCATGATCAGTGACGTTAAGGTCACTGTTGGTGCTAGGGAGCCTAGCCCGAACCAATATATCACCGAGGTTACGGGGGCGACGGAAAGCAATCAAAGGGGGCTCAGGGATGGCTGAGCGTAACCTGCCGGAGGAGTGTAAAATAGTCATGTTATCATTTACGATAGAAGAAAGTCTGGGTAATCTGGGGTGATAAGTCGTGACCAGGGGAACTCTGTTAGGAAGGGTTTTCTTGTTACCCCGGGTATATATATATATTCCCCACTTGTTACCAAATTTTACACATATGTAATCGCATCAGTACTCTTCACCCCATGTTTACGATGGTTTTAAACCTTTGCAACCAAATTCATGATGTTGTATAAGGGACACATCTCGCATTAATATGTGGACAGTCGTACATAAACACGTTTGAAAGACACCACACATTTTGACTTGACGTAAAGCTTGTGTAAACGTTCGGTAATTGTTTAAGTACTTTAATGATCGAAATAATATCCAGTTTTGGGTAAACTGGCCTAACCAGGCCAGTAAACTATTACAGACACATATGTGTATGACACCTTTGTGTATGTTTTTTTTCATTCTGCAGAGCACTGTTCAGTGCAACTTTTAAAGGTTGGATTCTGAATTTGTATTCTGTATTTGTTTTTATCATAAGGCTTCAAATACACAAAACAACCTTTACAAAATCTGTATTTGAGGCCATCTTCAGAAAACTTTATTTTGGAAAGTGGGAATATGTATTTATTACTAGAAAAATCCTTTTTATAAAAATGTATGTGTAAATAATATTTGGAATAACATCCAATATTAATGGTTTTAGGAGCTTGCAGTATAAGGAGTGATTTCTTTCCCTTCACATTGCGAAATGTACAATCTTCAGTCCTTCAAACGAATGGTAAAAAGGTTCATGTACATTGAAGGACTATAACTAAAAGTTAAAAAACTGAAAATTACTTACTAACTGGAATAATGAGTGAAATAATGCAGTTAAAGTTACAATATGTCTTATCGATCTTATCCTTAGAGGACCTTTTGCAGTGGCCTCTTACCTTTTAATGATAACAACTTTTAAAGCACTGTTTCAAAAGAAGTTTTAATATTTAACATCATTAGATGATATAGTCACAAGATAAACACACAATTAAAACTAAAAAGCACTGATGCATGCTTTTCGCATGAGTAATGCACCTGTTTTCCCTGTCCCTCGGGCCACCTCTAATCTAGTCTTAGGATTGTCAATTATTACTTTGTTCCACACATGGGGTACACAATTATTGAAAATCATTAATAGTTCATGAGCCAGGTATTATTTCGGTACCACCTGGAGGGAATAATTCATTTAAGCCTATATTATGCTTTCAAAAATATGATTGACTTGCTGAAACGGTAGCTTAGTACTCGGCGAGTTTTGCGGTAAAAAATTGAAATGCTAAGCCTGATAAAAAAAAACCACTGTTATAACTGTTTGCCGATTGCTACCAGACGTAGCCTCAATCATAAGATCCAATGTTATTACATTGACATCGAAGCAATGTGCATTACTGCTTTAAGTTATCTCAAAATCCACCTTTTTAGAGACTTATACATGTATAACGGTTCGCTTTATGTTGAAACTGGGGTCTTTTCAATGACGTCATTGACGGAAAAATAGATGAGTATTCAACACATGATTAAAACGTGAAATATAACCCAAAACATTGAAAATAAACATTTAATTTTGCATTTGGTTGTTCATCAAAAAACAAAGGGAAATATTAATCTGGCGAATCCAGGAGAGTACAGGCGGTACTTAATCCTGAGGTAAAAAACTGATTTGGACACAATTAATTCTTGTAGGATTTTTGAACATTAATATAAATACCTCCCAAATGCATATTCCCTTTTGAATTAATATGAAATAATTTTTCATTATGGATGAAATTAATACCCTTACATAAAAAACTTTAAAACAATATTTAGAGGTTACAAAACACGGTGCCAAATATAGGCGTTATGTTTCCAAACGCTAAAATATCATAATGTGACCTTTTAAAACGGGATGATGTTATAAAACTATGAAATATGTACCCCAAAAAACTGATCTAGTCATAACTTATTTTGTTGGAATGACACACAAGATGTACAACGGCTGTTTGAAAAAGCTATTTAGCTTTAATAATTATGTTACTGCCTGGAAATCATAGGAACCTTTTAGGCTACTTCTGTAAGCAATCATTAAACAGTCGTAGGAGTGGTTTACTGAACGAGGTTAAGCTTTTTCAAATTAAACAGCGAAAATCGTTTGAAAACTAATACTAAACTACCTTTTCAGCAAGGCTATCATATTTTTTCTAATGACCATATTTTTGGCAAGTAAAAAAGAAATGGGTAAAACTTGTAGCTTTGCATGGTGAGGATGATAAGTAAGACTGATTGCGGTGACACCATGTGGAATCTCAATTGAGTAGTAATTAGTTCTGAAAAGAACTGGGGGTACAACTCGACGTTTCGATCAGTATGCTCTGATCGTCCTCAGGAGAATGCCGGACTCTGGAAAATGCTGCTGCTTAAGTAGACTGCTGGAGGATCAATCCATGAATGGATGCTGGAGGATTAGTTCGTTGAGGCGCGCAGGCGGGAAACTGAGACTATGAGACTAGGATCCTAGGGGTTGGGGGAGAGGAGTGTGTGCTCACTGAACTGAATCAGTTGTTAACAAGCACAGGGGAAGGAGGGTGGTTGACTTAGGATATAGGGGATCCCTCAGTCTGGGGTGGGTTATGGACTTTGGATATAGAGGATCCTTCAGTCTGTAGTATAGGTCGCCAAATAATAGATTTATTCCCTCCGGATGTTACTGTCAAATTAATTTTCAGCCCCTGGCTCATGGACTATAAATCCCCAGTTTGATCAAAATCCCAATGTTAGATATCAGGCTTGTGAAAGGCGAATGGTAGGGAATAATAGGTGTATAGACTCAGAACCAACAGATGGCTAAGCATAAACTGACAAAACACACACTCACACACATTCTCAAATAACAAAATCATTTGTCCCTGTACTTAACAATTTCTCATAGGGTTTGTACACAAATTTTCTTGTGGAGCGCGGAGTCCTTTAGAATTACCATGTGGAGACCAATTCTTGCCTATCCCTTTTGTTATAGGACTCCACAATGTAGCGATTATAGAAACACACACACAAACACCCCCACACCCCCCCCCCACACACAAACACAAAGGAAGCAACTACTGCTTGGTAGGAGACCGGTGGTTTGTGCGACAGGACTTTGCCGTGCTCTGTAGATTCTTCAGCCTGGCCATATTCTGTCGCAAGAGGGGGTTTTCCACATCCGCATGACAGTGTTTGACGCGTTTCTTCAGGCAGTGTGCGTAGCTGGCGAGTACCGGACAGTAATTGGACGGTGATTCTTGTCCGAGAGATTTCTCGAATTTCTGGGCACATCGATTGATGAAGGCGTCAGGGCAGTGTTTGCCATATAGCTGTTTGTCCGAAACGGTGGTAATTTCAACATCTGAATGCAAAATATTACAAAGTTAGAAAAAGGGTTAAAAGCTTGAAAATGGATGATGAACTGTGAAAAAGGCGAGCATGCCCGGTCAATTATGTTTTTCCCCGAGATAACCAAAAGTGTATATCATGGTTTTAATACTATTTGGTTTTTAATGACTCAGTAATCAGCCACAGAATGTTGATTGTGATGCATGACAGTGACAGTTATCAAGGATGTAGTGTGATGTTCTCTGAGGTGAGGGTTATTTAAATTGGGTTTGCTTTAGCGTGTCTGGGAAAGGGTTTTTCCTCTCACATCTAAAACTCTACAAGCTCTACCAACTTCATCAGGTTTACAAGCTACATTGCTATATTTGCTTGGGAGGAATCCTTGGTATGCCACAAAGAAATACCCTAACAATAAAAATAATACACAGAAAAAACCATTAATTATTTGCGAACAGACGCCTTTGACCTTTGATCCAATATAAGTGTGGTTATGATACTTTTGTCAGATATCCTTCAAATGCCACTCATAACACTACTAGCCAAATTGGAATTATGATTTTGGCGAGAATAAAATCAATGGAAAAGTATGGGTGACATTTGGCAATTAATCTAGCACATAGTTTAAGCATGTTTTACCATCGTTAAGCTTAATTATAATGTGCACAATAAATAATAATATCATCAGATAAACTGCAAGCTGACAAATTAATAATTAATTAACTGACTCGGCGCCCCATATTTTTCTACTGTTTTTGCTTGTTCCAAAACCACAATTCGGATTTTGCTTTAACTGTTTTGTTGTTTGTTTTCTAAATGTTTAAATACAAGCCCACCTTCTATTGATCTAGCGAGCCGTGTCTTCTTGGTATCAAAGAGTCCTGCTTGTCCGGATACTTTGAGTAGATTCTGTAAGTACAGTAGAGGGCAGACCCCGGAGTCCAAGTAAGAGTTAGCCCTTGATAATACTGCTTGTGCGTAACTCTTGATGTTACACTCTGTATCGAATCC
This sequence comes from Zoroaster sp. YZ-2022, assembly GCA_029582265.1. Taxonomy (NCBI): domain Eukaryota; kingdom Metazoa; phylum Echinodermata; class Asteroidea; order Forcipulatida; family Zoroasteridae; genus Zoroaster; species Zoroaster sp. YZ-2022. Next base: position 29,720,891 of record CM055822.1, read on the forward strand.
AGCCACACAGTCAACGAGATACTAGAAGAGAAATACACTGGTCAGCTTCATCATCTATAGTGTTCAGATTAACACAGGCTTACACAACCTTAAATTTAAATACCTTGAAAGGTGTTGCTTTTAAACAATGATTTGCGAGGTTCATCTTTTTGTAAAAGGTTTTCCTCATCAACAAAGGAGGAGATGAATACACCAATATTAAAAATATAACTGCCATACTGCGACTACCACTATCGAACCCAAAGACAAGGGCGCCCTCACATAGAATATGAAGGCCATCAACATCTATATTTTATACCTGAACGGCTTTACAGCCGGGTTCATCCAATTTGTTAGCTGTTGTTGTTGAAGTCTTTAATTCCAGATATAATTTATCACATGTCTGTATTATCTGTTCTTCACACTCTGTAAAAGAAAATGAAATAGTAAATGAAAATAGACGAACTTCAGCTGAGGTTCAGAGTTGGCCTAGTAGCCTAATACCCATTAGATAGCATTGTAATAATCACGCACACTTCGCAAGTATTAGTGTGTGAACAAGTTTCTGATTTACATTGGTCCAAAAATTGTGTTAATTTTCATATATTTCCATTGTTTATTTTACCGTTGCAGTATTTTTAAAAAGTGTTACCTTTTATAGGATTGGTAGTTTAATGGTCGAATTTAAATGTAAAACTTAGTGTTAAGCTGATAGGCCTAATGGTTTTTAACCTTCCCTAGAAATAATTATGTCTCAGGTGCTGAATTATTTTGATGAAAGATGAAATAATTTCAAGTTTGAATTTAGGAAAGAGCATTCTTTCCTAGATTCCACATTAGAATAAATACAAACAATCTAAATGCATCATCAGTCATTATTTTCTCATGAATGACATGACGTAATAAGCTGAAACATTCACATGTTGGTTGTTAATGTATTCCTTGATTCCGATAGAATACGCACATGTACAAACTAGTATAAACAGTTTTGCCAACATTACCAATGTAACCTTTAAGCTTTCGCTGATGTTTCTGTTTAACTCACGATGACCATGGTGTGCTGGCATTTGCACCTCCAAGCACGTGAGTCTAATCTGTAATAACCATCGGAATGCAGGCCTTCTGTATACCCGTCACACCCCACTGACAACCCAGTTTATTCCACGGCAATCACGCTTGATCCTGACCCCGCAAACAGCTGAGGTGCCTGGGCACTTGCCGCCAGATTAATAGGACTATCGAATAATCTACTTGCATCAAATTACTATTCCAATTTGGTTCTTATTGAATCAATTGCTGAAACGCGGACCCCTGCCAATGAGCGGATGATTGAACATTGGCCAAGGTTTCATGTATTGGCAAAACTTGTTTCTTACTCTGCGGCCTTTCTTCTTAACTACAACTTTGGTAAAATTACCAGGTTTTTAACATAATTGTTCTGCTTTTTAAGCTAAATATAATTTCCTTTAAGTTGTTTGTATTATCTATGCAACACAAATGTCAATTAGGCCTAATTGTAATGGGGAACTCCAAAAGGACGTCATATAAAACCGTGGATGTTTTTTGGCGCCTTTTAGACCGACAAACTTGGTAGAGCACCGATATGGTAGTTTGAAGGTCGCAGGTTTGAATCCCACTTCTGACGTTCAACCAATGTTTGCTTGTGCCATCAAAAAGAAAATATAAAACAGTTTTCAACTAGTTCATCTCGACATGTCTGTTTAAAGAGATTCTCAGCCAAGGTTGAGTTAATTTCGACCAGCATTTCAGCGTCTTTTTGCGTAACTTACCCTAATCAGACCTGGGGATACAATGATATGCACCCCTGTAATTTCTTGTATTGTATCTCCAGAACGCTTTGACCAATCACGCTCAAATTGTCTGACGTTTCCTAACTATTATTTAGACCCCCCCCCCATACCCAATCAATTATTGGGGGTAGGTGGTGTTCATAGATTATTGTTTTCCAGACATACCGGCATGAACTTCCAACGGGGAACTCTGTTGGAGAAATTCTTCCTCTGAGAAGCGCCCATCGCCATCCCCATCGTATGCCATAAAGACTTGGTCAACCACGGCGGTGGTATTACCGTTCTGTAGGACATACTCATCCCGGGTTACGAAGCCGTCCCCATCCCGGTCAGTCAGCTGAAAGAGTTCACGTCTTGAGGAGTAATCATCGTAGAATTCTTCATATTCTTCCAGATACTCATGACGTTGGCTGATGGGAAATGTTTTTGAAAAGATTAAGAAAATGCAATTTGTGATCCACGTTTTTAATAAATGTTCAGTCGAACTGGTTCACCTTCAAACTTTTAAATTCCCTGAATTAAAATAGGCAGAGGTCATCACAAAAAGAGATTAACCATGATCTAATGACCTACAAATGCTCCTTTATACCAATAAAATAGGGTAAGAATACCCGGTACGTGTTTGTAATTTCTACCCAGAATTTGGTCGATAATTTTTTAAAGAATGATCCCGACAAAATATACAATAATACAATAATTCTTTGAGTTGACGAATTAGAATTTCAAAATACCTCGTTGCACCTTCCTTTTTTTGGCATAAATGAAAGATATATATCCAGTGTGTTTTGTTATTTTACTGGTAGTTTTCGGAAAACAATTGATTAAGTGAGTTATTACACAAAATTAGTTGTCAGAGGCTTAGTTTAACAATAATTAAGTGCCCAAATTAATTTATGGCGTGGCCCACAATAAATTCATTTCGGACATATTTAATGGAAAACCTTTTTTCTCATGGTTATTAAGACATAAATAATTTATAGAATAAGACATATTTTCTTTATACGTTTCAACTTGGGAAATGATACTGTCCTTTAATTTTGTGGTCCTGTTACATCTATTTATTTGAAATCCCAATAAATCTCGTCTGGCTTCAGATTATAACTAGAAAAGCACTCTCAGAGCGCAAACTTCCGCCAAGTCGAGCTTTTTTAAGAGAAAAAAAATCCTAGAAGTCGTCAATTACTAGGGGTGGCGATATTGAATTTTTTTGATAGTCGATTATCGACGGCATGATATCGGCGATATACGATATTATCATCTCAATACGCGGATTTTTTAAATACATGAAACAAAAATGTATGTATCGAACATTAGCGACATTGGACACCGATATATTTGAGCGGGGCCGCGCCGTGATTTCAAACAGAATTTTAGCTCTTCACGGCACCGTAACTTCGTTGACCTGAAATTTTGAAACAATTTATCACTCCGGCGATATTTTAACTAAAAAAAGCGATATAAATTTGATGTCGGCTATTTTTTTAAATATCGTCAATATGGCGATATTTCGATATTTTCAAAACCATAACCGATTTAGCCGATATATTTTTTAAAGATGTGAATAAAGTAAATGTGATACTGCAGAGGGATCCATTAAGAAGCAAAGCTTGTAGACAATGGTCCCTATAAAGCAAGCACGTACATTGAGCCTATAGAAAAAGAAATAAAAAAGAGCACACCATTGGGAGGACAAAATAACAGGACTCAATGCACATGTTGCTTACAAAAACTAATTTAAACATAGAGATATGAACAAACAATAACAGACAAGTACTTAGGGGCATGGACTACACAATACAATAGGCCAGCGCATTGAATTTAAAATGAACAATTGCATTACAGAGATTCAGCGATAAGCTTCCAACATAATAGATTTGTATATACTAAAATGCTTCCTTTTTGAGAAAATTTAGATTTTCTAATTCGGGGTGATTACATTACCTCAGTCCAACTTACGTCGGCGGAGGTAATAACAGACACTCCCAGACTGTCTAATCTTATTAATAAACACATTAAACATATTTGCATGGCTGTCATGATAATAATATAACGCGTCTAAGGTCATATGTCATAACACACTGGACAGATGTTTATGTAATGATCATAAATCATACCCTACTCAAGGAGACACGGGGCCAAAACATATGTAGCAGGCTTAATAATGAAATAATGAGGTGTTAAGACTTCGTTTATAGCCCCTCCCTATAACATCGAAAGACATAAACAGTTTATGTCAGTTCATACATTTTACTCGCACAATGTAAACACCACGTTCAGAATCGAATTGACACCACTAGTGCTAAATAACACGCCAATTTTTGCAGTGTATATTTTAGTAACATTAGTGAAATAATTTCCAAAATGAATTTCTGACATCTAAAGACAGAAATTCTACGATGGAATGAATACAAACAGTCTTTGACTAGTTGTTTTAATTCATTTTTCTTAATTCTTATAAGGTACAGATATATTTTTATATCATAAACTGCGTACTGGCTTTTAAACAACCAACCAACCAACCAACCAACCAACCAACCAACCAACCAACCAACCAACCAACCAACCAATTTCAGCTTAATACGTTGTGTCCTTATCGAGAAAATCATGACAATTGTTCACATTCATAGTTGCGCGTAATTATTGTTCCCAGAGGACAACAATTCATTGGCTAATGGTCGAATACAAATGTAAAACTTACTTAGTATAAAGCTATGTGATGGTATTAATCTTCCCTAGAAATAATGTCCAAGTTGTTGTCCTTTTCAATGCCTAGGAAAAATTATTTTATTAAATATAATCTTCAAATGCGTTCACTGTTTTTTCGTGAACAACACAACGTGATAAGCTAAAATTTTCACATGATGTTTCTGTATTTGATGTATATCTTGATTCAAAGAAAGGACGTTGCATACTCACAGATGCAGTTGAGCCAACCTCTCATTTAAAGGTGAACCCCTTGTAACGTTAGTACTACATACTTTCAGCAAAGTTGCAATAAAGGTTTAAGTGTATTGAGAAATGTTAAAAGGTAAACTCTATTTCCTTTAAGATGTTTCGCCCTTGTTTCTCGTTTTTTACCGGCAACTTCCGGCAACTTTAGTTTGAATCAAAACATTGATAATTCCCGTTTAAAAAGGAAAACAGGTACTTTGACATGAGACATTGAAATGAATAAAGACAGTCTGAATGCATTTTTCCCCCTTTTTTTATATATATTTTTTTAACTTCCCTGTATTTTATTATTATTTCGCGCTAGCACAGCATGACAAGAAGATATTATTTTCCTTTCTGCCGGTTGCACCTCAAGTCAAGCTACATCCCGTACCTTAGATCTCTTTGGGGGGGGGGGGGTGAAATCAGGAGTGACCAACAATTTCTAAAAACGTCAATTTTATATTTTGTTATGGGTCGGGGTAAACTGGGGGAAAGAAATGTCAAAGGGGATAATTGCCCTCATTGACCACTGTGGCGTCACCCCTTGGTACGTTTATAGGCCTAATGACAGATGAGTGAAGCTATAAGTGGAAATCCTTGGTTTGCAATCATAAATCACTTTTCTAAAATCTTATTCCAACCATAACAATATTGCCACTTTTACACTGTCAATACTGGAGTGTTAAGTATAATTTGGAATCATTATATTAATAGGGCCTACAGTTTTTGCAGGGTAAAAGTAGCAATATTATATACGTGTACCTTTAATACCAATGTCTATACACGATAACATGTGATAAATCAAATTTGTTTCAGAAATCTAAAAATAGGCCTAATAAATTATTAGCCCATCATCCATTCTGTAGAACTGTAAGAAGTTCTCCTAAAATTGAAGAGGAAGCTTAAGGACGACCGGAAGTCCACAAAAGTCGATATCATCCATTTGCTATGTAACTGAAGCGTTCATGATGCGCATAGATAACTGTGTTTACTCATCCAAAGCAAATGGGAATAGGTATTCATATACGTAAAATGACGTCAATTCAGCAACTTGAGACAGCCACGAAGCATGTTCAAATATTAACATCTACCTTTTCCCTTCCGCTGCGCCAAAACAGGATTTTAACATTAAAGGGTGTGTATCTTGTGCACCATTATTAATTACCCCCAAAGGAAACGGAGCGAACATATTTTTCTAAGAGATTACTTGGTGTATGCATAGAGTAGCTGGTCCTCGATTTATGGTTACAACATGATATTTTCCTTCTCACATGTTATCATTTTTAGGAAACATGAAATATACGTTGTACAATTCATTTTTGAAAGATATTGAGTGATGATATGTTATCACGTTAGAATCAATAATTAACGAAGAAAAAATAACATCTAAATGCATTTTAACTTTTTTCTCGTTAACGATACAACGAAATAAACCGACACTGTATAAGTTGGTTACTGTACATCTGAAGTATGGATGCATTTACAGACATTTCACCAAAAGTACATACTACCTTTAAAAACAAACTGAGCACGAACAATATTCGACCATACCTCGGTTGAAGACCAGTGTCATCCTCTTGTGAAGTCAAGCCGTTTCCATGATCATCTTCAGCTACAGTGTTGTCATGGTGATGGTGATTGTGATGATGATGTTGATTAGGATGATGGCGCCCATTGTCGTTGTGATTAAATTCCTTTTCGTAATCAGTTTCAAATTGCTGTCGATTTGCCGAAGTCGATAAAAACGTCACGACCAACACGAACAAAAGCAGCTTAACGTCACCTCTACGAATCATCCTGAAAATCAAGGATAACTAAAGTTTAAAATTAAAAGATGAAGAATAAATATACTTAACGTCAAATTAAGTTGACTGAATCGATTTGATCTATACTCTGTTACTCGCTCATGCATGGCACATTCTTTACAAAATATGTTGACAAACATGTCGTAGGCGGTATAGGCTTAGTGGCTCCGACAATGGCCTAAATTAATTAGTGCTGGGAGTTACCGGTTAGTTCGCTAACCGTTTAACCAAAACGTCCACGGTCTGTTAACCGGTTCACCGAAAGTCGGCAACCGGCAGCCACATAATTTAGTTCAGCGGCGTAGCCACGGGGGGGGGGGGCCTGGGGGTACGTGCCCCCACAAATTTCCAGTGCCCCCCAGGTGGCCCCCACGAAAAAAATCCCAAAAGTGCCCCAAAAAAGAAAAGGAAAAAAAGGGAAAAACCCATACCTCCTGGCCCCCATTGAAAAGCAATGCCCCCTGTGCCCCCACTGAAAAAGTCCTGGCTACGCCGCTGATCTAGATATAGTCGGCAAATGGAACAATGTGTACATGTTCAATCAAAAAAACATCAATAGGCCTATGATTATTGAATAACTAATGTGGCAAACAATATTGTCTAGAACAACAAAATGGGCGGCAAATTCTTCCAAAATTGTACATTTTTAATTGTGTTTTATTTTATTTTAATTTATTTATTTGTTTTAAATATTGGTTTCGGTTAGCCGATTAGCAAATTTCTAAACGTTTAGTGCAGTATCGGTCGGTTAACCAGATAACCGTCCAGCACTAAAATTAATAGTGCGCTATTGCTCTGTCCAAGTGTAACGTTTTCCCAGATAAAAACCACCTCATACTCAATAAGAAGTCCGGCATGGTGTTCCAAAACATATATAGGAAAAGCCTGGAGTGATATTTTAAAGGTGTGTTAGAGAATGAATACCGCTGAGCGTGTGAGTATTTAAGGTTTGTATATATAAAATTAGTTTACTTAATCATTCAAGCAACAGTCTTTCCACAAACTTGGAGTTGAAGTGCATTTAACCATTAAAGTGGTGAATTACTTCGTTCGAAGTAGTACACACTCCATTCCTGAAAAGTAAAACAATTTTTGTCGCATACAAATATCAGAATTGTAATAGGGCCTAAGTCACTTGAGTCGTCAAATTGCACTTACAATGCCCAATCGAAGTCAGAATGTTCAATCTAAGTCATTATATGTCCAAGTCATGTTACCATGTATTGCCATTAAGTACTTTCGGATAGCTATGAGTCTGCACGCGGAAAACAGTGCACGTACAATAATCGTCCACGATAAATATAGTGCAATATGCGCCAGGCGTTATGTATCATCGCTCAGTGCCACAATTATTTCATCTGAGGGGCATTTTTATTGAATTTGTAATACCCGAGTCTTGAGAGGCTTTTATTCGAGACGAGTCGAGTATTTTAATGCAGGGACCCGACAACAACTTGAGTCATTACACTGACTCTGTTTTGATTTCAATGATCATTATTTTCCAGAGCAGGTCGCGGGACAGAAAAGGGAGGATCTTGGTTAGAATTTTCCTTTAAAACTAGGTCTTTGCCCAGAAACACCACCTCAAGCACGTTTGTCTCAGCAAGACTGCATTATGGTGAGACGTTGGCATACCTAATGGGGTAAAAGACGACCCACTGAGCTACAGATTGATCTAATTATACACTCAGTTCTAACCACCAGTTTCTTGAGACACCACAGTGTTCTCTGCATGGTATCAATCGATCAGCACTAGTCTGTAGGAATATTATAATACTAGTAGACAAAAATGTGGTATTTTACTGATGAATTACGCAGGACGTTGCGATGAAGGTGAAGTTGTGTTACCTCGCGGTTAATAACTACACCAGTGACATTCAAATATTGGGCAACTTGCCTATGGTGTTCTAAAAAGGACACAGGCACATTGCAAGAAGAGTATTCACGCGTCGCACTAGAAGTGTTATTGCGTCGCACTAGAAGTGTTATTGCGTCGCTCTAAAAGTGTTATTGCGTCGCACTAGAAGTGTTATCGCGTCGCACTAGAAGTGTTATCGTGTCACACTAGAAGTGTTATCGTGTCGCACTAGAAGTGTTATCGCGTCGCACTAAAGTGTTATCGAGTCACACTCGAAGAGTTATCGCGTGGCACGAGAAGTGTTATCGCGTGGCATGCACTGGAAGTGTTTACGTGTTGCAATAGAAGTGTTTAAGCGTCGCACTAGAATGGTTTTTGTCTCGTATGAAGAGCCGTATGTGACTAAATTTCGACTAATTAATATATAAGACTAAAATAAATGTTAAATAGCCAAATATATATGTATTTAATGGCAAGCCCCATTTTTATGTGCAAAGCCATATATTTACTAGCAAAACCAATTATACAAAACCATGCATGCATACGGTACTAAAAATGAATTTTGGGATATTCCTTTAAAAAGGTCCTCCACAGTCCATACATTATTATTATACAGAAAGGTTTTGTTTTTGAATTAGTGTTATAGTTAACAAAAAATACTGCAAATTATTTTACAAATATTTACAAAACCTAGTCTCGATACTCCCTACATGGAAGGTGAGCCTTCTGACCACTACACTACCATGTCACTCGAATTTGTTGATGAATTAATAACAGAAGAAACTTTTTAAAATTGTATTTATGAAATAATATAAATTCTTTAATGCAGAAAAAGATATTGCACAGGCCTACAGGGTTCACTCGTCCCCACCGCCCAGGGCCTTAGCGAGCGGGGTGAGGGGGATGTCGGGGGTGTGACACGCCCAATATATTTTTCTCGGTCAGTATTTAGAGCCTCAGTCGGCAAATCAAAGGTACTACAACAAGGGTTGGTCCATAATAAATTTTCAGTCGGCAAACATGAAGTTATGGATTTGCCGACTGAATGCCTCCCCCCACTTCTATGTAGCAATCCGACGCCCACGACTGAATGACATTCCAGGCACTCGAGGTTAAATCATTTCCTCTTTGATTCATCATGGTGATCAGTTAAGTTTAGCCATAAGCTGCGAGCAAAAATCAAAAAGGTTTGTTAAAGTGCTTAGAAACACGATACATTTTCAGTCGGCAAACCCATAGCTCTAGGTTTGCCGACTGATAATTTATTATGGACCAACCCTTGTTGTAGTACCTTTGATTTGCCAACTGATGCTCTAAATACCGACGGAGAACAATTATTGGGGTGTCACACCCCACACCCCCTCCCCGGTCGCTACGGCCCTGGGTGGTGGGGACGAGTGAACCCAATAGGCATGAGCAATTTATATTATTTTATAAATATATAAATTCACCGACAAATTCGAGTGGCATGATAGCCTAGTGGTTAGAAGACTCACCTTCCATGTAGGTAGTATCGGGATCGATACTAGGTTTTGTAAATATTTGTAAAAGAATTTGCAATATTTTTTTAAACTACCACATTAATTCAGAAGCAAAGCCTTTCTGTATAATAATAATGTCTGGGCTGTGGAGGACGTAAGGAATATAAATCCCAAATTTTTAGTAGGCCTATGCATACTAGCGCCAGTTTTGTATATTTGGTTTTGCTAGTAAATATATGGTTTGCACATAAAAATATGGCTTTGCCATTTATATGGTTTTGCTATTTAACATTTAGTTTAGTCTTATGTATTAATAAGTCGAAATTTAGTCACATACGGCTCTTCATATGAGACAAAAACACTTCTAGTGCGACGCTTAAACACTTCTAGTGCGACGCGATAACACTTCTAGTGGGATGCGGTAACACTTCTAGTGCGACGGTGAACACTTCTAGTGCGACGCGTGAATTCTAATGCGACGCTTACACACTTAATAGTGCAATTTAAATTCTTGCAATTTAACTAACTCTTCTTGTAATTTAACTAATTCTTAATATTTTTTCATAATTTTGCTATAATATGTAAAAACTGTCAATTTTCTGACCGACCACCTTTCTCCTCCATTGATTTTGTGCACAAACATGTGCGTTTGTTTACAACTTTTTTCCAAACCGAAGTCCCATAATTCATTGCGCGCACAATTCCGATAAGGCTTATGTGCCTGTGTCCTTTTTTAGAACACCATACTTGCCTGATAAAACACCTTGGAAGAACAAAGTTGACACAATTGAAGTTACTTTAACACTCCAGTTTTTACAGGGGAAGGGGTCTGATAGAGAGGTACAGATTTCATAGCCAGGGGAAGAAACAGTGCATCCACCGTCCACCCATATGGCCACGGTTGTAGCTAGCATTTTCGAGGGTCATGGGTGCATGGGGCACAATATTTTCGTAGTTTCACTTGTAGTTTTGCGGCTCAGAAAAAAAACGCATTGTGTTGATTTCCTGAGTATCTCAGATTTTGAGTCAGAATTGACACAGAAAGGGGTTCCACTGATGCCAGACCCGTAGATATATCAAACCTATGATCAAACAGACCCGGAATCCTAGGATGAAATTTCTGGATACTTTCGGACATGGTTTCCGGGACAATCACATTCTCTATCACATAATTTCCCAGTCAATGACCGGGGAGTTTTTAGAGTGCCTACGCTCCCGTGTCTATAATGCCACTGACGGCACTGAATATGATATTTTAACAACCCTCGATTTGAAAAAACATACAGCCACGATCAAAACAAAGACCAATTAATGTATTCAGGATCCTGTATTTTGTCTGGTTTTGCATTTTGGTTTATAGTTTTAAAGGGATTGTACACCATTGATAAAATGTCTGTAGATGCATCCTATAGGCTTTATAAGAATGAAGAGATATGTATAGAAACCATGAAAGGTTCAGCTTATTTCGTTTGTCATAAACGGGAACATAGTGAAAATGGATTCAAATCTATCATACATTTTTGTACCATCAACTTCACATCAAGTAAGTCTGTTGATTATAATTCATTGTACCATTATTTAGCGATACACAAAAGATGATGTGACAATATTGACATTACAAATTTACATTAAGAGCGCCCTCTGTTGAAATGTTGCAGGCATCATCTATTTTGATGAGATGTCACCAAAATGTGATAAATGGTCTTGTAATATTAACCCTAACTCCCTAGGCCCATTTGCTTACACATAACCTGAATCCTCCAAAATCCTTCAGTAGTAAAGCAAGCACATGACATGTACACATGTGTATCTAATCTGTGATACATGTACATGGCCAGGGACCCTCCCTGCATGCATGGAGCAATAAACAGTGTCCACTGACCCAAGCACTTTAGCAAAGAGCATGTAGCATGTAACCTCAATCCTTCAAAATCCTTCACTTTGGCAAAGAGGATTTTTGAGGATTTGGGAAGGTTAGGGTTAAAGGGGATGTACAACATTATTAATGTTGGAAAACTGCTTCAACGAGTATGCTCAATTCCTTTGAATCAAGATATTCATTAAAAAAAATCACCCTATGCTAGTTTCAGCCTGTTGTATACGTTGTGTCGTTAAAGCAGAAATTGTGAAAATAAGGCTGTGCGTTTTCGGTTATTTCAGGAATCGGATACTCGAAATTGGAAATCTTCGGATACCGGGTACCCGTAAACAATTTTGTAAAAACATATAAATACTCCCGAATGTATAAAATAACCAATATGAACACAAGTTTCTCTTGTTTTATTACATAATAAATGTGGGATTACTGTAATAATTTCCCGCCTCTATATTAAAAACGACTCGTATAGCATCTCCATTCCCCACACAAGAAATGTTAACAAAAAATCAGAGACTTCCATTTGAGTGGTTTAAATGTTCAGTCAAAATGTTGTTTACGGGTAATTGGAACTGAAAATGGAATCGGGTAATGACAGTTTAGGTTGGGTATCCGGGTACCCAGATACTAGGCGCAGTCTTACGTGAAAATGTATTAAGATTTTTCGTATTCATGTTAATGTGGAATTACGGAAAGATTATCATTTCCGATAAACAAATTGGCAATTATTTCACTTTTCTTAAAACAAATGAAAACATTTCAGACAACGAAATAAATTATCAATTCTATAGGGCCTATAAGTTATCTTCAAATAAGTCATTATTTTTAAACCATACAAACTTTATGTCTGCCAAGAAATCAACGATATCTATACGGAGCGCTCAGAATATAAAAACTGGTTTCACATTGTCTAATAGCAACTGTAATTGCAACGAATAAATAATCAGTGTTTCTGAAATCAAATATCAGTGTTCTAAATCATAATATTCCAGCACCATCGCTGGAATAACAAACTCTTACTAATATTTAATCAAGGACGTGTGGATAAACATCAACGCTTCTGATTTATACATGCATGGCTTGTCTATAGTCTGGCATTGCACTTTGTAAGATATCACATTGTGTGCATTCTACAATTATGCAAACATCAAGTGTATGAATTATTTAAAGACCCTGTACACTATTAGTAATGTCAAAAATCATCCTATTAAACTTAGCCTACGTAGTTAAGGATGGTGCCAAATATTTCTTGAAATTGTTGTTGTTTTAGGTGCTATTTTTAGTAGGCCTAATTGAAAACAAAAAATTAGTATTTGTATAGTAATAGTAAATCAAAACCATGTGATTTTTAAATAAAATAAAATAATGTGTATATGGCATTTGATGGTGTATTTTTTGCCACATAGCGCAACCTCTATGTTATAAACGATAGCCGACATTAAAGGGAAGCTACATCATTGCTAATGTAGGAAAAACTGCTTCTATGAGTATGCTTACTTACTGTGAATCAAGATATACACTAAACAGCTGACATGTGAAAGCTTCAGTTCAATGTGGAGTGTAAGTAATGAGATAAGTGTACAAAGCATTCAAAATTGTTTTATCTTCATTTTAAGCTAATGAGGTCCAGCTATATAATATAGATACAACGAATAGAATTAAGAATGAGGCAGCCATCATAACGCTAGAACACTATATGCAGTTATACATAAACATGAGATGTCGAATTGGGAAGTGTCAGTTACCTTACCGGTACATCGTTTTTGTTTTGAGGAAGAAAATTCAGTGGTTAACACGTTGGAATTATAAAGTTACAGTTCTTAAGGTCATTCATAATCAAAAAATATATTTGAAAAAAGCCTCAAAATGTAAAAACAAAAGCCAGCGTCTGCATTTCCCACACATTAATGAGTTTCAAATCACAATCAACCTATAGTAAACAACCCGTATCAGTGATATCAAGGAAATCTTCATTAAGGAAATCTCCATTAAGTGCTTGGAAGATTTGAGAAGTAAGAACGGGCATCTATTCATTGAAAAGAGCATACTTAGGCCTATCTGTCGTATATCCGATATATTGCTTACGGTTAAGCAGTTTTGTATGGGTATCTGCCCGACTTCAACGAGTAAGATTTGTTGGTGGGTCACGTCACTGTGGTACATTCAAAGGGTTACATCAAGTGTAACAAGGAGTGTTACTCAAGGCTTACGGTAATACTCACACAAAGATATGTCCTGTTAATAAGAGACTTGAACCACAAAGACGGTTCATTAAGGAGGAAGCGTTATTTGGAGAACGTCCCCCGTGTGGATTAGAACTGAATGAACAACTGACTCAGGGAAAAGCAAAGTTCGCTAATTGGTCAAAAAGATATTCTAGATAAGGATCATTAGAAGATCATTAGAGTCTACGCAGTAAATCTTGGAGCTCAACATTTCAATATAAGCAACAGAAGCAAACCAAATACGTTCTTAAGATGAAAATAAGTAATTGCACATTGAAAATAAATATAAATTGCTTAAAACACCAGCAATGTATGAAGTTGATGCCGATGGTGGTGGTGGTGGTGGTGGGGGGGGGGGGGGGTAGGCGAAGAGCAGACGGTCCCTTAAATTTCCAGAATCCGAACCAGGGGTTAAGACACACAGTTTTGAATATTGATAACTAAGGGAATTTTGTTGCCAAGGGGCTTCGAGCCTCCCTGCAATCTTCAGTTAATCCTTTTGTTATATTCGACCTGTTAAAAAACATCGACCGTTGTGACAACTCGAGCCTTTTGATATGTCAGTCCAGACATATGAGGGCGTAAAAGCATTCAATTCATATGTTTAATATCGCAACTTAACATAAATGATATACACAAAATGTCTTCATAGGACAGCCGTGTAAATAAATGTATTCCCAAACAAGCATCTCAGAGACATTGTCTATACAGGCAAAGGTGCCAAACACCTCATGCACTATACATACACAGATCTTTAGGTCAAGAAAAGGTTTACTGTGAACTTCGACAGAAATCTATACAGAGAGAACAGTTAAAATTATGGAACAGACATCTTGGAAACTAGACGAAAGATAAATGTATCTATATGTAACGATCAAAACTACAGACCAAGTTATGTTCATTGGGCGACGTAACGTAAGCCTATTAGTATTACTTAAGGCCTATATGCAAGCCGATGCAGCATGTATATAGCACCGTCTTTTGCACAAGTCATCTTGTCATAACGTCAACTTACCTTTTCGCTCAGTTGAAATTATCAATTTCACTTCTCCCTGAAAATAAGTTAGAATGGAAATAATAGATGTGCTTTTCAGACTCACCTGTAAACGTTGTCGTCTGTGACACCAAGTAAACACCGAATAATTCCACGTTGGAAGAGATGGCCTATGACTCGCTCAGACGTAAATATAGACCCTGCCAGTAACCAGCATGGAGCCAACAAACTACACACAGACGATCGAGTCGACTATTTGTACAATCACACTTGGGGTCTCTTTCTTGGACTGTTTAAACAAGAGAATGTCACGGGTTGGTCGGTTGGTTTAAATTACGAGGGTTTGGGTTTGTTTAGCTTGTTCGCAAGGCGCGATGCATTCTAGAGTGGTGTTTCTCATGAAACTATACCACGTCCACAGAAGCTTGCAAGCAGCGAGAGTGCGCTTTGTAAGCCTAATTAGCTTTACGTGTCTTGTGTAGTGACCTCTGAGGTCTCTTGTGTTTATCCTTATCCATACAAACAAAAACTGGAGTCAGTATTATTGCATTGACAAGATGTATGAGGACTGTCAGGATGTTATCTGATGTGATGTTATCGACAATGACCTTTCAATCTTGCCCCTACTGAATCATGTAAATCACATGCACAGAGTCTTCAAAACGGCACTTTCATGCAACCAAATTAAAAACGTTTATATTAAACGATCATAGGTAAGGTAGGGTCGTGTGTCAAACTAAATGTTAAACATGTTCAAATAGCAACTATAGGCCTATTTAGCAACTATAGGCCTATTTAGCAACTAAAGGCCTATTTAGCAACTATAGGCCTATTTAGCAACTATAGGCCTATTTAGCAACTAAAGGCCTATTTAGCAACTATAGGCCTATTTTAAAGATGTATCACCAATGTTTCCCAGGAATTTCCAGGAACTTTTTCATCGGGAATGTTTTCATTGGAGCATTGATAATTGTCTTTTTTTTTTAAAGGAAAACAAAAACTTTGAAACGATATTTTTTTACAAAATGTGTCAGAAGCTTGAATGCATGACAGAACTCATTTACAGATTAACTCGTCTGAAAAGCACCTTCCTGCTGTGTCCACCATGCGATATTTTGTTTGTATGCAGTATTGAATTGCCATTATCTTATAAGCTGTTTTAAAAAGGTACTTTGTATCATTCATTTACTGAAATTTTCGAATGCCATGGTTGCATAGTGGTTAACACGATCGCCTCTAGTGCATGTGAGGAGTTCGAATCCACAACAATGTTATTATTTAAAAAAAAATCTAAAACTAGTAATAGTAATTCAAGGAAAGATAAGTCGAAACTTAATTTTTATAATACAAATGCATAGGCCTTATGGATGAGTGTGGCCATTATGGACTGCAGACAACAACCCTTTTTTGTTTATCATAAACCAGTGCTGCAGAGTTTATTTTGTCAATTAAATTCTGAATTTAATTGACAGAAATGAATTTCATTTATATGTTTCCATCCCCCTTGCTTTAAAAACGTTTGTTCAGTACATGGAAAAGTAGAGTGGTTTTGGGGGAAACTATGACAATTCCAGTGTTGCAGTCGAAAACTGTCCAAACTCTAGGCAGTCTGAGTCCACTGTCCAAGTCCGCATCCTGCAGATCGACTCCTCAAGTCTTGAGTCCGAATAGTCTTATGTATGGTGTTCTAAAAAGGACACAGGCACATTGCAAGAAGAGTGTTCACGCGTCGCACTAGAAGTGTGTAAGCGTCGCATTAGGATTCACGCGTCCCACTAGAAGTGTTGTCGCGTCGCACTAGAAGTGTTGTCGCGTCCCACTAGAAGTGTTATCGCGTCGCACTAGAAGTGTTATCGCGTCGCACTGGAAGTGTTGTCGCGTCGCACTAGAAGTGTTATCGCGTCGCACTAGATGTGTTATCGCGTCGCACTAGAAATGTTCACCGTTGTGGTTTTTCTCGTATGAAGAGCCGTATGTGACTAAATTTCGACTAATTTATATATAAGACTAAAATAACTGCAAAGCCATATATTTACTAGCAAAACCAATTATACAAAAGCGGCGACCAGACTGGTCGGCAGCTAGCATGCATACGGTACTAAAAAATAATTTTGGGATTTATATTCCTTTAAAAAGGTCCTCCATAGCCCATACATTATTATTATACAGAAAGGTTTTCTGAATTAGTGTTGTAGTTAACAAAAAATGTTGCTAATTCTTTTACAAATATTTACAACCTTAAACCTAGTCTCGATCCCGATACTCCATGCATGGAAGGTGAGCCTTCTAACAACTACACTACCATGCCACTTGAATTTGTTGGTGAATTAATTACAGAAGAACCTTTGTATTTATAAAATAATATAAATTCTTTAATGCAGAAAATTTGCTCAGGCCTATTGGGTTTACTCGTCCCCACCGCCCGAGGCCGTAGCGAGCGGGGGCAGGGGGTGTGGGGTGTGACACCCCAATAATTTGTCTCAGTCGGCAAATCAAAGGTACTAGAACACATATCATGTTTTTAAACACTGAAGATTTGCCGAGTTGTTTGTTATTTTTAGAAATTTAGAGATGTGGTTTCGGGTGGCAGTTCGTCTTTCCGGTCCTAGACGCTTTGAACGAAAATAGTGATTTGATTTTTGCTCGCGGCTTATGCCTGAACTTAATTGATCACCATGAGGAAACGATTTAACCTCGAGTGCCTGAAATGTTATTCAGTTATGGGCGTCGGATTGCTACTTAGAAGTGGGGGGGGGGGGGCGGGAGGCATTCTGTCAGCAAACCCATAACTTCATGTTTGCTGACTGAAAATTTATTATGGACCAACCCTTGTTCTAGTACCTTTGATTTGCCGACTGAGGCTGTAAATACCGACTGAAAAAATTTATTGGGGTGTCACACCCCTCACATCTCCCTCACCCCGCTCGCGATTTTGCCATCGAGAATTGCCATCCCGCAATATTTCAGCCAATAGACTGTGTAAGTCTCGCGATGAAAAGGTCACCATTGACTTCCGGGCACCTCTGAACCATCAGCTATGGGAGGTTAACGCGTGTATGATTGTTATTTTTGTCACATCACCTTTTTTCCACCCCAAAAACATATTGATGGAATGATTACATTTAAAACTTACAATGTAATAAATAAAATATTAAAAAAGCTTGTAAACTTTCGAGAAAATGAAGAAATAATACTTGATCTCCAACGTCCGTTTCGGAGTGTCAAATTGCGAATTTAGGCCGACTGTGTTACGCACACCGTGTTCGAATGCACTGACAAACCGAAGTTAGGTAATATTTTAAATCGGGATAAGTGCTTCGTTACGTACGTGAAAACAGACCCTGTATCGCATGGATTTTGCGTGACGTTGCATCCTTTGCGAGTGCTTGATCGATCTTACGACCACCACCGGCAGCATCGGAAGGGGAAAACGTCGCACGTCCTATTATTGGGCTTTAAGGTTTCAAACGTGAAAGCGGAAATCAAGGTCGGTTTAAAAAAAAATTGTTTACAATTTACAAAATGCAAGCTTTTATTAAGTCAAACCATATTCAATGGATGAAATTTATTAAAACAGCACAATAAAGTTATTTTCATAAAATTGCACACAATACACGTTGTAAATGCTATGCGAGGTGCCCGGAAGTCAAGATTCTCGCGAAAACTCGTACGTTCTCGAGGTCAACTTACACAGTCTATTACATGGCACGTATTTTAAGATGACGTGAGATGCATATTATTAGATGCAGCACTGAGGTACACTTATCAGTAGTGCTCGCGCATATTATGTGTAATGTAAATGTGCAGTGTGTGAACTGTTGCGTATAGTGAACTCAGCGCAATGTAATCCAAATGCAATGTACATGTACATGTACATGTACATGTACACTGCATGTAGTTAACTTATGAAATAACTTATGAGCATGATACTGATTGAGTTGAAATAACTTAGTGGTACCACCCTAGGCTTTCTCTAAAACATTTGTACGTTGATGCCTATTTTCACAATAAACTATTTTAAAGCAGAACCATACCCTAGAATTCATGGTCACACAATAATGTAATTATATGGGAGGGGGGCGGGCTAGATGAAAGATAATTAAAAGCAAAAAGGACACAAACAAATTGTACAAATCAGATGATTTTATTTTTATATAAGCTTGTTTAAAGCATCAACCATTATATACTGTTAATTTAAAGGAATATTGTTATGTACATGTACAACACTGTCCCAAATAATTATGTCCCACAAGTTGCATTTTGAGATTATAATCAAATTTGTCACACAACTAACTGTATTAACTATAGGCAGGAACACATTTATATATGTAATGGAATACATCATTCATCAAATGTTTCTTTTGAAGCCTTTTTGTCTATAATTTCAGTATAACTATTTTTTACAAATGAATTTTTTAAGTTCATGAGACAAACATTTCACATAATAAACAACCTGAATGTATTTTCACTATTGCTGAAGCTTTCATATAGGCTGGAGTTATGCATCAACAAATACATTATCCTAACAGAAAAGAAATATATTTTACTACAGAAAAGACTTTCTTACAGTTCATGAGTTCAAAGCTAAAATTAAGTCTTAAATGTTAACCTGGAAATCCTGGTAAAATTCGAAAGAAAAAAAAACATTTTTATATATTTTCTGAAAAATGTGAGTAGACTTTCACGGGTCAGTAAGTCTGACCGAGTTCCAATTTTTCATTGTAACTTTGACTTGTGTCACCATATACAATGACTCCGACTCAATGTTTGAGGAATACGTGTCTGCTATTAATAAATACTTAATTCAAAGTTGATGACCAGTTGTAACAGTTGTACTTAAATAATTGCCAATCATGAAAAATTGTTTTGACGTTTATGAATATTTTATTTGTAGTGTTACTTTCCTTCTGTTTCTCTGATTTATATTGGATGTTACGAACCTAGAATAGTGACTGGATTATTTTAATTTCTTTCTGATTATTGTTTAATTCTTATTATTTTACTTTATTGCATTTCCCACTTTTGTATTGTTGCTGATTCCTCAGTTAGATCAGTTTGCTTACACTTTTATTGCAATCTACTGAATGAGAGGTTTTATAATTCATCTCGTTTCCACTAATCATTTTGTTGTAAACCTTGTTGTAAAAAATTAATATTTCCGAGTTATTTGTAAATTCATAGACCACCATTGTTGCATTTCCCACTTTTGTATTGTTGCTGATTCCTCAGTTAGATCAGTTTGCTTACACTTTTATTGCAATCTACTGAATGAGAGGTTTTATAATTCATCTCGTGAGAATTAGAAACCCTAAATTCACTGTATCACTGGTTACAGGTATTCCAGATGAAGACCATCTAGACTTATCCCTCCAGTTTTGCAATTTTCTTAGTTTCCATATCAATTGTGTTAGTACCGGTTGTTACTGTTTTATTATTAAATACACTATCGATTTTTTCGATACTGTGTTGCAAACGAACAGTGTGTATATTGTCTATTCATGCCATAGTACAGTACAATTCATATGTGATCACTTCATATCATCAGCCAAGGTATGGCCTTGGGTGGGTTTGTTTACATTCTAGCAGAGACCTTTGGTTTGCCGGGACTTTGTTTTGGTATGGTAGCTCATTAGTATGTTAGGGCTAGCCAGAGATTTAAGTGTTTTAGGACTGATGGAATAAGCCACGAATATGTATAGACATCTCACTGGCTGAAATATCGCGGGATGGCAATTTTAGTTGGCAGAAAAGGCACTGGGTGGTGGGGACGAGTGAACCATGTAGGCCTGTGCAATATTTTTCTGCATTAAAGAATTTATATTATTTCATAAAATACAATTTTACAAAGGTTCTTCTGTAATTAATTCACCAACAAAGGCTCACCTTCTATGTATGGAGTATCCGCGGGATCGAGACTAGGTTTAGGTTGTAAATATTTGTAAAAGAATTAGCAACATTTTTTGTTAACTACATGTACAACACTAATTCAGAAACAAAACCTTTCTGTATAATAATAATGTATGGGCTGTGGAGGACTTTTTTAAAGGAATATAAATCCCAAAATTCATTTTTAGTACCGTATGGTCGCCGCTTTTGTATAATTGGTTTTGCTAGTAAATATATGGTTTTGCATTTATTTTAGTCTTATATATTAATTAGTCGAAATTTAGTCACATACGGCTCTTCATACGAGAAAAAACCGCAACGGTGAACACTTCTAGTGCGACGCGTGAACACTTCTAGTGCGACGCGATAACACTTCTAGTGCGACGCGACAACACTTGTAGTGCGACGCGACAACACTTGTAGTGCGACGCGATAACACTTCTAGTGCGACGCGACAACACTTCTAGTGCGACGCGACAACACTTCTAGTGCGACGCGACAACACTTCTAGTGCGACGCGACAACACTTCTAGTGCGACGCGATAACATTTCTCGTGCAACGCGTAAATCCTAATGCGACGCTTACACACTTCTAGTGCGACGCGTGAACACTCTTCTTCCTTTTTAGAACACCATACTTATGTGGATTTATTGTCTGTATTTCACAGAGCCAAACTGCTTCCCTACATCTGTCGCAAAAGCTAATGTGACATGATTTTCATGAGTCGGCAAATAAACCACCATATCACCCTTGTATTTTTTGAATAATTTATGATACACGAATAATCGCAATTCCAAAGCTTACTGTTTGTAACAGGATTTTTCCTTGTCTCAATTTTCGAGACCTTAAAAATACGAACCGAGATGACCTACAGTCCTACACGATGTGGTCTCGACAACGGTCTCCAGACCCACTGGTATTAAGTCAAACATAAAGTGTACGAAATCAGTGCTTTAGCACTTAGCACACATTGTTGCATTATTTGGATTTACTCTGTTCTTTAATCTAGTACTGCTACATCTGACGGTAAGATATGTTTTCTTGGCCCATTTCTCGACAAATAGGCATTGAGATCAGGAAGGTTACGTGATTAGGGTTAACGTTGTATGGTCCTTGATTCTCTAGTCAAACCACTGTGTATCATGTGTAGAGTTGGGGGTATTGTTGACGTACTTGAAGTATTGGCAACCGACCAATAACAAAAGGAAATTTAAAATCATTTGTTCGTGTATTGAAACGAAATTAACTTCTGTCGTGACATCACAGAGAACAAAGAAAAATGTGGCAATCTTTACTTCGGTAGACCATGGGTAGACTGGGTTTGTGTTGAATCACCCCCGTTGCTTTAAAGGGAAATATGCTCGCCTGTCTAGTCCCACTTCTTTCAAAAGGCATATTATCTGCTCCGTGCGTATTGTAGCCCTCAAGCTGTGCAAATTAACTCGGTCTATACCTCACTAAATAGTGAGGAATTCGAGCTGTTTATCATAAAGTGTATGTCCTCAACTTTTTCTTAAAAACAAAGATTTGAGGCCCATACATTTGATGGATTGTGCAAAAATACCCCAATATCATAACCTGGGGTCCTTGACTTCCAAATGTGAGTATTTTGGATACTCCAGGCCCTGAAAAAGTGGTCCTAATTTGATTTTAAGCGTAAGGCCTTTTTCCAAAATGGCTGCTTTTCAGTGTGGGCGTTTTCACTGCTGAAGAGGGTGGTTTCCATTGGGATGAGAATAACTCGATGGAAACCTGGACTATCCACAATAAATTGAGATGAAAATAAAAGGTGATATTTCGAACCATATTTTTAAATGATTTTTGAATATTTTGTATTTAGCACTGTTTACTATGGGAGTTTATTTAGTGGGGTGCACCCTGGAGGGCACTTTGCGTCTCCATTTTATACACGGCAATCCCCCAATAGTCCGTTACCGGGTATGTCTAGAGTATGTGACATCTAGACATCTAGCCATTGCGAAAATTCTTCCCTAGTAACCGTAGAGCTTGAATGTAACTTGGTGGTCAATTTCACCACACTTAGCTTGATATGCTTATGTACATTTTTTTTAAATGTAGGCGACGCGCGCGGACGCGCGCGGACCGGGGATTTATTTTGTTTTGCCTTAGGCCTAGTTCTATAAAATTGCCATTAAAAATAACATTTAAAAAACTAGGTTGATGAAATTCTTGCGTCGGGAGATAAACAATTGATTTAATTTTGCCCTACACCGACGTGTGTCAATATTTCTGGGGGGTCAAGATCAATTTTTGCCCGAATATTGTAATAATTGTAACTGATTTGCCCGAATTTTCATACTGCCTTAGCAGTCGTTTAATAAGTCGTTTTGATCAAACCATAGTGAGGTTAGTGACTTACCTATCTGTACAGGCTCAGAAAAAATAGGATTCCCGTCCCTTCCTTCGTCCGAAGGTATTAAAGTAGTAAATAATGATGGTGCAAACCCATTCAGTGACACCACATCTTTGTTGACTTTTTGTTTTTGTTTTCCAAGATGTATTTGTCATACAAATTGAAATACAGTGAATCCGTATTTGACTATTTCCACAATTTGTCCATTTGACAATGAGTTTTGTGGGAATAGGCCCTAGTAGGCTTTTTTGTATGAACGTACCAATAATGACCGATTGGTCAAATTGGGGAAATGTGTAGAAGAGACAGGATATTTTTTCAGATCCTTTAGTAGCAATAGCTAAGCTTTCATGCCTTACTCGGCAATCATCAGTTGCATGTAATGGTTCAAATTAATGAGCCTGGTGGTCTCCTGTCTTACTTTTAGATAAGACATATTGAATTTATGTTCTTTCCAAACAATTGTAATGTGTCCGTTTTGTTTGAGTGAGAGAGTTCGTTGTTTTTATGTGATTTGTTCCTCTAATAAGGAAAACAGAACATTAAGTGTTTCATCTGGATCTTCGAAAAAACCAGAGTCGTATGGGGTGGGAGCGAGTTTCTCAGTTGATCCTTTTGGATCTGTGTTTGTGAGATTTGCTCGGATTAGTTTCTCCCGAATGTTTTGGGCTTTTCTGAATGCAACAAAAGGTTGTTTCGGAAATATTTCCGAGAGTTGTCAGGTTGTGGGTTTTGTTGTATCAACGGCCAGTGTTTGTTTACTGCTTGTTTCACATCTTTGTGGTTAACGAACGGATTATAGGTTGTTGAGAAAACCAGTGGTGCTTCCTTGTTTTGTTTACCTTTCGGTGGTTTGTGAATCAGTTTGGCTCGGTTTGCCAGTGACACTTTGTGTGTTGCATTGTTTATCTCAGTTTGGGTATAGCCTCTCGCTAAAAGTTTTTGTGAGAAATCTTTGACTTTTTCTATGAAATCTTCCTCATTGTTAGTATTTCTCGCATATCTGAGAGTTTCTCCGTAGATAAATGCTTTGAATACATGGGGTGGGTGTGATGAGGTTTTGTGTAGAAACTGATATGTTTCCGTTGGTTTGGTGTACACTTTTGTGTCAAGTATGCCAGTTTCACGGAAACGTTTTCCTTTGAAAATGGTTAAGTCAAGATAATTGATCGAGGTTTTTGAGGCCTCGTATGTGAATTTGAGAGTCGGATGCATCTGATTCATAGTGTGAATGAGATTTGTGAAATCTTCCATTTCGCCACTGTAGATGACTAGTCATATCTGTAGCGCCAGCATGTTTCGATATGATCAGCCTGTTGTAGGATTTTGTTTTCGAGATCGTGTAGTGTTATGTCACAGATTTCCGGACTGGCTGTTGAGCCCATTGCACAACCGATTTTCTGGAGATAGAATTTATTTCCAAATTGGAAACAAGTTCTGTTAAGTATGAGTTCCAGAAGTTTACGGATGTATTCGGATGGTGGTTTGTTGATGACATATGGGTGGTTGGTTCGGTCGAGGGTATTGCATACACAGTTTATTGCCTCGGTTTGGCAGATATTTGTGTACATTGAAACATTCGAGGGGGTTACTCAACTTACTCTACATCCATAAAAAAATAATCTCCTGACAAGCGTACAGATAACACGGTACGAGCGTAGTCTATAAAAGTAAAACTGGTATCCTGGGATGAGGATAAATGAGGGCACTGGGAAAATTGGCAAGGCCAGTTCTAAACAAGCTAGCTATACCTGTTGTGTGATACATTTTCTATTGTCTATTTCTCAGAAGAGAGATAGACTCAGAGAGTAGTAGTCAGACCAATTGACCGAATATTAATGGCAACATTTATTCATTTTGGCTGTCTCATTTTGCCCGAATGGATCAACTGTTTTTGCCCGAATTGGGAGGGCGAGTGCCCCCCCGCCTCGTACGCCTATGACTGTATACTCAGTGCTGTCCGAGTGTCTGTGGGTTCGAATCCCGCCCGAGTCGCCTGTGTAGTTTTTTCACAGACACTCGGAAATCACTGAGTATACAGTGCTATACACACGTCGGTGTAGGGCAAAATTAAATCAATTATTTAAAAAACTGACAAAAGGTTTTAAGAAACGATATTTTTTGACCCCACGAAGAGATGCTGCGGATAGCCCGTGGAAAACGACAGGATAACGAAAGAACGCCATCAGCCAAGCTTAAAAGTGCCACCTCTTGGAAGATTATGATCGAGACCTTTGGGGAAAAACATGACGTGTGACGTGGCCACTCTATGGACGTGGTACTATGAACTTCAACCGAAAATGATAGTGCAACTAAAGTTCATTTGCTTTGATGACTTAGTCAGCTTAGTGATTACTCACATTTTGGCAAGCATCTTGTGGATTTGTAGTTGGTTGCACGCGCATCACACCAGGTGAAATTAGTTGCACTTTCGTTTTCTTGTTATTTTGTAGCCTTCTTGGAGAAGTATTTCTTATTTAAATAAATACATAACAAAACAGATTTAATGAGCTACTATGCCTTTGTGCTTTCGTTTTAATAATTACTTGTATATTCATCCATTTAAATGCAGATTCAGTGGCTTCAAGTTTCATGCAGATAGGGCTATGTTGAAATGGTTTTGATATAAAGGAACTTTTCAAAACCATTGATGGACAACGGCGTCACGAACCCAGTTACTTAATGGAATACGGTGAGGCCAGCATCAAATGTACCTATCAATCCATTATTATTTTCCCCCACCCCTACACACCCACCCATTACCCACCCATTACCCGCGGTCTTGAGTTGAAGTGTTTTTGAAGCCCAAGAGTTTGGATTGGGCATTGAGCTGGTTAGCGGTGATCTGTTGAAGTGATAACCTCCTGACAATTGGTGTTTCTTTCCTCCATGGTCCAAATATCCAATCTAAAGACAATGTGTGGCAATCCTCAGGTCAGATGTCAAAATTAACACTAGCGGTGTCAACCTTATTTGTTTATGGTGTTCATACTGGGCTGTTTTGAACGCCCCACCCAGGTTTGTTAATGGTATACAATGTTAATAATATTCGCCCAGTCATCATCATTTGATCATGTAGCAATAAGCTTGCTGACTATTTTCTTGTATAGTGAGTGACAGGATATGGGCACTGTGTTACCATGTACAAAGCATATCCACTGTTAAACACGGCATGGATTTAATTTGTCTAAGAAAAATATCCGTCACTTCCTGATCTCCTCCTGTTCACATAAGTGCTTAGTCAATGTCTGTGAATGCACCCATACTTGCAGCAAGTGCTTTGTATATAGGAACCAACATGTAAAAGTTTCAAATTATTTCGTTGTGTTGTCAACAAGAAAAAAAGTAGAATGTTTGTCTCCTGATGTCAAAACGTCACTCGGGAAATATTTTATACAAATTAAAGCACCAGTATATAGATATTTCAAGGGATGTTTGATACAATCATCAATTACTCTACACCTTTAAGTATACTGTGATATTTTATGTTTATGTTTTCATGTTATTTATTTATTTTTTGTGTATGTATTTTGTTGTTTATAGGCATTTAGACCTATATGTAAAGGAAACGTCTAACATTTTGTTCTGGTCATTTGATTTAATGTGAATACAAATATCTCAATAAAAAAATTACGTCTGAAAGTTTCCGTTCATAACGTTGTGTAGTTAGACTATTCAATTGAAACATTAATATTTTTCGATCGGCAAACATGAGGTTTGTACTCCTCGTCCACAAATGCATTGTGTTGATTAGTCAAGCATTCGGGGAAAAGGTAAAGATGCCAACAAAATCCCACGTAAATGTTTCTTAATAAAATAAATTGATTTATGATTAGGCCCCCCCCCCACCCCTGAACAGATATTGAGAAAATGGGGAGGCCGCCAACATAGAGATAAATGGCTCAGTTGGTAGATCGCCGGCACATTAACCAGGAGGTCGCTGGTTCAAATCCCACACAAGTCAAAAATAAAATTGTTCACTCAAAACTTATGTAACCAGTCAGTTTCGCTTGTGGTTTACTTGATTATGTAAAATAAAAAGTGGTATCCTCCTTTTGAGATCCCCATAACATATGGTGTGATCCCATCGAGACTACAAACTGGGTCACTGATCTCTATTATATGACTGCCCATTGGTGGCTAATTAATTAATGAAGCCATCACAAGGGTCATTTACAACTCTCTTACAAAAGAAACACAAAGGGAATGTACATACAATGGAGATGATTCTTCCTGTGTAGCATTGCAACGCGTGGTTTTTGAGAGTGGTAACGTGGCATACAGTGGCTTCAATGTAAGTGGAGTGCCATGGTCGAGCGGTTTTGAGCATCGGATTTGTGTTCTGATGGCTGAGTCGTCAGAATGTGGGTTCGAATCCCGACCGCGACCGTGGTGTTTGTGTCCTTGAGCAAGACACTTTACCATAATTGCTTCTCTCCACCCAGGAGTAAATGGGTACCTGTGAGGGCAGAGTTGGTTGTTGTGTTTGATTAGCCCATATGCGCCGAAAAGGCAGCAATTGAGCTGTATACTCCCCAGGGAGCTGAGATGGTTTCATGAATGATTTATGCGCCTGATGAGCAGGGGTAATAATGTACAGCACTGTGATACCTTGTGTAAGAGCGCTTTAAAATGCCGCCATTATTATAAGTGCTTGACCCTCCATCCAGTCAGTATAATAGACATCAGTGGCCTTGATGCTTCCAGGTTAACATGGAGGCTATATTCTGCAGGAAAGAATTGCCAATATTTTATAAAGCTAATTTAATATACAAAAGGAGGTCCTTGTATAATTAATGGTGGCAAAGTAGTCTAGTGGTTAGAAAGCTCGCATTTCATGTGGGTGATACCAAGATCGAAATAACGTTTTATCGGAATTGTTTTAAAGAATCATGTGGAAGATGTGTTTTAAACGGGAAAATAAAGTCAACAATTCTTCTTCTTTTTTTAGAATACAAATGCACATTGGTGAGTGTATAGTGGCAATTATTTACTGCAGACAAACAAAATCACAACCCAGAGGTCGTAGGTGCAAATCCCACTCTTGTAATGTTGTCTTTGTTCACTCCAAACAATGATATAGGCCTACCTAAGGCCTTTTCACACTGTCCATAATCTCGGGGTCGGAACCGGTTCCAACCCCGAGATTTTTTTCAACCCTTTTCCCACTTCTAAAATTTCAACCCTGTTCCAACCCGGTTAGCTTGCTCTAGCCGGATCGAAATCAACCCTGGCAGGGACCAGGGTTGAAAATCTCAACTCGGATTGAAATTGCATTTTTCGGCGTGAACCGTGTCGAAAATGATAGTGTGAACCGCCCCGAGTTGAGCTCACTTACCGCCGATCCGTGTTGAGTTGTGTGGCGCGAAATTCTACGAAAATCTGACACGGGTACAAAGGTCAATAAACAATCAGCTGTGAGGCCGCGCCGGCGCACTACGTACATGTACATGTACATGTCATGCATGTACAAGTACATTGTATGCACGCACATCCTACGCCGAGCGTGGGCTTGGATAATATAACCAGTTAGGCTATATGCAGTACAGACGATAAGCAAAGATACGAGTTGAGACGGAGTTTACGGTGATGATACAGTTTAATACATGTCGGATGGTGGAGGCATTCTTTGCCCTCACTAAGAATTCACAAGGTTTATATACACAAGTTATGAACACTTTCTTATAAGATCATAACCTTAAAAGGACTTGTTTCATACCTTATGAATGATACATTTTGAATAATTAGACAATACAATAATATGTTTAGTTGGTTCATGGATGGTTGGTTTGAGCATGGTTTGAGAAAGAGAGGCTGTCCTAAGCAAATCGATGTAGAGTGGTCATCCATATTTGGACATACACATACCTTGACCGGAGCCTACACTGCTGAGGTCATCGCTACTTGGAATGTGGTGCTCACCAGTAAGGAATGTGCAAGGTGGCTGAAATAGCTTTACTTTGGACTTACGTAACGGCCACTTATATTATCAAATCTAGAAACACCAGAACTCTAATATAATGTTACCAAGTTATACATCCATGAAATTAATATATTTTCCCTTATTGTAGCGTGGTGATATGTGCCCTCCCCTTAAAATTAAGTCTCCCGACTTAACAAAACCATATAATTATGAAAGGAATTAAAGGCTGAAATACCAAGACATTAAGCAAGATAAGAAATAAGCAATTATATCACATTACAAAAGATAAAAGGAAGTCATAAATGCAAAGTGAAACAATTATAGGCAGAGTGTACAGTAAGCAATCATGTCCATGGCCAAAAGGAGGTATATATATATATATATATATATATATATATATATATATATATGTATATAAATCAATTAAAATTAATACACCATTGAGAATAAGAGTAATGGCGAAAATTAAATGTTCCCATCTTAATTCCTACTATAAACTACTAAATGTGAAGAGACTAATGGTAAATTAATTCGTGGATCAACGCCTTCTTTTCCTCGCTTTGTAACGTTTGGTTTTGTGAATGTGAAAGTTTTGTATCAATTCGTCTGGGATATTTTCTTCTGGCTCCCAGGTTGTTTTATTGTACCCTTTCCATTTGACTTGGTAATGCCTCTTACCATTTATTATGGCTGAGCGCCTTAAACTGTGCACAACGAACCACTCGTGGTGACCTTGTTTATGGTCCTCTGATAATTTGTCAGAAGACAATGTGGGATTGCCTAAGACAACAGGTGGTGTTTGTGGCACTGTGTCAGATGGAATGTGTTCAGTATCACATTTCCCTTGGGATGGTTCATCAATGGGGATATTATCTCCAAATTGGTCTGCATTGACCTCAGTTAGGTCATCCAAGTCATTAGGAATTCCGACTGGTCTGTCCTTAGGATCATGGTATTGCTTTAGCCGATTAGCATGTACTGGGGACAACATGAGTTTGTTATCACTACTTCTACGAAGCGTATAGGTGAAGTTATCTCTAGCTTCACAAATATAGTAAGGTCCAAGCCATTTATGGCACATTTTTGGAGACAATCCAACTGTCCTCTTTGCACAATAAAGCCAAACCTTTTGTCCTTCCGTATAGGTTGGGGTTTGCGCTTTCTTATCAAACTGGCCTTTGTACTTAGCCTGGGCTGCCTTAATGTTCTCTGTAGCGATCTTGCGAGCGATGTCAAAGTTTTGCATGATGTGTTCAAGTGGTTGCATTGACTTTATGTTTTCTTCTGTCTGAGGCAACAGCTCAGTATCAATTGGTAGATGGCATTCTCGCCCAAATAAGATCCGTATAAACGGGCTGAGCTGTGTAGATTCAGTGGCAGGTGTGCTGTGATATGCGAACATGATACTAGGTAGCAGTTGCACCCAATTGGATTGGTCTGGTTTGCAATATGCGCGTAGTGTTTGCCAAATGAAACTATTCATGCGTTCACAACTTGCGTTGGTTTGGGGGTGGTAACTACTCGTTTGAATCTTGGTGATTTGAAAGATGTTGCACAACTCCTTGATGAGTTTTGACATGAACTGTGCTCCTCTGTCTGAAAGTAGGGACGAGGGTGCCCCATAACGACATATGATTTCATTGTACAGGATTCTTGCAACTTCTGCAGCATTTTGAGATTTGAGGGGGAATGCTTCGCACCACTTTGAAAATGAATCAACAACCAAAAGAACATATTTGTACCCTTCGGGTGAAGTTTTCAGTGGACCGAGTATGTCAATGTGTAACCTGGAGAACACATCTCCTACAGGTAGGGGCTGTAGTGGGGCATGTTTGCCATGACGATTGACTTTAACCCTCTGACAGGTGGTACATGATTTCACATAGCGTTCAATTTCTGAAAACATCTTTGGCCAATAATACTTTTGACGTATGCTGTTGTATGTGCGATCAATACCTTGGTGTCCACCTAGTACTGAGTCATGATAGGAGAGAAGAATGTCATTGCGTAAGCAAGTGGGGACAACTAACTGTTTGATCTGCCTATCAATTTTGTGGCCTTTGCCTCGTGGGTAATAGTAATGGTATAAAACACCCTCTTGTACTATATAATCCTGTACTTCAGCAACTATACGCCTAGCCGTATTGGAATCGGAGGGCAAACTACCATCTTCTAAGTATACAATGTATTGATTCAAAGAATCATCAAGCCGTTGCCTAGCTTGAACATTAATCGATTGGTCTGTGACATTCTCAGGATTATCAATAGAAAATATCGTTCTCTCTATATCTGTGGCATAAGTTAGTTTGTATTCTAGTGTCTCACATTGTGTATCAGTATTATCTTCATCCGACTAGTGCACTGAATGCACCTGGGCAGGTTCTGTGATGGGAACTTCTCCGCGAAAGGGCATCAGCATTACCATGGGACTTGCCAGACTTATGAACAATGTCAAAATCATACCCCTGTAGTAAGACAGACCATCGTCCTAATCTACCCATAGCATTGTGTATGGTTCATAACCATTGCAGAGATATGTGATCTGTGTAGACTCGGAACTTTCTGTTAGCTAGGTACACATGGTAAAACTTAATTCCTTCTACAACAGCTAAACCTTCTCTTTCAGTTATTGACCATTTTTGTTCTGCTTTAGTGAGAGATCTACCACCGTACTGAATGACAACCTCCTTACCAGTCTCATCGGATTGCGAGAGTATGTAGCTTATCGCGTAGCCACTAGCGTCCGTTGCTAGGATAAATTCTTTATCAAAATTGGGATAGCGTAAAATTGGTGGTGAAATAAGCGCTTGTTTGAGCCTCTGGAAAGCCATTTCGCAATCTGTATTCCACACAAAGTTCACGTCTTTTTGCAAGAGTCTGTTAAGGGGGGCTGTGACGGTGGCGTAACCCTGTACAAATCTACGGTAATAATTACATATTCCAAGAAATGAACGAACTTCAGATGGATCTTTGGGAACAGGGAATGTTTGAATGACGGCCGTCTTGGCTGGATTTACCTTTATCCCATGTTTCGATATGACATGTCCCAAGTATGTAACTTCCTTTGCAGCAAAATGGCACTTTTGAGGTTTTAGTTTCAAATTGGCACAACGTAAGCGATCAAAAACTGCCGCAAGGTGTTTCAAGTGGGTGTCAAAGTCTGGCGAGAAAATTATAATATCGTCAACATATACTAGGGCAAATTTCCAGGTGAGACCCCAGATATCATCAGACCAAATGGAAGTTTCTTAAACTGATAGTTACCACTGTGTGACGTGAAAGCAGTTTTCGCTCGACTTTGTGTATCTAATGGTATTTGCCAAAAACCAGATGCCAAGTCAAGAACTGTGAAAATTTGAGCATGCGATTCTCCTATAGTATCATATACATCATCAGGTCGAGGTAGAGGGAAAGACATAGGCTTTGTTACTCGATTAAGGCGACGATAGTCAACAGCAAAGCGGAAATCTCCATTCTTCTTTTTCACAAGAACGACTGGACTAGCCCAAGGTGAAGTAGATTGTTCTATTATGTCTGCTTTTAGCATGTCATGAATCTGTTGTCAATTTCTGCCTTGTTTTGCGGGGACGTTCGATAGAAGCGTTGGTGAACAGGTTTTGCATCCCCAGTGTCTATTCTATGAAAATGTAAGTCAGTTGTCCCCAGTTCAGTAGTGTCTTTCGCAAAGGCTTCTCTGTTTTGAGACAAAAATTCAACAAGTTCATGTTTCTGATCGGCGGTTAAATCTGAATCATTCATGTTGATACCCAGCCCCTCTAGTACTTCATTAGGATTGACATTACTTGTTACATGGATAGTATTTGCCTTTGTTCTATCACCGATCAGGGTAGGCCTATGCGAGTCATTTCCATCTACCTCGAAACTTTCAATGCATGTGTCAGCCGAGAGTGGCTCCCAGATACCGACTACTTGGTTAGGTCTGATGTCTATGTCATTATCAGTGGGGTTCATTATTTGATACATTGTTTTACCATAATGTGATTGAACAATGCATTTGGCTCCAACTAATTGCTCATCAGAATACAGAGATGGAACAGGTTCAATTATACCATGCTGTAACTTAGTATCCTTACACTGAACACGAAATACCGTTTGAGTTCTAGCAGGCAAGGATACATTGCATATAGCCCTTACATACATTGGTCTCGTTACTTTACTGACTAAGGGGACGGAAGCTGAATTTTTGAACGCCAAACGACTAGATTCAAACGATACCGTTGCCTCATACTCTTGCAGGAAATCAACACCAAGAATAATCTCATGGTTCATACTATCTAATATATAGAACGGATGGTTGAAATCAACCTCCCCGATAGAAATTGGCAATATAACTTTGCCACCAACCCAACGGTTACAATGCCCTGCTACACCAGAAATAAGCGGCACATCAGAAGGACCCAAGGGGAATTTACCTTCTGTAAAACACTCTGTGTATGTTTTCTTGGCCATGCAAGATATAAGCGCACCGGTATCGATTAATGATTGTCGATAATTTGAGCCAATTTTGACTTTGACCAGATTGCTTCCACCTGAAATTGCAGAGACATTGCTTAAATAGGGTATCTTTAATCGGTTACGTGGATTGAGATTAGCATGACTTCGGGTTCCTAGTCATTGATTGTAATAACTACCGTTACTGTTATTGTAGTTGCCTGGTCTACTTAAACATACTCTAGCAAAGTGCCCTACGCGTCTTTATGGCAATTATGACATTCGATATTACGGGCCGGACATGTTTGCCTACTGCACTCACCCCTTCCACACCAATGGCAGGCAGTCGTCATCATCGGTGGCGTTGGTTGCCGGTCTTGCTGTCGCACTTCTTGTTGCTGTCCTCTCTGAATAAAATGTCTCGGTTGTGGGCGGAACTGTTGTCGCCTTCGGTCGTCGTAGTAACCACGATTCGGGGTCTGTTCGGTGTATGGGGCAGGTTGGGTAGCGGAGATAGTTGCTAGCTGAGACTGAAGGGCTGTTATCTGATTAGCCAGTTCTTTAATGGCCGAGTTCACTTCCAAGATTGGAGGAGATTGCACCGACGTTGATTGGGCAAGCCTGGCTTGAGTGATTGCCTCGTCTACTGTTTTTGGATGGGATTTGATGACATGGTTCCTGATGTCTGGGAGAAGTCCTCTGACACATACCTCCATCCTTTCTTCTGGTGACTTGCGTAGCTGGCAGCATCTCCTTTCAATGTCGGCGACATATGCCTCAACTGACTCGTTGGGTTGCTGCTTTCGATCCGTCAGCTCAGCTAGTCTCACCCACTTCATCCCCCCATGGGGCTGATACTTTTGGAGAAATGCCTGTTTTACTGAGGCAAAAGTGGCGGTGGTGGCTGCTGGTAAGTCTCTATACCAGTAACTAGCTGAGTCGGCTAGATAAAGAGGGAGATTGCCGGCTTGCTGTGTTGCCGTCCAGGCTTTCTGTTGACCTTTCATATCTGTCCAACCACAGCTCAGGATCTTCCGCATCGTAGCCCGTGAACTTAGGTAGGAGGGGTTCGAAATGTGAAGTTGCCATTGTTGCAGATAAGTGTCGAGACCGTGTGATCATTAAAAACTAGGTTAGCAGAAGTGAAATCGACAAAGTTCGCTGCGAGAGATACCCGGATTCTCCACCAAATATAACCAGTTAGGCTATATGCAGTACAGACGATAAGCAAAGATACGAGTTGAGACGGAGTTTACGGTGATGATACAGTTTAATACATGTCGGATGGTGGAGGCATTCTCTGCCCTCACTAAGAATTCACAAGGTTTATATACACAATTTATGAACACTTTCTTATAAGATCATAACCTTAAAAGGACTTGTTTCATACCTTATGAATGATACATTTTGAATAATTAGACAATACAATAATATGTTTGGTTGGTTTGAGAAAGAGAGGCTGTCCTAAGCAAATCGATGTAGAGTGGTCATCCATATTTGGACATACACATACCCTGACCGGAGCCTACACTGCTGAGGTCATCGCTACTTGGAATGTGGTGCTCACCAGTAATGTGCAAGGTGGCTGAAATAGCTTTACTTTGGACTTACGTAACGGCCACTTATATTATCAAAAAAAACACCAGAACTCTAATATAATGTTACCAAGTTATACATCCATGAAATTAATATATTTTCCCTTATTGTAGCGTGGTGATAATAACATCAACCCTTTTTCTCCGCAGAATGTACAAAAACATGTACATTACTACTACAAAGAACGAGTCGTCGAGCGAAGTGGGCGCAGCCATGTTGGAAATGTGTATACATCCGGCCGCTTGGCGCGTCGCAATGCATTGTGGGATCGAGAAAATCATCACAGCGCGCCGTGCCGAATGCGGTCCGTGTTGAGAATTTCGTAGTGTGAATACACATGGCCCTAGCCGGATTGAACGTTACACGGTTCACGGAGCGGCCGGTTCGCGTAATGAACAGTGTGAACGTTGCGTCTTTGCGATCCGTGTCGAAAACAACCCAGGCTGAACCGGGTTGGATCCGGGTTGGTTTCAACACGGTTCGAAGCGGAGATAGTGTGAAAAGGCCTTCAGCTTCCCTTGTGGTTATAGGCCTACCTAGTCAGCTTCCCTTGTGGTTATAGGCCTACCTAGTCAGCTTCCCTTGTGGTTATAGGCCTACCTAGTCAGCTTCCCTTGTGGTTATAGGCCTACCTAGTCAGCTTCCTTGTGGTTATAGGCCTACCTAGTCAGCTTCCCTTGTGGTTATAGGCCTACCTAGTCAGCTTCCCTTGTGGTTATAGGCCTACCTAGTCAGCTTCCCTTGTGGTTATAGGCCTACCTAGTCAGCTTCCCTTGTGGTTATAGGCCTACCTAGTCAGCTTCCCTTGTGGTTATAGGCCTACCTAGTCAGCTTCCCTTGTGGTTATAGGCCTACCTAGTCAGCTTCCCTTGTGGTTATAGGCCTACCTAGTCAGCTTCCCTTGTGGTTATAGGCCTACCTAGTCAGCTTCCCTTGTGGTTATAGGCCTACCTAGTCAGCTTCCCTTGTGGTTATAGGCCTACCTAGTCAGCTTCCCTTGTGGTTATAGGCCTACCTAGTCAGCTTCCCTTGTGGTTATAGGCCTACCTAGTCAGCTTCCCTTGTGGTTATAGGCCTACCTAGTCAGCTTCCCTTGTGGTTATAGGCCTACCTAGTTAGCTTCCCTTGTGGTTATAGGCCTACCTAGTTAGCTTCCCTTGTGGTATAGGCCTACCTAGTTAGCTTCCCTTGTGGTTATAGGCCTACCTAGTTAGCTTCCCTTGTGGTTATAGGCCTACCTAGTGTAAGCTGACATCTTGTATATTTTACACTGAGGGCCACTGACCACATGTGGGTCGTAAATAATTTTCGACCTCCAGACTGACATCACCTAGACCCATTTAATTATCACTTAGGCCTCCCCTTAATTATAATATAAACAAAATACCTCCACAATTGTAAGTGACCAGATCCCATTATTAGTATATACATGTTATTTTTAGATTAGAAAAACTCAGTTCGTCTCTTCGTCTCTTCGTCTCTTCGTCTCTCTCTCTCTCTCTCTCTCTCTCTCTCTCTCTCTCTCTCTCTCTCTCTCTCTCTCTCTCTCTCTCTCTCTCTCTCTCTCTCTCTCTCTCTCTCTCTCTCTCTACTGTATGGCTAGAATTGTCTTTGTCAAAGCCACAGAGTTACAATAAAACTAATCTGTTATAAGCCCAAAGATACATCGTCTCAGCCTGTCTCCTTATGTGTTCGTCTCTTCATCATTATCAACGGCCAGCTCAAGTAACCCATCCAAATCAAGTGTTACACTAGTCAGCTTTCCTTGTGGTTATAGGCCTACCTAGTCAGCTTCCCTTGTGGTTTATTTGTTTAAAGGTCCTAGGAAATAGAAATTTTTAACAGTGAAAACAATAAAGTATACCTATTGGAACATATATTTGTCATTTGTCTATTTTATCCCCGCCCCTTTGCACCATTAAAAAAATAAAATCTAAAATTAGGGGGGCGCCACGCTCCTCCCCTACCTCCTCATTATCATATTATAATCCGCAAATCCGTGACGTAGACCTAGGAAGTTCGAGCGCTGCCTGCGATGAAGTTTCAGTCAAGTCGTACTCAAAACCACTGAAGTTGATGTGTCATATTAGATCTTCTTTTCAGCTAAATTTAGTAGATATCCCACATTTTTGGGAAATGCCTTGTTGGTGTGTTGTTGCTGGGTGTAGCAACACCACAAAGGAAGGTGTCAGCCTTCACCGATTTCCACCAGACCCTAAATACAGGCGAATTTGGACGGCGAGTGTGAAGCTGACCAGGGCGAAATGGTCAGGACCAACGGAGCACTCTATGATATGTAGCGCTCACTTTGAGCCAACATACTTTGACCGGGGGCTCCAGAGCCAGTTTGGCATGAGATTTAAAGCCATGCTGCGCCCTGATGCAGTGCCAACAATATTTCCCTTAAGTCAGAAGGCCAAGAAACGTCCAGAAAAGAAAAGAGTAGCTTTCTTGAAGCGAGAAAGTCTCAGGGTAAGTTGCTTTGTTTTCCGTGTAACTTACAGTTACATGTGTATGTGCACCCACAAGCAATAGGCTTATTACTAACGTTAGAGGTCGATTGTTACACTTCGCACACCACATTAACGCTAAAAATGTCGTTTCATTGTGAAGTCACTGAAGATGTCATTGTACAATTCTTTGACAATGTTAATTATGTGTGTGATTTTTGGATCTTGTTTCAAAATCATCGAGTGCAGAATTATGTTTTGAAACGGTCATAACGACGGCTTACACAATTCACCAATGACTCCTGGCCATGTGTATCCATGCCATTGATTCGACGGGGCCTTGCGCTTCGTTTTACGGTAGAGCCTACAGTACAGATTTATCGGTGCTATACGGTCATGTTTACTATGGAACTTGCAAGTCGTGTGCACATACACTGTACATGTGTACGTTGCGCACAGTTTATGACCCTTTTTTATAATCCCACTGTTTAACCATGGAGCAACTAAACACAGTGGCAACATTGGTGCCTAACATTTGGAGCTTAGTTTATTCATGGTTTATTGCTCCATGCTAACCACAATTACCGTGCCCCCGGCCTCCTAGGTCTACGTCACGAACAGCGCCACCGCGCGTTGGGCAGCATTTGAAATTAGATGAGGCAATTTTTGTAAAAATCAAATTAAAAATAATTAGCCCAATCCAGACAAAAATTAAACGTAAAATTGTTTTTTATTCATATCAATTGATAAAATAACAAAAGAAAATAAATAAGCACAATTTGACTCTTCCTAGGACCTTTAAGGGAACGTCATAAGTAATATTTTATGTTATATATGCCTTCTCTTCCCAGCCTATTTATTATAGGTTTTCCCGGCCAAGTTCGTAAATTTAGCATTCAAATTTCTTTTTCATGCATTCGTATTAAAGCGATTTTGCTTATCCGGTTGCTACCACGGTTCTAATTAAGAATTCAGGCATTCAATTTCGTTTTCAGACATTAAATTTTGGATTTGCATTATTCATTTTAGTGGTGCACATCCGTCATTCATTTTCGCCAGATTGGCTTGAATGAGGATTTGCACTCGAGTTTCATTTCCAATTTCGTTTACAGGCAATCAATTTCGCAAAATGGGAATGAAAAAAAAAGATTCTCACCAATCTTTCTTTAATCATGTGTTTTTCTCATAAAAAATTTCATTATTGTTTACTTTTTTACTTTTTTATCATTTGTTTCCACTCACATATTTCTCAATTTATGTGTTTTTGGGGCATTCCGAGAATTTCCCTCGAACGCCTCAATCAAGCGTGCTCGGACTGCATCAGATATTCTCGTGTAACGATTGAGCTGCCGTTTCGTTATCTTTATCTGTCAACGTAGTGAATTGTAGAAATGGAACTTTATCCTTCGACGAACAACAAGTGGCAGGCTCTTACCAATGAGTCAACCAATTGCTGCTATGAAATTGAAACATGGAAAAAGAAGTTTAACAGTGTGAATTTCATTGCACTAATGTCGCAAATGCTTGCCCAATAACAAATTTGAATGACTGACTGTACCGCCGCGGGAAGCTTATTAATTGCATGACACATTTAATAAATAAAATTGAATGATCGTTTAAGCAAACTGAATGATGATTTGAGCAAACTGAATGATGATTTGAGCAAACTGAATGATGATTTTGAGCACCAATCGGTTTCGCCCGAAATTGATTGACACTGCGTTGAAATTGGCTGCTAAATTGACAAACTTGGTCGGGAAAACCTATACTAGTCATAAGTCGGCTTTAAAATCGGTGCGGTGACGCACTTTTTTGTGGGTGGGAAGCTTTTTTTTTTTTTTCCCACAGGGAAATATGTGATACATGTACACGCGGGGACCATATTTTCCATGTACAAAGTTCATACCCCTATGTGAAAAAGTCATTTAAAACACAGCACGGCAGAATTCCATTCTTTATTTTGTTAATGTTTTAGAATATTGGGCATTTTGCCGTCGAGTCCGAGTCACAAACATTGAGTCCGAGTCACAAGTCCGAGTCCAAAGGGTCGAGTCCGAGTCCGAGTCCAAAGGGTCGAGTCCGAGTCCGAGTCATTGTAAATGGTGACTCAACCCAAAAAGTGACTCGAGTCAGACTCGAGTTCGAGTCCGAGACCCCCCTCCCAACTCTGGCTAGCTAAAAATAGAATTCCAATATACATGTAGTCTCAGATCCTAAACAACAAGTTGAATCTGGATGTATAGCAGTATAATATTAAACGGAATGTACAACATTGGTAATAGCCGAGGTAAAACTTGTAGCTTTGCATGGTGAAGAGGATAAGTAAGACTAATTGCGGTAACACTATGTGAAATTCTCTATTTAGTAATTAGTTCTGAAAAGAACTGAAGGTTTAAAACATTTCTCCTGATGACGATCAGAGCACACTGATCGAAACGTCGAGTTGTAACCTCCAGTTCTTTTCAGAACTAATTACTACTCAATAGAGAATTTCACATGGTGTCACCGCAATTAGTCTTACTTAACATTGGTAATGTTGGAAAAAATTGCAAAATAGTGAAAATCCATTCAGATTTAAGGAAAGAGTACTCTTTGACTAAATTAAAACTGGAAACCTCATACAACCTCCTTAACATATATAAGTAAGTTTTAGCTTATAATTAAACCATTTCGATATTTATGAATAACAACTTCTATACTTGAATATGACATGGCTCATTAGCAAGCAAGTGAACGACAGGAAGACCCAACTGAAACCAATATGAGTTTCCCACAAACTGTTAGTCTCGAAAATAGATTAAAAATGGCTGAAAGCTTGCCCTCATCATCATTTTGACCCAGTGTAAAAGTGTATAGTTGTATACTTACTTGTTTGGCTTGGTGAGTCCCGTATTATGTCCATAGAGAGTAGCTCGCCGTGACTGGTTTGTGTTCTGTGAGGTTTCAAACCAATGTCTCATAAGCTATATAGGTAGCGGTGTGTTGTGACAAGAGTGATCTTTGAACGTTGGTAAACCATGTATAAACACTACGTCATTTTAAGTGCCTACGACGAAATCCCTCTCGATAACAGTTGTACGGATATTCCACAGTGAGACATGACGAATAAAAGGAGTGATTGATAGTGGGTTCACTCTGTGGTTGTGTTTTGTTGGTTGTATACTAAACCTTATAAATACCTCTTTTTTGTATGAGGAGGGGTGGTTACAGTTACTTGGCAATGGTCATCGACATGCGCTTACTATAATCATGGTTTTATGTCATTGAAATAATTCACAGAATACACATTGGTATGGTGTTCTAAAAAGGACACATGCACATTGCAAGAAGAGTGTGTAAGCGTCGCATTAGGATTCACGCGTCGCATTAGAAGTGTAGTCGCGTCGCATTAGAAGTGTAGTCGCGTCGCACTAGAAGTGTTGTAGCGTCGCACTAGAAGTGTTGTCGCGTCGCACTAGAAGTGTGTTGCGTCGCACTAGAAGTGTAGTCGCGTCGCACTAGAAGTGTTGTAGCGTCGCACTAGAAGTGTTGTCGCGTCGCACTAGAAGTGTGTTGCGTCGCACTAGAAGTGTTGCGTCGCATTAGAAGTGTAGTCGCGTCGCATTAGAAGTGTTGTCGCGTCGCACTAGAAGTGTGTTGCGTCGCATTAGAAGTGTAGTCGCGTCGCATTAGAAGTGTAGTCGCGTCGCACTAGAAGTGTTGTAGCGTCGCACTAGAAGTGTTGTCGCGTCGCACTAGAAGTGTTGTCGCATCGCACTAGAAGTGTGTTGCGTCGCACTAGAAGTGTGTCACGTCGCGCTAGAAGTGTAGTCACGTCGCACTAGAAGTGTGTCGCGTCGCACTAGAGGTGTTGTCGCGTCGCACTAGAAGTGTAGTTGCGTCGCACTAGAAGTGTTGTCGCGTCGCACTAGAAGTGTTCACATTGCAGTTTTTTCTGGTATGAAGAGCCGTATGTGACTAAATTTCGACTAATTAATTCAGGTTGTTTATTATGTGAAATGTTTGTCTCATGAACTTTAAAAAATCATTTTGAAAAAGTAGTTATACTGAAATTATAGACAAAAAGGCTTCAAAATAAACATTTGATGAATGATGTATTCCATTACATATATAAATGTGTTCCTGCCTATAGTTAATACAGTTAGTTGTGTAACAAATTTGATTATCTCAAAATGCAACTTGTGGGACATAATTATTTGGGACAGTGTTGTACATGTACATGTACACAATATTCCTTTAAATTAACAGTAG
Organism: Zoroaster sp. YZ-2022; assembly: GCA_029582265.1. NCBI lineage: Eukaryota > Metazoa > Echinodermata > Asteroidea > Forcipulatida > Zoroasteridae > Zoroaster > Zoroaster sp. YZ-2022. Next base: position 29,762,787 of record CM055822.1, read on the forward strand.
GCCTATATAATGGTTGATGATTGAAAACAAGTTTTTATAAAAATAAAAATCATCTGTTTGTGTCCTTTTTACTTTTAATTATCTGTCATCTAGCCCCCCCCCCCCCATATAATTACATTATTGTGTGACCATGATCGAATTTAGGGTATGGTTCTGCTTTAAAATAGTTTGTTGTGAAAAGAGGCATCAGTATATAAAACATACAAATGTTGCTGACTGAAAATTATTTTGGACCAACTCTTGCTCTAGTACCTTTGATTTGCCGACTGAGAACAATTATTGGGGTGTCACACCCCATACCCCCTGCCCCCGCTCGCTACGGCCCTGGGCGGTGGGGGCGAGTGAACCCTGTAGGCCTGCGCAATATTTTTCTGAACAATTTATATTATTTTATAAATACAATTTTACAAAGGTTCTTCTGTACTTAATTCACCGCCAAATTCGAGTGGCATGGTAGTCTTGTGGTTTAGAATGCTCACCTTCCATGTAGGTAGTTGGGATCAAGACTAGGTTTAGGTTGTAAATATTTGTAACAGGATTAGCAACATTTTTGTTAACTACAACACTAATTCAGAAACAAAACCTTTCTGTAAAACAATAATGTCCATACATTGTGGAGGACTTTTTTAAAGGAATATAAATCCCAAAATTCATGTTTAGTACCGTATGCATGCTAGCTGCCAACCAGTCTGGTTGCCGCTTTTGTATAATTGGTTTTTCTAGTAAATATATGGATTTACATTTATTTAAGTCGTATATATTAATTAGTGGAAATTTAGTCACATATGGCTCTTCATACGAGAAAAAAACTGCAATGGTGAACACTTCTAGTGCGACGCGACAACACTTCTAGTGCGACGCGACTACACTTCTAGTGCGACGCGACTACACTTCTAGTGCGACGCGACACACTTCTAGTGCGATGCGACTACACTTCTAGTGCGACGCGACTACATTTCTAGTGCGACGCGACACACTTCTAGTGCGACGCGACTACACTTCTAGTGCGACGCGACAACACTTCTAATGCGACGCGACAACACTTCTAATGCGACGCGTGAATCCTAAAAAACAGGAAAAGAAACTCCCCTGAGTCAAACGACAAAAGGGGAGACACACTGCCAAAAAGAAGCCGCATATGAATTGTATTGTACATTAAAGGTTCTATGAAATAGGTTTTTTTTTTCATTGTATACAATAAAGTATGCCTACTGGAACATATATTTGTCATTTTTAATTTTTTCCCCTCACGTTTATACCATAAAAATATTAATTTTTAAATTTAGGGGGTGCTTTTCGACACGCTCATATCCCCTCATTAGCATAAAATTCGTGACGTACACTCAGGCAATTCCCGATCCGCGATCCACAGCACTTGCCCAAGTATGCATCGTATACAGCGCACACTGCATGCAGAGTGTTGCTAGAGAAAAAGTTTCCTAAAGTTTTCTGTGAGGTTTGAAGCTTATTATTTTCGATAATGCCATCGAGGTGTGTCGCTGCAGGTTGCAGCAACACCACCAAAGACGGTGTTAGTCTACACCGATTTCCGTCTGATCCAAAATACAGACGTATTTGGACGGCTAAAGTGAAGCTGACCAGAGCGAATTGGTCGGGACCGACGGAACACTCATTCATATAAAGTGCACACTTCGAGCAGACATGCTTTGAACGGGGCCTTCACAGCCAGTTCCGTATGGCTTATAAGGACATGCTGCTACCAGATGCAATTCCAACGATATTCCCGCTAAGTAAGAAGGCTGGGAAGGCTCCAACGAAGAAGAGAGGTGCTTTTTTAAAGCGAGAAAGACTCAGGGTAAGTGGCCATTTAGTTATACTCCCATGCATAACACCGTAATGTTAGCATTGCCTTCGGTGTGTGTTCCGACCGCAATGATGGGGGTTGCGCTGCGTTTCACGGTACATCCGTGGCTGGGTTATTGCTGTTCGAGTGCATGTTTATATTACGCAAGTCTTGTGTAAACACGTTGCCAGCATGTTGTAAAGCTTAAATCCTTTAGGTCAATATGATGAGTTAAGTCTAATTTCCGTACAATCTATGATACAATGGGGCTTAGTGTTTATTACCCAATCAAAGTCTGGCACCAAACCACATAACGCCAATCTCCACGAGAATGTATAGAAATTCTCTGCCTTTGTGTACGTCACGAACGTTTCGTTAAAACTTCGACAATTGGGGGGATAAATTTTTGATTATTAGATAAACCATTAATAATCCACTCGATTAAAAAAAACATTTAAAATTGTTTTTAATTCATACCAATCAATATAACAGCACCAAAGAATAAAGTTTGGTAAATACACTCTTCACAGGACCTTTAACGTAACTTTATTTACAATTTCTGGCCCAAAAACCCGCAAAGCTTGATTTTTTTAATAAGGAAATCGGAACAATTTTGTTATTATTGTTTTTGTTATTATAATTATTATTTACCCTTTTCATAAGACAATATTTATGATATGTTTCGAATAAATTATTGTACAGGATCCACTCAAAATATTGTGAGTTAAAATGAGAATTTTAACCACGCACGTTAGTGCGCTCCATTATAATGTTAGTCAATGTAAGATGTCCTAATCATCATCATCCCATACGATAAATTCAAAGGGAATTTCTTTATTTGTAATTGTATCGACGGGTCCAAATTCCAAGTGGATCATTCGCCAAAAGAGGGCGCTGTTCATAAAAAAGGCAGACATTTTGTGCACGACTGACACTTAAAATAATTATTTTGGGCTTGACGTGATATTGGCGTACTGGCGTGCCATACGGTACATGTACAGTGCTGTTTTAATACCAAACAGCTCCCTGGGATGCAATTGAGTGATATTGGAGTTATTGGGCATCCATCGTTTTACACGATTCAAAAAGCTGTACACAAACGCCCAAATAATGTGTCGCTTTTGTAAGATAACTTTGTGAAACAATATCATCAAAATGTTGGGTTAAAGCCCCTATAATTATGCTATTAGATACTTTTGAGCATTCGTACTTGACGATGAACTTTAATGCAAAGAAATAAATTTGTGAAGGTTTCAATCCAATTGGTTCTCATGTATGGGGAAAAAAAATTATGTGGAATATTTTATCATAACAGAGGGCGGTGTTCTCCCGCAGAATAATTTCCTTGGATGTTTTATACCATCACCAATTTAAAGGGACTGTAAAATGTCTATAAATGCATCCATACTTGTAAGAATGAAAAGATAAGTATAGAAACAACATGTTAAAGTTTCAGCTATTTAACTGAAAATGCATTTCAAATTTGTAATACATTTAAAATACATTTACATCGTACGGTATTAGAGAAGTCGCAGTTTCGAGTACGGCATCAACCAATTTTTCTTTGCTCGCTTCCCGTTTATATATATATAAATATATCATTGCTTGCTAATGAGCCATGTCATATTCAAGTATAGAAGTTGTTATTCATAAATATCAAACTGGTTGAATTATAGTTAAAGAGTACTCTTTCCTTAAATCTGAATAATACAACCACATAAAAGGCTTGTATCCCGATGTGTGCATGATCCCCGCTACTGCCGTTACCCGCGACCTCTCGAATACCGTACGAGTGCTCTACCAACTGAGCTAACCAGCCCCTATGTTGGTGGGCGGTCCACTTATGCCATTTATCTATCACTCTATGGGGCCATGGTCAGAGGCCAAACCATATCTTCCCAGTAGCCAGGGATCAAGCCCCAGGTCAGATGCAAACAACCTGGGTAACGGCAGCAGCGGGGATCACGCAACGGGACACAAGCCTTTTACGTGGCTGTACACAAATATATAGGGAGAAACTTACCTGAAATATTATATAAACGTGAAGCGAGCAAAGAAAAACTGGCTGATGCCGGACTCGAACACAAAATGCCCTAGAAGTTGGAGCCAAAGTGCATTTCACCGCTAAAGGGCTCAGTACGATGGGCACGAAACTTGTCATTATGAGATGAATATAGGTCAAATATCGCATGAATACGTATTGGTTAGCTGGCATGCAGATATAATTATTGTATTTGACAGAAAAGCAGAGGTGGCGACTCGAGTCGGCAACTCGGACTCAGACTCGCACCATTTTGTGACTTGCGACTTGACGTGGACTGAATTGACTTGAGACTTGGTGTCATTAGGGACTTGTGAGTTAATTGCGACTTGAGTTTAATGACTATATTGTTGACAAATACTGACATTTAATTCTTAAAACATAGTTTAAAATAATTCGGTTAATGACAACTTCTGAGACGACACAATGTGCATATACACAGCCATTCACCACTCAGCTGTGTACAGTTACAGGCTCTACACATTCCCATGCCAAAACACTGTGAGATACGAAAGCCCATTAGTGCCATCGTCATTTTATTTCCGAGAGCAGTTATTTTTATTTTCGAGAGCAGTTATTTTTATTTTCGAGAGCAGTTATTTTTTTTTTCGAGAGCAGTTATTTTTATTTTCGAGAGCAGTTATTTTTATTTTCGGGATCTTTACGAAACATAGTTTTGGTCGCGGGCCTTGCCTTATTTTATGTACAACAACGATTACAGGCCTGATAGCGGAATGGCCCCGTTTCACAAAGGCCATAGGACGCGCTGTCTATTTTTAGTAACTTTCGGTTTTACCGCTATTTATATTTTCGAGAGCAGTTATTTATATTTTCGAGAGCAGTTATTTATATTTTCGAGAGCAGTTATTTTTATTTTCAAGAAGCAGTTATTTTTATTTTCAAGAAGCACATGTTTCGCGCGGACGCCTAGCCTGTGCATGCAGTGTAGCTAGTGCATGCAGCTTGCATACATTCTTCAAAAGCGCAGCTGTAATACTGGGAGCAGTGTTTCCTCAGAATGCCCCACCAGAACTCAATGCGCTGGTTGCTCTGACTGCTTCGTTCGAGGAAGATCCTCTCCCCTGCAAATGCATCTTGAGTTTCTTCTCAAGAACTGTTGCATCTGTCGAACAGAACTGTTTTCCGTTCCAGCGTCGCCCCGAAGTAGTCTAGGACAACCTACTTTGTCTCTCACAGTTTCCATGAAATACCCCGCAATAACGCCAGGGTCACTATTTGTCAGAGAGGCTTCAAGCCAGAGGATCTGTCTTGAATACCCGTCGATACATCCGTTAATACAAACCCCGTAAGGCTTTAGTTTGTCATAAGAGTCCAGGTGCCACACAAAGTTTGTGCCTCTTCCGTTGTATGTCCTTCTCTGTAGCCGCCGCCGCCTTCTTTGCTCGACTCCCTCTGGGTCTAGTAATCCCAGAAGATGGCGCACTGTTTCTTGGCTTACCAGAATTCCATTCTGAAGACATCTCAGGTGCATCCACCGGTAACCACAAAGTTGCCCTGAGGTACTCAACTGCCCTTCTATAAAACATGCAACATCAACGATGTCTGTGTGGTGTTTTCGGCGATAAAGGCAAAGTTCTCGCAATTTACGGTTTAGGTTACGCTTTGCTGATATTATGTTTAGAAGCAAGTGAAGCAATTATTTCGTCATAATTAAGTCCTAAACTAAAGTAACGCCTGATCAAATGCAGACTCCGTGCGTCCGAAGCCGCCGCAGCCATAGATGATGATGGCTTCCGGAAATCGAACAGCTGCTTCAAAAAAGACAAAAATAAAGCTGCTTGAAAATAAAAATAACTGCTCTTGAAAATAAAAATAACTGCTCTCGAAAATATAAATAACTGCTCTTGAAAATAAAAATAACTGCTCTCGAAAATATAAATAACTGCTCTCGAAAATAAAAATAACTGCTCTTGAAAATAAAAATAACTGCTCTGAAAAATATAAATAGCGGTAAAACCGAAAGTTACTAAAAATAGACAGCGCGTCCTATGGCCTTTGTGAAACGGGGCCATTCCGCTATCAGGCCTGTAATCGTTGTTGTACATAAAATAAGGCAAGGCCCGCGACCAAAACTTTGTTTCGTAAAGATCCCGAAAATAAAAATAACTGCTCTCGAAAATAAAAATAACTGCTCTCGAAAATAAAAATAACTGCTCTCGAAAATAAAATGACGATGGCACTAATGGACTTTCGTAGTGAGACGGCACTATGTTGCAATATTTAGCCTGATATTTATTAAGTTTGGATGACAGTACAACATTATAAATCTCAACATTCACTTGTGTAAAGTACAGCAAAATCTACCGGTTCGTAACATGATTACTTGAAAAAGAATAAGTAGCCTATTACAAGTCAGTTCCTTTAGACTGTTTAATCTGCATCACATAGTTTTAAATTATAGGCTATTATGACTTATAATTATTTAAATGAAATGCATGTGATAAGACAAACAATTATATTTTTCTTTTTTAAACGTAAACATACCAATTTTCCTTACCTTACCCTTTCCTTTGTTGCGCTCGTCCCCATCGAGTTACCAAAAGGTTTTGGATAAGACCGGTGGCGACAAAATCCTATATTGACTTGAAACTTGACTTGAGACTTGCTCTCAAAGACTTGCGCCTTGACTTGACAGATTGCCCTCAAAGACTTGAGTCTTGATTTGAGACGTAAATGTTTCGTCCTGTGAGAGTGCTATGTCACTTTACTGGTAACGTTTTGAAGTGATGTGTCATAGCGTAACCAAATAAGGGCTTGGGCAGGGCGAACATTTCCACTTCTTCTCTCCCCTTGTCAAAATACTGATTTTCCGTCGTTACATTTACCAAAAAAATAGTTGGCCTTTCTCCTCTCACTCTAAACATAATGACTACGATCATGAATAATAACATACGACACATTCCAAGATTTTCTCCACTTAAAGCCTGAATATATACCTTGGTAATATTATTGTCAAATACTGAAATGCTGCCAAATTGTATGAAAATGTAATTATACTTTTGGCATGTCTGTAAATGCATCCATACTTTATTATATTCAATATAATAATAATAATAATAATAATAATAATAATAATAATAATAATAATAATAATAATAATAATAATAATAATAATAATAATAATAATAATAATAATAATAATAATAATAATAATAATAATAATATAATTAGAACTTGTAGCTTTGCATGGTGAGGAGGATAAGTAAGAGTAATTGCGGTGACACCATGTGAAATGCTCAATTGAGTAGTAATTAGTTCTGAAAAGAACTGGAGGTACAACTCGACGTTTCGATCAGTATGCTCTGATCGTCATCAGGAGAATGCCGGACTCTGGAAAATACTGCTGCTTAAGTAGACTGCTGGGGGATCACCCCATGAATGGATGCTGGAGGATTAGTTCGTTGAGGCGCGCAGGCGGGAACTGTTGAGACTAGGATCCTAGGGGTTGGGGGAGAGGAGTGTGTGCTCACTGAACTGAATCAGTTGTTAACAAGCACAGGGGGATGTAGGGTGGTTGACTTAGGATATAGGAGATCCCTCAGTCTGGGGTGCCAACAACAACAACAACAACAACAACAACAACAACAACAACAACAACAACAACAACAACAACAACAACAACAACAACAACAACAACAACAACAACAACAACAACAACAACAACAACAACAACAACAACAACAACAACAACAACAACAACAACAACAACAACAACAACAACGTGGACTTATATAGTGCACGTATCCACCAAACTGGTGCTCAAGGCACATTATATTATTATATATAAACCAACATGTGAAAGATTCAGCTTATTTCATTGTGTTTTTAACGAGAAAATGAATGAAAATGCATTCACACTGTCTTTATTCATTCAAATTTAGAATTTCCGTCTTGATGACGACATAAACAAATACCATTTTACTCATTTTACAAAAACGATAGCACCTAAGGTAATTTTGTAATCGGGTAAAATTGGGTTAAAGATGTGCATTGCCTCATAACGTAAAATATAGAATTGGTCTTTAAAAAACACCAATGGTCGAATTGTAATGTAAAACTAACTTGGTTATGATAATACCAATCTTCCCTGGAAATATTTTTGTCTGATGTGCTGTTACCTTTAAGAATAGTGAAATAAATTTCAGTGTAAGTTTTGGAGAAAGTACTTCTAAAGTAAACGTTACCACTTTCTCACGTAAATAGTACAAAACCAGACACGTTGAATACAGAAGTGGACGGAAAGTGCATACTAAAATGTTATTTAAAATTTATTTTTCAACTGTTAATACTTTGAATGATGTTCACTCAAAACAAATTAACCTTGACATGTAGGCCTATTGAGAGTAAATATAATGGACAATTTTCTGTTTTTGTAACGACTCACTAAATCCGAAGGTTTCATTTGTATATATTTTTTTAATGTAAATCGTAAAATCAGACTGTACAGTTTAGTAACATAAATGGCAGTGTTTTTACCGGTTGTCATAGTGATTAATAGGCCAATGATGGTATTTTCTGAAACCCTGATGGTCTGAATACAAAATGCTTCTAATTAAAAATACTTTTGTTCAGTATAATGGCAGTGTTTAAGCATTACAAAATAAGATATGCTTGTACGTCACGGAAAACCATAAATTGAATAGAAAAGAAACAATTATATTAAAAGGCATGTACAACGTTGAGTTTTTAAAACCAGATTATCAAATTATCGAAGAATGATCAAAAACCTTAACTTGCTGTAAAGTAAGTACAATTACTAATCATACTTGGTGTAAAGTAAGTACAATTACTAATCATACTTGGTGTAAAGTAAGTACAATTACTAATCATACTTGGTGTAAAGTAAGTACAATTACTAATCATACTTGGTGTAAAGTAAGTAACAATTACTAATCATACTTGGTGTAAAGTAAGTAACAATTACTAATCATACTTGGTGTAAAGTAAGTACAATTACTAATCATACTTGGTGTAAAGTAAGTACAATTACTAATCATACTTGGTGTAAAGTAAGTAACAATTACTAATCATACTTGGTGTAAAGTAAGTACAATTACTAATCATACTTGGTGTAAAGTAAGTACAATTACTAATCATACTTGGTGTAAAGTAAGTACAATTACTAATCATACTTGGTGTAAAGTAAGTACAATTACTAATCATACTTGGTGTAAAGTAAGTACAATTACTAATCATACTTGGTGTAAAGTAAGTACAATTACTAATCATACTTGGTGTAAAGTAAGTACAATTACTAATCATACTTGGTGTAAAGTAAGTACAATTACTAATCATACTTGGTGTAAAGTAAGTACAATTACTAATCATACTTGGTGTAAAGTAAGTACAATTACTAATCATACTTGGTGTAAAGTAAGTACAATTACTAATCATACTTGGTGTAAAGTAAGTACAATTACTAATCATACTTGGTGTAAAGTAAGTACAATTACTAATCATACTTGGTGTAAAGTAAGTACAATTACTAATCATACTTGGTGTAAAGTAAGTACAATTACTAATCATTCTGAGAACGTATTTCATTCAAGTACTTTCATCTTAGAGAAAACAATTTGCAAAATGTTGCCGTCCGGCAACTTTGTAAAACATAAGAAGTAAACGTCTATTGGTGGTTTTCTCATAAACTTGAGCACCTATAAATTGTGATCAAACTTTCACAAGTTAGTTTTTAGAATGAGATGGTTGAAAAGAACGTATGTTACCAACTTGTTATGTTGTACCTTCCCTTTAACCAAATTTAAGTCTTTAAAAATTAATCTGTATTTAAAAAATATATAGAATAAATAAAAAATAAACAAATATCAACAGCTCCAATTATTTTTTGTAATTTTGAATAATCAACTATGTTGATTTAAATTTGTTATTCCATTGACAGTAATGAAACGAAACATATACGAACAACAAAGAAATAAAATATAAAATACTGTCAGTTTACTTTGGAAAAGATGTTACAATAAACAAAATCAACAGAAATCAGCAAACGTAAATAACAACTATGGGCAAATTGGATGTGCTCAAATTTACTGATTTCGAAAAACCACAAACTAAGGCCAAAACAAGTCTCCAGTCTCTGGTCTTTTTTTTAAATATTTTTTTTGCCAGCCAGTGAAATTATATGATGTATGTATACGCGGTTATTGGAACCAGACCAAATTCCCCATACACAAATTATGGTGGCTAAGAGAGGCCTCACAAATTGGGCAAACATTTATACCCCCTATGTGAAAAAGTCGTTTAAAACGCAGCACGGCAGAATTTCAATCTATCCAGTAACAAAAAAGAAAAAAGAAAAGGAAACTAAACTTAAAATGCCCACGCGCCCAGAGACCAGAAACCCGAGACTTTTTTGTTGGCCTAAACAACAACATTTGCAGTGTCTGACTACGGGGGTCTAGGTTCACATCAGTCCTGACTGTCTTGAATACCCGTCGATACATCCGTTAATACAAACCCCGTAAGGCTTTAGTTTGTCATAAGAGTCCAGGTGCCACACAAAGTTTGTGCCTCTTCCGTTGTATGTCCTTCTCTGTAGCCGCCACCGCCTTCTTTGCTCGACTCCCTCTGGGTCTAGTAATCCCAGAAGATGGCGCACTGTTTCTTGGCTTACCAGAATTCCATTCTGAAGGCATCTCAGGTGCATCCACCGGTAACCACAAAGTTGCCCTGAGATACTCAACTGCCCTTCTATAAAACATGCAACATCAACGATGTCTGTGTGGTGTTTTCGGCGATAAAGGCAAAGTTCTTGCAATTTACGGTTTAGGTTACGCTTGCTGATATTATGTTTAGAAGCAAGTGAAGCAATTATTTCGTCATAATTAAGTCCTAAACTAAAGTAACGCCTGATCAAATGCAGACTCCGTGCGTCCGAAGCCGCCGCAGCCATAGATGATGATGGCTTCCGGAAATCGAACAGCTGCTTCAAAAAAGACAAAAATAAAGCTGCTTGAAAATAAAAATAACTGCTCTTGAAAATAAAAATAACTGCTCTCGAAAATAAAAATAACTGCTCTCGAAAATAAAAATAACTGCTCTCGAAAATATAAATAACTGCTCTTGAAAATAAAAATAACTGCTCTCGAAAATATAAATAACTGCTCTCGAAAATAAAAATAACTGCTCTTGAAAATAAAAATAACTGCTCTGAAAAATATAAATAGCGGTAAAACCGAAAGTTACTAAAAATAGACTGCGCGTCCTATGGCCTTTGTGAAACGGGGCCATTCCGCTATCAGGCCTGTAATCGTTGTTGTACATAAAATAAGGCAAGGCCCGCGACCAAAACTTTGTTTCGTAAAGATCCCGAAAATAAAAATAACTGCTCTCGAAAATAAAATGACGATGGCACTAATGGGCTTTCGTAGTGAGACGGCACTATGTTGCAATATTTAGCCTGATATTTATTAAGTTTGGATGACAGTACAACATTATAAATCTCAACATTCACTTGTGTAAAGTACAGCAAAATGTACCGGTTCGTAACATGATTACTTGAAAAAGAATAAGTAGCCTATTACAAGTCAGTTCCTTTAGACTGTTTAATCTGCATCACATAGTTTTAAATTATAGGCTATTATGACTTATAATTATTTAAATGAAATGCATGTGATAAGACAAACAATTATATTTTTCTTTTTTAAACGTAAACATACCAATTTTCCTTACCTTACCCTTTCCTTTGTTGCGCTCGTCCCCATCGAGTTACCAAAAGGTTTTGGATAAGACCGGTGGCGACAAAATCCTATATTGACTTGAAACTTGACTTGAGACTTGCTCTCAAAGACTTGCGCCTTGACTTGACAGATTGCCCTCAAAGACTTGAGTCTTGATTTGAGACGTAAATGTTTCGTCCTGTGAGAGTGCTATGTCACTTTACTGGTAACGTTTTGAAGTGATGTGTCATAGCGTAACCAAATAAGGGCTTGGGCAGGGCGAACATTTCCACTTCTTCTCTCCCCTTGTCAAAATACTGATTTTCCATCGTTACATTTACCAAAAAAATAGTTGGCCTTTCTCCTCTCACTCTAAACATAATGACTACGATCATGAATAATAACATACGACACATTCCAAGATTTTCTCCATTTAAAGCCTGAATATATACCTTGGTAATATTATTGTCAAATACTGAAATGCTGCCAAATTGTATGAAAATGTAATTATACTTTTGGCATGTTTGTAAATGCATCCATACTTTATTATATTCAATATAATAATAATAATAATAATAATAATAATAATAATAATAATAATAATAATAATAATAATAATAATAATAATAATAATAATAATAATAATAATAATAATAATAATAATAATAATAATAATAATAATAATAATATAATTAGAACTTGTAGCTTTGCATGGTGAGGAGGATAAGTAAGAGTAATTGCGGTGACACCATGTGAAATGCTCAACTGAGTAGTAATTAGTTCTGAAAAGAACTGGAGGTACAACTCGACGTTTCGATCAGTATGCTCTGATCGTCATCAGGAGAATGCCGGACTCTGGAAAATACTGCTGCTTATGTAGACTGCTGGGGGATCACCCCATGAATGGATGCTGGAGGATTAGTTCGTTGAGGCGCGCAGGCGGGAACTGTTGAGACTAGGATCCTAGGGGTTGGGGGAGAGGAGTGTGTGCTCACTGAACTGAATCAGTTGTTAACAAGCACAGGGGGATGTAGGGTGGTTGACTTAGGATATAGGAGATCCCTCAGTCTGGGGTGCCAACAACAACAACAACAACAACAACAACAACAACAACAACAACAACAACAACAACAACAACAACGTGGACTTATATAGTGCACGTATCCACCAAACTGGTGCTCAAGGCACATTATATTATTATATATAAACCAACATGTGAAAGATTCAGCTTATTTCATTGTGTTTTTAACGAGAAAATGAATGAAAATGCATTCACACTGTCTTTATTCATTCAAATTTAGAATTTCCGTCTTGATGACGACATAAACAAATACCATTTTACTCATTTTACAAAAACGATAGCACCTAAGGTAATTTTGTAATCGGGTAAAATTGGGTTAAAGATGTGCATTGCCTCATAACGTAAAATATAGAATTGGTCTTTAAAAAACACCAATGGTCGAATTGTAATGTAAAACTAACTTGGTTATGATAATACCAATCTTCCCTGGAAATATTTTTGTCTGATGTGCTGTTACCTTTAAGAATAGTGAAATAAATTTCAGTGTAAGTTTTGGAGAAAGTACTTCTAAAGTAAACGTTACCACTTTCTCACGTTAATAGTACAAAACCAGACACGTTGAATACAGAAGTGGACGGAAAGTGCATACTAAAATGTTATTTAAAATTTATTTTTCAACTGTTAATACTTTGAATGATGTTCACTCAAAACAAATTAACCTTGACATGTAGGCCTATTGAGAGTAAATATAATGGACAATTTTCTGTTTTTGTAACGACTCACTAAATCCGAAGGTTTCATTTGTATATATTTTTTTAATGTAAATCGTAAAATCAGACTGTACAGTTTAGTAACATAAATGGCAGTGTTTTTACCGGTTGTCATAGTGATTAATAGGCCAATGATGGTATTTTCTGAAACCCTGATGGTCTGAATACAAAATGCTTCTAATTAAAAATACTTTTGTTCAGTATAATGGCAGTGTTTAAGCATTACAAAATAAGATATGCTTGTACGTCACGGAAAACCATAAATTGAATAGAAAAGAAACAATTATATTAAAAGGCATGTACAACGTTGAGTTTTTAAACCAGATTATCAAATTATCGAAGAATGATCAAAAACCTTAACTTGGTGTAAAGTAAGTACAATTACTAATCATACTTGGTGTAAAGTAAGTACAATTACTAATCATACTTGGTGTAAAGTAAGTACAATTACTAATCATTCTGAGAACGTATTTCATTCAAGTACTTTCATCTTAGAGAAAACAATTTGCAAAATGTTGCCGTCCGGCAACTTTGTAAAACATAAAAAGTAAACGTGTATTGGTGGTTTTCTCATAAACTTGAGCACCTATAAATTGTGATCAAACTTTCACAAGTTAGTTTTTAGAATGAGATGGTTGAAAAGAACGTATGTTACCAACTTGTTATGTTGTACCTTCCCTTTAACCAAATTTAAGTCTTTAAAAATTAATCTGTATTTAAAAAATATATATAAATAAAAAATAAACAAATATCAACAGCTCCAATTATTTTTTGTAATTTTGAATAATCAACTATGTTGATTTAAATTTGTTATTCCATTGACAGTAATGAAACGAAACATATACGAACAACAAAGAAATAAAATATAAAATACTGTCAGTTTACTTTGGAAAAGATGTTACAATAAACAAAATCAACAGAAATCAGCAAACGTAAATAACAACTATGGGCAAATTGGATATGCTCAAATTTACTGATTTCGAAAAACCACAAACTAAGGCCCAAAAAAGTCTCCAGTCTCTGGTCTTTTTTTTATATATTTTTTTTGCCAGCCAGTGAAATTATATGATGTATGTATACGCGGTTATTGGAACCAGACCAAATTCCCCATACACAAATTATGGTGGCTAAGAGAGGCCTCACAAATTGGGCAAACATTCATACCCCCTATGTGAAGAAGTCGTTTAAAACGCAGCACGGCAGAATTTCAATCTATCCAGTAAAAAAAAGAAAAAGGAAAAGGAAACTAAACTAAAAATGCCCACGCGCCCAGAGACCAGAAACCCGAGACTTTTTTGTTGGCCTAAACAACAACATTTGCAGTGTCTGACTACGGGGGTCTAGGTTCACATCATGTCCTGACTGTTTTTGTGTTTAGTTTGGAAAAAATTGCTCGATAGCGTTAAGATAATCCGACGGGTAATTTTGTATTTACAAAAGTGAGGTAGTTGATTTGCCATAGTTTTGTAATTTACGTAGATTTTATGTTTTCCTCCGAGTTTCACCGGAAGTAGTGGTGCATGAAAATATCCATTTAGTAAAGAGGACATTCCAACAGATGTACTAAGCACATTAGGTTAGGTCATCAAGAAATCTGCATATATTTGACATGGTTATACCCAATAAATATCTTTAAAATGATTGATGTAACAAATTAAAACAATGCCCTTTCTGGGCAAGTCATGGTTAAGTATGTTAAATATATTCGAAATAAAAATTTAATTAATCATATCTATGTTTATAAATATTAATTCAGTCTGCTTTTTACATATGAGAATGTTGGAATCGTTTGATTAGGCAAAACTTGACTGAAAATATTAAAACTTATGAAAATGGGGAAAAGTGGATACATGGATTTTATAACCAAATTTCCAATTGTTCATATCATTATATGACAGTGATAGTTTAGTTATCTCTTTATTATACATCCTATACACTTTACATTAGCAAGTATATCTGCTGACGTCAGGCAAGAGTAAAAACACATGATACCAAAACATCAGCTGTCAAGTTTTTACATACAATATGTACAACATATGAAAAATCATCACTCTTAAAACTATAATATAACCTTGTCAGTATAAAAACATATTTGTACATTTATAAAAGTAAAAAGGGGTTTCTAACTTGAACAAAATGCTGTACATAATACATTTGGTTCTCTGCAACCGTTTTCTTTAGTCTCGTTTTTCAAACACAGGCACTTTTGGGATGTTGTTAGGATCATAATTTTTCTGAGAAAAATGATGTTATTCTGATGATTTTGTTGCTGTATTTCAATAAATAACATACCAGATATTGTGTCATTTTCTCTATCAAATCCTTAGACATGGTCTGTGTTTAATACAAGTACTTCCCCAAAAACCATGTGATGACGAGACATCACCAATATTCATATTACCGTGGATTTAGAACAGCGCCCTCTATCATCCATCCATAGTGTTCACGTGTAAATGTATGTTTAATAGAGCGCCCTCTATTATTCAAACTTGTCACAGATCTTGACTCGTCTGTGTTCCTTGGTTAAGAACCTGATAGCCCTCTGGATAACTGGTATGTTGGGGTCACTGCACCGCCTCGTACTCTTGTGAACACAATGCCTGTATTTAATCAGACTATGGCATGGGTCTTCATCCTCTGCCTGAAGTGCGGTAACAAACTGGTTATTACATGGCCTCATCGTTGAGACAATACAACTCTGCCGTCTGGACCGACTCCTATAGCGTTTAGACTCTGTGGTTGGTAAAAGAAAAGCATCCCTGTACCTTTGAGAACAAGTTTTATGTGTAGATTTACAAAAATTGATTTTACAAAATATTATTTTCCAGAGTTGAACTTTAAATACGGGTAGAATGTCGTATCCGACCGCCACTTTTTCTCATTCAATATAACCAATAATGTAATTTTACCTACCCACCTAAGGTGGAGAACATATGGATGATGATGGACATATATTTCAAATTATTCCAGGATATTTATTTCATGAAAAATCAGGCATTTTTTGGTATACGATTACTTCCTCAGTCATGTCAGTTTGATCTTGTCAACGCCCCCGTTGCGGTCATTGTACATGTGCAGTGGCAACTATAATATGATCCTTCTATTTTCTGAAGGGGAGGATTTTTTTAGAAGGGAAATAAAGTCCGAAAACCATCATAAAAGTGGATTTTAAAGATAGTTTTTGCTTTCTATACCCCCAAAAATCGACAGAATCATTTTTTTAAACTGGTTAGTGGTTGCAAAAAAAATCCCCAAAACCTCTTAAAAAGTGGTGGTCGGATACGACATTCTTTCCGTTTAGACCATTAATTTGATTGAAGTTTGATTCCAAATAAGGCAGTGCTCTGTTTGTCCAAAAATTATATTTATCAAATTGCATGAAATACGATGTGAATATTATTTGTGATTTACTCTCTGCAATCCATCTAACTTGAAGTCAAATATCCAGTTTTTATTGTCTCATTCTGTTAAACACACATCTCTGATTTGGACCTTATGTATAGGACATACCTTTTGCTCCACTAAAATAACACTGATAATCGATCATTTCAACCCAATAGTTTTCAAGAAATATATCATAAGACTAACCTGTGAAATTTGTGTTACAAGAACAGCTCACAATTTTGAAAAATGTTATAACTTGTTTCAATATTTATTTATGTTTAACAATGAACTTTGACATAACAGTTTTTCAGTAGGCCTAAGATTTCACATAGTAATTTGTAAATTTGATATTTTGTTAATTACCAAAAGGCCTTTTTACCTTCTCTTCAAAAATAAATATTTATTCAAAAAAAGTTCAAAATGTTACAATTCGTCCCTAATTTGCCATAGTGACCAATCCGACTTTTTTCAATTTTAAGTTTCCCCGCCCATTAGTACATTCAGGAAGAGACCTACCATTGTATCTAATCCACATGCATGTATTCCTTATAGTTTTGGAGATAGAGCATGCATTCAAATGACAAATGCTCTAACTGGCTATTTTTGTAATTTGGCAAAGTGACCAATACCGCATTGGTCACTATGCCAACTTAATTCGGGATTGGTCACTATGGCAAATTAGTATTATTGGAAACCATTTTATATTAAACAAGTGAGCTCAAGTTACCTCGCCTTCCTGATCTCACTTGTCTGATTCCAGCTTGTACCGAATCTGACGTCATTGATGCTGGGACATTGGTGCTAACAACTGTTGATGACGGTCGGGACTTTGGCAGATGGGTATCTTGACAAAGTGACTTTCTGAATCGCACCAGAAGAGAATTCACTTCCTCGTCCAATGACCCGCTCTGTGATTGACCACTCTGCGACTCTGTACTGCATGTTGCCTTCTCTCGTTGAATGCAATTCCTGTAAACCTTCATGTAAATTTACAGTAAAAATAATGAGCTCCGAATGTAAACAGAATATTGGAACAAAATGTTGTGCAATAAATTCAGCTCTTCCAGGTTTGAAATGAATACTTGTTACTAAATAAAATATCAAGTTCCCTGAAAAATCAATTTCTTTTGAGCAGACTTCTCTGAAATTATTATTAAATTTTACTTATAAGGTTGTTTACTTGTAAGTAAGGTTTGACTCACTATGTTTCGATTATACTGTTCAGACTTGCTATTTAATTTATTCGCCGTCTCATTTTGTTTTTTACTTGCTGTTTATTGATTAAGTCAGAACTGAAAAGGGTTATATAGAGGACAAAATAACAGGAATAAACTGATGAATACATGATGTTATGACGCTGGTTCTGACATTGAGTAAGTCCTTCAACGTACTAGGCCTGATCATATCACATGATGCCAGCATACAGTAAGGAGAGCTGAAAGGTTAGATACCAGCAGCAAAGCATGGTAATGGTTGTTTCATAGATGACTGCACAGGTAGGGAGTCCTTAGTTAAATAAACACATCAACAGTTTTCCAGTACATTTTATCTGAATAAGACAACACTTTATAAATTTGTAAGTGTAGTTCACTTATTGCTATCAAAATATGATCCATAAATTGTGTTACACCAACATTTCTGTGCAAGTTAAACATTCCATTATTCATGTATTACTGAAAGATTAATAGCCTGATGCAATAACTTGCACGATACAAAGATTGCCAAAGATTTTGAGGTTTACGATTCAAGAAAGTCAGTTTATATACTCACTGGTAAGCAATGGCACATTGCATCTCCTTGCTTGTCACCCCACTTTTGAACAACATTTATAAACTCAGTGCTACATGTTTTCATCACTGTTGTCAAACAATCTTCTGAAAATAAAGAATGAAAATTGTAAACCTTGAGGAAACACTCATTTTTTAAACATTTATCTTGGGGTAGACTACAACACAACAAGGTTTTCGTCTTGTTGACATGTTTCACTATCTCTATGCAAAATACTGATTGGCAGAGTGAAAACTTATCTTTGTCAAAAACAATGGTTTTCATTGTTACCCCTACCTTTGTCGAAATTGTATTCTCCAAAAAGTAAAGAAATGAATATTGTTTTTGGTTGTGTGGGTTGTCACTTAGTGTTCTCTTCCTTGAATTTGATTTTGTGTAGGTTGAATTCATCTTCGTCCATTGAAAATCAATTAATGAAGACCCCGGATGTGGCTTCAAAAAACGCTTTTCTAATGTACAATTATCTTCCCCCAATAGACCTAGCGGAACGTGCAATGCCTGCCCCCTGTACATTGTCACGACCTGCCGAGCCATGATAGAATCCCTTTCATCTTCCATTATCATAACTTCTGATCTCATAATTCCCACAGATCAAGTGAAGAATTTGGCCTGGCCATGCAGACCGCATGACTGACGAGAAAGAACCCACATGTGACAGCAACCCAATCAATACGGGCCTTGACCGCATCGGAAATCGTCAATCCAACCGGCCGACCAAGAACAATCCGATTCCGCCGCCTCACTGGCCACAAAAAGAACGTGTATTTGCTAACAATTGATTGAAACCTCGATCAAATGCATTGAGGAAAAGACCTGTTGGGAAGATACTTCACCAGTATATCCATGAAAATATGCATGATACAGTAAACCATTAGTTAACATTACAGTTCTCCACTTCCTGTCAAAATAATAACATTCATAATCATTGCTATCATCTTCATATTATCATTTTACCAAACACAGTCACCAACAAATTAAGCTAAGAAGAACTAATATATTGCTCCTTTTCCCCTTGTTTTAATGATAAATTCTCAGCAATGATGGGGGTATCGACGATGACATTGTAATGTCCGGTAGAACCGTCAACCAAACGGGTACAAGATGTCCCATTTTGAGCTTATTTCCTGAATTCTGCTACAACAATTGGCTCTTCTTTTTTCAGCCATCCACTTACAGAAAATAGAGGGGGTATCAATAACGAGACTTTCAAAGGGAGATAGAACATGTGTCTGATGAAGTATGTGAATGGACTGGTGGCCAGCTAGTGGTTGAAGAGTCCCGACCTCACATGTCGCCTATTCAACTCTGCTTTGTTAGACCATAGAGGTAGCTCTATGGTTAGACCGGACAAAACTACTCTTGACGATGTGACAAACATCTTCTCTGTAAGCTGACTTTGATTTCTCACACTTACATACAATCATTTTGTGTGAGCTTCATTAGGACAACTCGTGGGCGTTTGTGCTAAATTCCTAAGATACTGTGGACAAAACCCACTATTAGCATGCACCTAGTAATTACCTGCAACTGGGGACGTTGCAGTTAAGATCCCCTAATTATTGTGAAAATTACCAGGTCAACTTCAACAAAACGGAAATGTCCTTCTATTTTGATTGGCCTGGAAAAGTGACAGTGAAAATAAAATGCATTTTGTATTTCTGTTTTTATATATTCTTCATTGTGATGGTCACAGAATGAATCAATAAGTAAATTCTGGCATTCAAAGTCAGCGGTAAACATCAACAGTGAGGTAAGCCCTATTTTCATCGATACCTGAATGCACTGAGTACTGTTGAGAGCTGGCAGTGATTTATAATATATCATTGCTGTCTGTTTTTAGTTTAATCTTAGATTAAAAAGTGAAATCTCACCTTCAGGTTTCGGCGTGTTGTGCTGGACCTGAGATTTAAACTCAGTCCGAGAAATTCTGCCATCTTTGTCCTGATCAAAGTTTGAGAAGATGATTTTAGATTCGATGTCTGGCATGTTGGGGTTGGACTTCTTGTACTCCTTATGTGTTATAAATCCATCTCTGTTTTGATCATTTAGTGTGAAAGCCTCCATGGGGTAGAGTAGCATATCGGCGTAGCTGGAATAGTCAACATGATCAATTAGGTTTCGTATAAGAGTTGAAAAGACGACCCGTAGTTTAAGCGATTAGAATTATTGCATGAGTGTATTTAGATTTGAACAAGACCTATATTGGACTTTGAAGTCCCTCATAATAGGCAGAAAATGGCTTTAAGCCAGCATTGCTGAATGATAGTTTCAGAGATGCCAAGGTTCACAAGTTCAAATGCGTAAAGCAGTCAGTTCGAAAAATCAAAGACATTTTCTGATATTTTAATTTAAACATTAAACAAGTTCAGATGTACCAATTATTTCCCAACAATGAATTCAAAACGGGTTCGTATTGAAAATTTGTTTGAAACAAAAGTAGCGCCCGGAAAATATTTTGATTGAGGTCACAGAACAACTACCCCCGCCACTCCCCCTTTTTAATGCAAAAAATGGGGTCAAACATTTTTTACAAAATATTTTTTTTCTTATGATTTTTTTTAATGGGTCAAAGGGAGTGGGGCGACAGCTCCCTCTCTCCCTTGACTACGCGCCTGATCAAAATGCTTGAGATATAAAATAATGGACAGTTTTTTTAATAATAGGTAAGACTTGTTCGTTTGCTTTTTACTTGGTGCTCAATGCGTGAGAGCTTAAAAAGTACGTGTGTCCATGCATGATAATACATGATTCTTTGCATCTCAACTGTATTTTCTATTATACTTTGGGGCGACCGACCATAGTTGCCTTGGGAGTTTTACAGAAACTACTTTTCGCAAGTTATTTATGCATATATTCATTCACATCACTGAACCAAGACCAGGCTGAATAAAACATTTCCGGTGCGTCCTTTTGTTCGTGTTTGTCGACGCATCAATTGAACAATATGCCTGTCAATCACTCTCTTCATTGTTTGACATTTTAAAGATGCATAGGTCTATTCCGTGAGAATTCTGTGACAGTAATTTTTATCTTTCAATTTAATTTTCCTATTTTAAAATGTTAGATACTTTCACTCGGTATTTCTCAGAATAACTGACTGATCGGGCATAGGCAAAGAGTAGTTAAGTGAATAAAGATCATTACGATACATGCAGGCTGATGAATCACTGACGGTTTATCAAGTCTTTGGTCTATTATTCTGTGAAATATCTGAATGAAAAACACAAAACTGTCGCCATTTGGCAGTGAAATAATAAAACACGTGGAATATGCATCTTTAAGCCATCCTTATTGTATTATATGTCTTATATTAATAATACCTGCCAGCTAGTTATATTTGCTGACAAACTTTTTACGTTTCAAACCCACCAGGCTTATGTATATAGTGCTTGGTCTCACGAACACCTCATTACAGTTCTTATAATAGCCTACCTTTCATTAATTAAAACACTATGAACTAAAACCTGTATTCTGTATGTACAGGATATTTTATTCATGGTGACTTCGTAAATATATTTGAGTTGACAAATTGACGTAAACATTCATTAACCACATAAGTGTGTTTCCTGCAACAAATACTATTTTATCCCAATTTATTTATCGGCAAACTACTTTTGTAGAGGAGCTATTATTTATATGTATACGACCATATCACATGCCATGGCATTCATTTTGTTTAATTAAATCTAGGCAAAATTTCGATTGCAAAAAAAATTATGAGGGTCGACAAAGTTTGCTTAGGCGGGAAATCGGATATTTTTGGCTTAACAGGGAAATGAAATGCAACTTGAATAACATAAGAATTGCCCACTACATGTGTATTCATATATTTGTTCCTTTACTGAAAACTTACTCGATACTGCTCTGATAATCCGAAGAACTCGATGAGTATTCGTCATCAACGGGGAGCGACCTCACCAAGATGGGGACGAGGCAAACAACACACGTGATCACACTGACATGCATCATGGGAAAGATCTAAAACGGAATCAAACAAACAGGAATAAACTGTTATAGGTCTTATAATTAATTCAGTATTATTCATTTCAAGTTTTGAAGGTAACCAGTGGCAGATCCGTCAAATGAACAATTTCGTGTTCTTTTTGGTCGTATAACTATGTCCCTCTTTTTTCACTCTACGTCCGTGAACTCTGAACGTGTACTATCATCAACAAACTTGTACTATGATACCCCAATTGTGTTTTTCTGTTGTTGAGTGAATTTGACATATTCATGGCAAATTTGTTAAGCGCCAAATGTCATATTTCATACAATCATCCAATTTGTTTCCATAGTTCCAGCTTAATCGTTAAAAGCCAAATACGCTTCTGGTTTGAATGTCACTATGTGCAGGCCTCTATTTTGAAAATGGCAGTTCCACAATTATGAGCTCAGATACATATCTTAGTAAAGATACTAAAATTTTGATGATTCCCCACAATTTTTGACCAAATTCACTTTGTTTTGGTATAATTATATATGTACAGTTAAACTTGATTTTTGAAATCATTACGGCAGTAAATAATCTATTTTTGTAAACAAAAACACTTCTGGGACTGATATTTCTGAAGAAACTATTCGTCACCATCAAACAACGTTCCAGGTAGTGTTTGATCAGTAAAATATTGGAACTTCCAAAAAGGTTTTGGTCATTTTGAAAACAATTCTATAAGAAAAGAGCTTTAATCATAGATTCTACATTCTGTTTCGCTTTTCGTGGGTTTATTTTTGTATCCTTTAACTCCGATTAGTAAAATCAATTTGCTGACTCTTAAACACTAGTTTAAAACCAATATTATAACTAAGCAACACTGTAATACACTTGGAGTTAGGTAAGACTTTGTCTTTTGTGTAGTCAAAATACCCAGTAGAATGTTGATGACCGTGAAATTACTTGACCTCATGCAAAATTGAACCAATATACAGTTTTACCAGTTGGTTTTGTTGTTTAAAACTACATAGGTCTAGGCCTACTAATTCAAAATTACACAACGCGAGAAATATTTGAAGTTGTCATATAGGATGTGAGTGTGATAATATTGACCAAATTATACATTACAAATATATCGATATATTATATGAACACTTTTGACATTTTGTAAAATGTTTCAGTAAATATAATTTGACCACCGGCACCTAGCCCTCTTTTAAAGTAATCGTTGAATGTTGACAAAATAACAGGCAACACAAATGTTGTTGGAATAATACAAAAGTTCAAAGGCATATCATTCCATAGCCTAGCTTGTTTTAAGTTCATAAGTCAAGAAATATCAGAATACATCGATTTCCATGAGAAAAAGCGTGAGGTTTAGACTGATCACGTCAAAATAGAAAATGATAGCCTATTGTAAACGATTTAGCCCAGAGCCTATGCCTACCTGGTGTTGTGGGCCAGTTCAGATCACCGTAAACACGTGTCTGTACGTCTGATATACACAGACTTTAAAAAGCAATCGCCCAATTCAAACAGCCTTCATCGCGCAATCGTTAAGGTTGTCAACATGACCCAAAACATTTCGACATGTGCGATGAAAATATATACAAGATTTGAGATATGTCTACTTACATAAATGAGAAACCTGGCAATAATTCCAGATATCAAGAATCAACCGTGAGTAAATAACAGTAGAAACTACACACCAAAGTGCGTCATTCAAAGATGTAACGTTGAGGTTATACAGGTAACTGGATATAATATCCGGTTGAGTTTTCCGTGAGTTATTGTAGTATAGCTTGTTCACGTCGATAGTTGTAAGTCCGTGTTTTTCATTCAATGTACTATTTCTACAACTAGGGGAAATGACGAGTTTATATATAGTTCCCACCCGCTATACACTATGCAGTAGGCTGTGTGAGAGTGTGTGTGTGTGTGTGTGTATGTGTGTGTGACTTCGTGAAGAGTTTGACGTGAAGTAAATAGCGGGTCACTGCTGCCCCGCCCACTTATAGGAGTGGGGATATATGGTATAAAAAATGACAACATGTAAATCGGCTAATAGAGATCTTTGGGCCGTGGTGATTGATTGACAGTGCCGTATTGTGCGCATGCGCTATTACCCCAGGTAAAATGTTTTGTTATGAGAGGGGCAATTCTTATACAGTAATACTAAAACACGTGTGTCATAAGCTAACGCTCTTTACAGGTAAGCCTAAACCGTGAACAGCAATCCATTACAGTCGTTGATTGGACCCATCAAGCGAAACGAATAGGGTTGCCTTCAATTTTCGCACAGAATCCAGGATTTTACAAACTGATAAAAACAATCTCACAATGAAACTGTTCGGTGTGATTGCTATGGCGACGTGACAACAGTTCTAAAAGGGGTTTGAGTTGGCCAATGGTTAAAAAATAATGATTTCAATAAAGGCAAAGGCCTAAGCGCAACCTAAAACATAATTGTGTGAAGTGGCAGCTTGCCAAAATCGTGTTCAGTATAGCGATACATACGACTGTTTTTTAATACTTGGGGTTTTAAATGAAGCCTAACACCCTTGTTACTTCTTGTTACTTTGTAACAATAAGTTGCAGCTGTAGTTTACGGCCTATGTTTTGGTATGATTATAATGAAAAGGATCCGACCTATATTGGCTAGTGCAGAAAAGGGTTTACTGGGGGAAACCTCTTCCAAAATAATATTAAGCCACTAGGTCTATACACTAAAACAAAAACTCGAAAAACATTATATGGTTATAACGTTACTTGATGTGACGTTTATTATGGTATCCTTGAAATATGTCTCTCGCAGGTGGTATCGTTTGAGTAAAATAAGTGAAATAATTATACATTGACTTTTCCTACCATGATTCTGATAAAGTACGGATGCATTTAAAAAGCATTTGAAGTGCATACTGGTTTTAAATAAACATGGTAGGCCTATGAGTAATAACACAACATGGTAGGCCTATGAGTAATAACATTTTCGGCCACTGCCGATGAAGTTACAAATAACTTAGGGCCTATTTCAGTTTGTACAATACTCTAAAATACAGACATCCTATAAACTTTTGAACTAGTTACAAAAAGGTTCAATGTTTTATGTGATATTAGTCATACACAAACTACACACACCTAATGATACCCAAGATCAATTCTAAATGCAATAAACCACATGTCTATTTTGCACGGTAATAAACGTTCAAACGGCTGGGCGCAGTTTGTGCAAATTACACCAGTTCGATCACACAGGGTGTATCAATGTCTCCCAAAGCACATTAGTTTCAGCTTGGAAGTGAACGCTTCATAAACACTCGAGAACACTCGATGTCAAATACAATAATAGTAAAATAATAATAGAAAAATAACAACAGAACGCCAGTGACAGTTACACCCGGCTGTCAACAAGTCAACAAAGTGAGCCACAATAACAGATCAAAGTTTGGTCAGGACACCTGCTCTTTATGCCTGTACTATAAACGCAATAGTTCTGCATTATTTTATATAACAAGTGGATCCAGTCCTACTCAGGTTCGCACACAAACGGGTTAAACAAAAACACCCATAAAAAGGACCTACAACTGACACCTTAAAACCCGAATGTGTTTACTTGTGAGCTGGTTTGTATGACTGGGCTACGCGCGGAATGCGTCAATCTTCAATGACAAATTTTACCACTCCTCCCATGTTTTATTACTGTACCTGTACATTGGCGGCTTAGCACGATGACTAAATTCATTCAAAGAAAACGTGATTACAGTGCAACGAACTCGGCATATATCATTTTATCAGACCCTAGAGTTCCTTGCTCTATGATCCCAACTGACCTGTATCACGATGAGTTGAGGTCAGATGACATGACAGAAAAAATAGTATAGTGTTGAAGATAACACATAAACTTTCAACTCTATTCTCTAGTGATCTTCGGGTTTAGCTCATCATCAATGAAAATGATATCATGATCAGTGCATGCAGACAATTATTTAATCTAGCATCCCCACAGCATGCATGACAGTATGACACGAGCGGTGGTTTAATGCGATTTGGTCATCCTTGCTAATATTTGCACACCTGGAATACTCGAGATAGACGAGCATTCCGCTAGATTCATTGATAACAAAATCTCCCGCTTTTTTCTTTTTCTGTATAATGAAACTATTGCCATTACCATGCATAAACATCTATATTGAACACGGGGTTATCCAATTCTGTCATTACGAGTAAACACTTTAAATAGAGCAAAAGGGCTCCTCGCACCTGCCTTCTGATCTTTGTGCTTAACTTATGACTTGGTTATGCTTTCTTTTTATTATTTCATGTTTTAATTGTCAATGTTTTGTATTAAAATCATGTTGACTACACGCTTGGCTCTATGCCAAGTTCCAGGTAGACTCAGCTGTACTCCAAACATGCATTACTGCAAAGCAACTTCCTTAATATAGGCCTATAACCATTCATAACAATTACTATTTCTATTATTCCGTTATCATTAACCAATTATAATATAACTCTACTGCAAATTATTTTGTTTCATTGTGTCCCCACACTATGACTTTAAATGATTTTTGAAATAACAATATTAGAAGAGGCAAGCTTTGCATGGCAGTGCAAGTAGCATAACTTGCAACAAAAGGGCACCACGCCGTAGTCCATTACATCCGATCGTAGTCCCACAGGACAAACTGCTTTTAACGGACTCATAGGAGTCAGGGGCTGTACGACCGTCTTGTTTGACGAAATAATGTCCGAACAAAGCCCCGCTAACTGGTTTGTCGCTAAGAAACAGTCCCACCGGGGTTAACCGGCTTTGGACAGGGACAATGCCGGACAATGCGAAACCTGAGGAGCGTTAAATGAGATACTGAGGCTCTGATGGTGGTATCTTACTATCACGGAGACCTGCTTGATGTGACTGACACTGACCCTTGCCTAAACCACAGACACTTTCTATAGGTGGCCCAAACCATCATCACCATCAGCATTTCTCAGATTTGAATCCTAAAAATGCGACAGAAAGTGACACCACTAACTGCCCGATGAAAAGTATGATAAGTATTTTTTGTTTAATGCCCTGAATCTAAAGACATACGGACAATGTTCCCAGTATGTTATCCATGATATCACTGAATAAAATGACTTTTTCATGTAGGTCCTATACTATAAATAAACATGACATGTACAGAATGTACGGAATAAGTCTAGCCTACACGGAAACTTACTATGAGACGAAAATAACCCAGGTGCAGCTGGCGTCGTTCATATCCTCTATACCGGTCAGGGGTTCATAATGAAATGGCGTGGTCCACTTAGCAAGGCTCATGGGCTCCGGTGACGATTATTTATTTATTTATTTATTATTTTTTTGATCTGTCAGTGTGTTGACTCAAAGATCAGGGTACAAACATTCACATGGTGTAAAAATAAAACAATTATGAAGTAGACCGATGTACGAGCGCCACGTGTGGGGCGTGTGAGGCTGATCTGATAAGAGCGGACCACCACTTATGTCTCTTGTATTTTGGGTGACGGCACACGATACATCGTGGGCAGTGTGCCGCAGCGAACCCCCGCAAGACTTGTTTACAGCTTTTTGGCCGCAGATTTGACAATAACTAAGATTAAATAACGTTTATCTGATATCTGAGTTTACAAACTGAAATCATAATAAATTGAGATTAATTGACAATTCAGTTTTGAAAGTTTTGTCAAGTGAACTTTCCATTCAGTGTTGCGGGAGAAACGAGGCGGCTGACAGTGGCGAATTTTTTTCAAAACACTTCAGAAAATTTGAAATTTAAATAATGCATTTTGTTTTGTACAGTGGGCCGGGCCCCTCCACCGGCAATTCTTTACCCTTTTGAAAGAGACGCGAAAATGTTCGACCACATTAATAATGGGTTATGTTTGATAACTTAATGTTAAACATTTTCAATGTCGGCCCTATCTATACTATTTTGTTCACACTGGTCAAATTATACGTCTTCCCTGTCATTGACTTATTCTTTAGTTAGTCCTTGTGAACCAAATAGGTCTATAATAAACAGGCCATTCACGTCTACGTCTTAAGAGGTTCGCTCACCAAAAGAAGTATAGAGTCTTCTTTAAATTCTCTATGGTTACATAAATAGCCGTCCTAATGAAAAAGGGACAATTCAAAGGGTTGTTTACCGCTAGAAACAACATCTTGTAGATAACAAACACTTGTCTTTGAACGGAACACCTCCGATGATGACCAAGAGAGTCAATTACATGGCTATTTATCCAATCATTACCGCATGCCTTTACACATTGTGCTCTTGTTTTTACCAACGTTGCCGCCATACAAAACTCGTCTTTGTACCTATTCACTTTGGTTCCAATCAACCTACAATATCTGGAAACCAACATCCTTCTCTCTGTCATAAAATACCAAACAATCGTGAGCTTAATTAACAAGGCCAACTTATTATTTGGAAAGAATTTTACGCATGTCTTCATTTCGTTTTTTCTATCGTCTTGTTTTTGTGGAACCTTGGTGCTGTTGAACTGCTAGGTATGCGTGGAGTAACTATTTTGGCGATAAGAGAAATTTGGCACATTTACCCTATTTATACTGGCAACAGAAACACGGACACTGCTGGCTTTTGTTAGATTTACCAGTTTTGAACGTTTTATCTATAGGTCGTTCCTAAGGGGATTAAGAGATCCACAAGGATCCGGGTTCCTCCCAATCCCCCCCCCCCAAAAAAAATTATGTTCAAGCTAAATGTTACACCCAAAGCATAATAAAAGTGGATAACATCATGTGTCAAATATCATTGGTAGGAAGAAATATTATACATTTTTATAATGTATATGGGGGTTATCTCATATATGTTTGCACATGCGCAAGGCAAGCGGAACTCGCTTGTGTATAGCGTTCGCAACCCAAACACCCCAGCCTACGGGCCTGTTTCATTATTGAGCTAAATTCTCTATTTTTATCCCTGTTCGTATTCCAGTTCGGCACCGTACGGGCACCGACCTTGCTAGCTGTCATTACATCACTCTCATTCAAGAACTAACTCGCCCAGGAAAGAGTTATCAAACAACATTCAACGTATAAAGACAACGAAACCTTGCAATGAATGCTCGCTGAATTTAAGTACTAATAAGATCATGCAAACTGCAATCGTATTTACAGCATGATCGCGTCCGAATACTGGTGATTATCAGACATTATAGGAGAGAAAGACCAGTCCGGATGTCACCATTATCTTCTGGTGTTCAAGTCATGGACTTCGGTTCCATACTCCGTACTTCGGTTCCATGCCAATCTACACGCCCAAATGGGCATACGCATGGTTTATCACGGCGCAACAAAATCCGCAAAAGTTGCAACGCATTGGTTACTTGCTGAAATAGATTCGCTTTGCTGAAACTAAGTTTTAAAATGTGTTTGTGGACTTAATCTCTTTTTTAGTCGTTGTAGGTAGAGAGTAGCACAATGTCAAAACGAAGGAGGTATATATCGCATTTGTGTTGTGATAGGAATCTCATGGTTCATTCTAGGCTATATGGATTGTCTACATTCTTGAATAGCCTATAATGCATCATGGCGGTCATGCAGGGCGGATTTTCAAAGTTGGGGTTCTTAGAAGATGAGATAATCCTATCTTAGGAAGATGAGATAATCCTATCTTATGAAGATGAGATAATCCTATCTTAGGAAGATGAGATAATCCTATCTTAGGAAGGTGCGTAAATATGTTTAGGTTTAACTTAAATTGCTATCTTTTCAAAAGCTCTTTTTAGCTTAGGCCTATTAATTAACAATTGACCTTTTCCCGATTTTGAGAGAGGAAACTTAACAACAAATGTTTAGGGAGAAAACAAAACCACCCCTCAGTGTACAAATCAAGTTAAGTTGGTACAAGTATCAAGTCATTTCGTCTAAAGTGATTTTATCTTACAGAAAAAAGAAATATTATGGCAAAAATATGACTACCAAAAGTTGCCGTTCGTCAACTTGTGGAATACTGTTTATAATAAAAATTGATGATATATAGTATCAAAAATCCCAAACTGAATAATATCCTGATAAAATAACAATTTCAAGTTAGAATTAATATAAAAATCGTGTTTGGCGATCAAAAATCTTACTTGAATCTTAACCAACCCGTGAAAATCTCAGCTTAAAACATGTGTGTCGTGAACGAGAAATAGTGAAAATATATCAAAACATTTTGAAATAATTCTTCTATGGAAAGTTCATCTCAGGAGGTCGAAAATCCAAACAAGAAATTAATTTAATAAATTATATTAAATTAGCCTACGTTTACCAAATTAGCCTACGTTTACCAACCTCTCTTTAAGACTGGCATGATTTCTTTCAAGTAAATGAATTGAACGGGTGGTAAAAGTAATGCATGATGATTAGATTCATGATTGCATCCACTGTAAACATATTCTGATAGTGAGGTTCACGCTATGTGCATTCTAGTAAGCTACCTGTGAAATGGTGAACCAAAATAAATCATAAAATATTATCACACAACTCGATCGTATTCGAATAGGCTAATCATAAATCATTAATACAAAGTTATCATCCACACTTCCAAGATTTCAGATTTTAAACAAATCCATTCATGTTGAAATCGATGCGTGAGATGGGAGACTATGTCGGGGGAGGGGGTAACTATTTATTTAATTTTAGTTGCAGTTGATTATAATTTGTTTTCTTGACTGTAATTTAATAGGCCTATTTGTAATTATTACTGTTCACCGGGCCTTTGGAAGACGGCTAATTTCCTTATAGAAACCAAACCAAAATAGGCTTTCCTTTAAATTTATTTTCTCATAATTGATTGGTTTAACAGTAAATAAGTGTTCTCATGACTGGAATCATCATAAATTCAATTCAGGATTAGGACCTAATAATTATTAGTATAAGTATTCGGTTATACCGACTAGGGCTATTGGTTCACATGGCGGTATTATAATCCACAGAGTAACCATTTTGTGTGATCCCTGTTCGCTTTAAGATAGCGACGTTGCACAGTTATTCCTTAATAACACGTTGAGAGTATCATGGAAAATGTACACCACTATTACGTTTGTACAAAATTCATCAAATCATAACATAAGCGTGCATCTTTATGAGTAATATCAACAAATGTAACCCCGGGATAGCATGAAAAGACGCATTTGTTAGTTTTTATCATTCCATAACAAAGACATGCTAAAAAGTATGAATTGAGAATCGTTCATGACATACAGCTGATGCCCTCATCAAGGACAATTCTACTCGGTTATAAAAGGTAAAAATAACAGGAACAGCAAACATTGGATGAGTGCGACTAACCTAGGCCTATGTCATTCTGTTATTATACTTTATCATTGTATTTGTATGTGGGGGCTCTGTACATTGTATACACGAAGCATGACAGTGAACTTGCGGCACGGAGGTCCGAGTCTGTAAGATACGGCCTATCTAATTACTAATTAGTATATCTAATCACTCAAAAAGGAAATCGCCAAAATTGATTAAATAGGCGACAATCTTGTGCTACTTGAGAATCTTGTGATCATCAGCTAGTCGGTGACAATTTTCTGTTTCATATATTGTGTGCTCACAAAAACAAAACTGCTTGTACGAGTCAATAGAGGGTCCTATACGTAGGAATAGAGGGTCCTATACATAGGAATAGAGGGTCCTATACATAGGAATAGAGGGTCCTATACATAGGAATACAGGGTCCTATACATAGGAATACAGGGTCCTATACATAGGAATACAGGGTCCTATACATAGGAATAGAGGGTCCTATACATAGGAATACAGGGTCCTATACATAGGAATACAGGGTCCTATATACACAGGAATAAAGGGTCCTATACATAGGAATAGAGGGTCCTATACATAGGAATAGAGGCTCCTATACATAGGAATACAGGGTCCTATACTTAGGAATAGAGGGTCCTATACATAGGAATACAGGGTCCTATACATAGGAATAGAGGGTACTATACATAGGAATAGAGGGTCCTATACATAGGAATACAGGGTCCTATACATAGGAATACAGGGTCCTATACACAGGAATAGAGGGTCCTGTACACTAGGAATAGAGGCTCCTATACATAGGAATACAGGGTCCTATACTTAGCAATAGAGGGTCCTATACATAGGAATACAGGGTCCTATACATAGGAATAGAGGGTCCTATACATAGGAATAGAGGGTCCTATACATAGGAATAGAGGGTCATATACATATGAATAGAGCCCTATACATAGGAATAGAGGGTCCTATACATAGGAATAGAGGGTCCTATACATAGGAATAGAGGGTCCTATACATAGGAATACAGGGTCCTATACATAGGAATAGAGGGTCCTATACATAGGAATAGAGGGTCATATACATATGAATAGAGGGTCCTATACATAGGCTCTAAAACAACCAAGCTGTGCTGTCACTATAACCAGAAACAGTGAATATGCATTCAGATTTTTCGTATTCATTCTAACGTTGAATTTTGGAAAGAGTACATTTTCAGACAAATTGGCAATTTTTCAATTAACTTAAAAAGTACAACACCTATTGACAGTATTTTTTTAAAGGGAAGATTGATACAAGGGTATATAGCTTTACACCAAGTAAGTTTTCAATAAAGTTCGACGATTTGGTTATTTTTGAATTACGTACCGCTTGTAGGTGTTCCGTTTCGCAGACAATAGGCCTATACAGTTAAAATGGTCCTAAGCTGTCAGCATGATAAGATGGTTTCTAAGTTGATCTATATATGTAATTAAGTGTAGCAAAAATATCCCTTAATGCATAATGTATACATCATTACCCTACGATACTGGATAAACAGTTCAGCTGAAGGTCGAATATCAGCCTGTTATTGATAGACACAAATCACAATAAATTGTCACAAATATAAAGACGGTCAATTCATAATATTGAAGGTTACACAGTTATGCTACACTTATTTCTTAAGCCATAATCATTCATGCATTTGTTTGTGACTAGCTAATTTTTAGCTTATAACATTCGTCAATGTGACACAAATCTATTCATTAGGCAAACAAAGTCTCCGGTTTCTGGTCATCGGTCGGATTTAAAATCAGTGCAGTGACGCCATCATTGTATACGCGGGGACCAAATTTCCCATATACAAAATATGGTGGCTAAGAGAGGCAAAATAATGTGCATACCCTATGTGGAAAAAGTCGTTTAAAGCACAGCACGGCAGAATTCCAATCGATACAGGAATTTTGGCTGCAATTGGACATCGTTTCATAGCAACAAAAAAAAAAATAATGATAATAATAATAAAAAAAAAAATGCCGACGCGCGGGTCTGAGGCGACGCGCGCGGAGACCAGTAACCGAAGACTTTTGTTGGCCTTATATAGGCTTACACATTATATTCGTTTTAGCCCACGTCGTGTACATAAAATATTATCAGATTATTGCATGTGGGTTTTCATCAACAATTATCATTCCTATAGATAGGCCCAGTGGCGTAGCCAGAAATAAAGATTCGGCTGGGCCTGAGTAAAAATGGACGGGCCATAGAATTCATCCATAAATCCATCCATACACGGGCGCCGATTTATGTTTGTGCCGGTGGAACAGCGACCGACGCACACACTGACACACAATATTTACAAGGATTGGAGATCACGATACACACCATGAAACGCATGGAAAGTCATAATGCCACAAATCATTTAGTAAAAAGGTTCACTTCATTAAATTGATTCGTTAAATCATAGGCCAAAATGTGCTGTGAGACACCTTAGGCCATGCTCATAAAGAACGCAACAGTAGCCTACAAGCATGATAGCCCCTGTCCTTTTTAAAGTATACAGTATAAAATAAAATGCACTGTAGCCTATATCACACAAACATACATAGAAGAGGAATGCAAACAACATAAATCGTTTAAAAAAAAAAAAGTTATACAAAAAGCTTCTTTATTTGGCAATGGCAGGGCCTAGACAAGAAGTGGGCGGGCCTAGGCCCTGCCTGGCCCGCCCATAGCTACGCCACTGGATAGGCCTATAATGCCCAGTTATTTTGCTATGGTCTGTGAATCTTTCATGAGATTTAGTTCACTAATTTAAACAAAAAGGCAATTGTAAAACGCTGCCGACGTTTGCGCCATTTCAACATTCTCAAACTTGGAACGGTACAAATACCAGCTGTGTTGTTAAATTGCCCTTGTTTTCCAAACCAGGCAAGGCTAAAGCCAATGAAATTGTTTTAAAAACAGTAAATTATAATTCGGCCTCATAATATGGCAATTAGGCCTCCATACACTCACTGGCCAAAAGTATTGCAACATGCTCAAAATAGCACTTTACAAGTAACAGGTGAGATGATCATTTAATCCGATTTCATCGATCGTGTATTACATAATTTCCGAGCAAGAACAGTAAAAAAGAACATTGACTTCAAAACACAGGCACTTTCAAGAAGTCTTAAGTAGTGTAAATAAAATAAAATAAATTATTGTAACACAGTTCTCCAAACTGAACTTTGGGGATGTTGCAATACTTATGGCCAGTGAGTGTAGTTGTAGATAATTTTGAAGATTCGAACCAAGAATATATTCTTTTGCGACACCTTGTATATACTCTATGACGGTTTAGAAACATTTCATTAAAAATGAACATTTAATGTTCCGTATGATATCGAAGTTGTGTCATCTGTTTGTTTGTTTTTGTTTTGTTTTTTCTTTTCTTTCCATGTTTTGATCTCCTTTTGGGGAGATTCAATTTTCCAAATTCGTTATTGCTTCGTGATCAAACAAATACTTCTGTCAGACAATATCTAAACAAATAATTCCTTTGCATCAAGACGTGGATTAGGGACATGTCCAAATAGCATGTACAGGTGATGGGCAGAACTGTTGACACACAATGACACATTAACTCATCTTTCTGTTAAATCTCACTGAGAAACCCCGCTCTCAATCGTCTAATGTTGAGATATTGCGCCGGCAAATGTGCCCAAATCTTGATTTTGACATTGTATGAGGGTGCAGGGTGTGCTACTAGATTGTGACAATGATTGTAGGCCTATACAACCACCATTCGTGCAGACAATCCCAGAATTGTCAACTATAATATTTCCAACAGTACCTCCCATTTGTGCCAAAGTTCATCGTGTTGAGCTTCTCTCAACCACAAGGGTCGGAACCCAGATCTGAAAGTATTTTGGCTGGGAAGTAGAAGGTCCAAGGGGAATGGTACCCCCGAGATGAATGTGTGGCTATACTTACGTTGGACTGTTATGTGGGCGATCCTGTGGTTGAATAGTAGTATGATAATCACCCAATAAAGTGCGGTTGAACCGCAACATGTTGATGGAAGTAGATAGTAGAAGTGTTAATTGATATACGAGCATTATTACTTTTAGCCTTATAAGTGAAATTAATCCATCGGAATCCATCCATTGTTTCGTATCTTGCATATCCCTTTAGTCCTATCAGCAAAGTTCAACTTGGATTTCCAATTCTTTTTAAATTCAGTGTAAATTCAGTCCACGCGTGTGGTGTTGTTGGCTGCATGCTCAATAGATATTAACAAACCAGAAACAATGGGTTAATATTACGGTCTGTAAATCTTCTAATACTTCTTAATCTGCCAATTAATTAAAAAAATTATACATAGGGAGTTAGTGTTTCAATTACCCCCTGCAGAGTGTATGAACCCAAGGGGTCCCGACATGGCAAGAATCTGAAATGATAGGCCTATGTCAAATAAAATGCAAAATTAGTACCTGTGCCATGAATATAATGTGGTGATCAGCCATCTCTGCTACATAGAGCTGTGCTGTATAAAACTATATGCATTAACTGGATTAGTTAAGAATAGTAATAGTAAAGAACTCTATTATCTGATAATGCATTACAACGGTCTACTCTCATGATGACCCATTGATTCACCACTGTAGTGGAGTGCCATGGTCGAGCGGTTTAGTGTATCGGATTTGTGTTCTGATGGCTGAGTCGTCAGAATGTGGGTTCGAATCCCAACCGCGACCATGGTGCTTGTGTCCTTGAGCAAGACACATTACCATAATTGCTTCTCTCCACCCAGGGGTAAATGGGTACTTGTGAGGGCAGAAATGGTTGTTGTGTTTGACTAGCCCATATGCGCTGAAATGGCAGTAATTGAGCTGTATACTCCCCAGAGAGCTGAGATGGTTTCAGGAATGATTTATGCGCCTGATGAGCCTGATGCGCCTGATGAGCATCAGTTTGGTGGATACGTGCGCTATATAAGTCTACATTATTATTATTATTATTATTATTATTATTATTATTATTATTATTATTATTATTATTATTATTATTATTATTATTATTATTATTATTATTATTATTATTATTATTATTATTATTATTATTATTATTATTATTATTATTATTATTATTATTATTATTATTATTATTATTATTATTATTATTATTATTATTATTATTATTATTATTATTATTATTATTATTATTATTATTATTATTATTATTATTATTATTATTATTATTATTATTATCTCATATATGCCGTTACCCAGGTTGTTTGCATCTTAACCGGGGCTTGAACGGCAGATATGGTTTGGCCTCTGACCTGGCCTCATAGAGCAATAGATAATTGGCATAAGTTGACCTCCCACCAACACATGGGCTGGTTAGCTCAGTTGGTGGAGCTCTCGTACGGTATTCGAGAGGTCGCGGGTTCGAGTCCGGTATCAGTCAACTTTTCTTTGCTCGCTTCCCGTTTGTATTGTATATATCTGTATCTATATCTATATATAGATTTACTTGATCGTAATGACAAGGAAAATTATGTCATGATTCTGTATCCTGTACAAGTTTACATGTAGCCAATGGTTTATGTTACGTAGACCTATATATTCTGAAGTTCTTTTTAAGTAAGACTAATTGCGGTGACACCATGTGGAATCTCAATTGAGTAGTGAGTTCTGAAAATAACTGGAGGTACAACTCGACGTTTCGATCAGTATGCTCTGATCGTCCTCAGGAGAATGGTTCTTTTTGTTGGACGAGATATGGCACTCTTCTTGACAGTGGAAGGAATGAATGGTTGGAAAGATCCAAATTTATACAAAGACCCCTGATTATTGGTTACTTAAAAGGTGAAAAGAAACACTTCAAGTCAAATAAACTCACGTAGAGTGATTCTTAATACTATCACAGAGTTGGGCGGAACATCCTTGTAGGCCTGTAAATCTTAGGCCTTACAATAAAGGGTGTGCACACTCTTCATTGTATATCTCGCTCTGTGAATCATTGTCTCTAATTAGCCATATGCCTAAATGAAAATTAAATGTAACTGAAAAAATGTGAATATACTGCCGATCTATTTTAAAATGCACTTCAGGGGCAATAATGGTACATATGGACTGACAATTATTAGCTTCCATGTACAAGGATTAACAATAAAATGGTTGTGAAATACCGAAATACAAGGAAAAGCCTATATGTATCTTTAAAGAGAAGGTTACAACATTGTCTGAAGTATTAGAAAAAATGGAATTATTTTGTTGTGCTACACTGACAACTCGCATTGCAGTCAGGGAAATGGGATGGAATACAAGAAATCAAAACATATGACAAGCTTCCAGACCCCACAAATGCCAGAAGAAATGTCAAACACTTAAATTCAGGTTTTACGTGGGCCAACGGCTCCCCCAGTGGAGCAATCATTATACCCACCAGGGATCCAACTGAAAGGCCCTATTCGGCATTTTGAGCACTGTATTTTGAGCACTTAATTTTGTGAAATGATTTGAAGAATTTCATCCTTCGACAGTTACCACTGCTGGATGACGGATCATTGCTTTAAATGCTCCAGTGAGTTTGTAATAATAATGCAACATTTTCGTGTTCAGTTCTTTATTAAGCTCAGTAGGTCATTTAATCGATCGTGAATAAATGCTCATGACTGCGCAACATTTCATGAAATACATCACAGTCAGTGTTCCCACAACGCAGTAGGATGTATCATTACCAACCTTTTTCTAATGACTAATGGCTTTCAGCTTGCTTTATTCTCTAGACACCGTTACAGCGGATGTGTTATTCCAATAAAAAACAATAAACTCATAAATCATGTGTTATTTTTCTTCTGTAAAGAATTTCCTAAAAGAAATCACTAAAAGGCGACGACACTATGGCAGTTACTTTTTTCCCATGCGGCAATAGTGCCTGGTTCCGGACCGGAAAAACCGCAACTTTTGCGACTCCGAGGTCTGTTTGGTCGGTCATGGGAACAGTGAGAAGGACAAAGGGGGCTTGGACCTATTCAACACAGCCTAGTTGTCCTCACAATCCCTTTCAAGGACAACCTGACAAGGGTACCGCCAAAATGTCCCCCATCTATTTTAATTATTACCAAAAATAAAATCCAAGTTCCTGTAATGATATGAGAAGTATAACCGGATAACTAATTAAAGCGATTAGTCTGTACGGGAGGCCTGGTAAATAACGCCACACATTGACAGGTAGCGGATGGCGTGTCGGTGACCCCTTTACTCTTGTTTCCCTCTTATTTTGTATGCACCAGTAGTTTGAATTTTCAAGGGAACTTGAGACAGAAAAAACAATTATCATTTGCATCTTGGGGAGTTGAGACAAATCATATTGATAATCATTTCGATCATGTTCAAGATGTAACAGGTTTTTTGAAGATTAAGACTTCAGAGTTTCAGCATAATTACATTTCCATCGTATTTCCAAGAGAAAACAATTCAAAGATAAAGTTTTGACCATCGTATAGGCCTACACATATTTACCAGGACCTTTATTTAATTCCTTTTTTTTCCTGTAAGATGAAAGCACTTCTGACGGAAATAACTTATCAGGATGATTGAGTGAAATTGTTTTACAAACCAAGTAACCGTTATATTGGTTAATATGATGATCTGGTATCCAAAGGTGTACATTCCTTTTAAATAGCAATAAATCAATCCGTTATGATTCAGAGCATGCACAAACACCTCTGCCTTCCATGCAGGCTCCCCTGATTTGCAGCCTGCAATAGACATGTCAATCATTTTATTTCCAAGGATGTGGTTAATTAAGCAACATTTCAAAAGGCCTTTATAATATGCTGCGGACCACCGTTAATTTTGAGAAAACTCCTGGCACGAACTTAAGTCACATACTGGTACAGATTACTTAAACTCCTGGCACGAACTTAAGTCACATACCGGTACAGATTACTTTCAAATAATTATTTTAAATTTGAAGAGCTAACAAATCAAAACCATGACTGACAGGAAAATGTCATAAGTTTTTAAACCATAAGGTAAACAAAAAATGTGGATACAGAAGCAAAGGGGGAAGGATCATTTTGGCCAAACCTGTGAGATTGTGGCAATTTGTCAGATTTGTGTACATGGATGACGATCAAATGGGGCACATAAGGCCTATACCACCTGGATATTGGATCCACCCCACTCATCAATCCATACCTTTCACACGAACTGTATGGCCATTATTTATAGGTAAGGTATAAAATAATTGGTAATTCAAATATAACCAAATGGATGAAATTTGAAGTAAAAACTATGGTTTAAAACTTATGAAAGTAGGCCTAGTCAAATTTCTTTTAGATAATTTTTGTCTGGGCGGGTGCTGTCATTTTTTTTTTAGAAAGGTGAAACAATTGACTAGCCTGTATGTATATTAAATAACTATTTCCTAAATTCTACGTTAGAATGAATAAATAAAATATGAATGTAGGCCTATTTCACTATTTTCTCGTTAATGATACAATGTAATATGTAGGTTGCTTAACGTATCTTGATTCAAAGAGATACACATATAAAAATACTAAAAGAAGCAGATTTGCCAACATTTGTACCTTCCCTTTATTGACAATTTTAATCATTTTAATAAATTTAATAAGTTCTTTATTATAAGTTGTTTAAAGGAATGGATCTAGCTATGTAGGGCCCAAGGCCAAAACACGTAGGACCCCGTGGTTGATTTTAACACTGCTTGAGCAGACCAGGCCGGAGTGACCGAACGGCCGGCTGAATTCCCTCGTAGGAGTGCAGGACCGAAGACCCTCAAACTGAGGTTTTTGTCATTTCTTTTGGGGTCTGACACTAGAACTATAAAGAGACAAGGTTTACAAAATTTATATTTATGGTTTTTGTTTTCATTGTTTTCATTTTCAGGAGGGGTGGAGAGAGTTCAGGAGATATTGCCTCAATATTCTGTATGAAAAAAGTATTTCAATGCTACATCGAAGGAATGTGGCATCGCTCCTCAAACCAATCAAACTACTCTGTCTTCCTAAACTAGGCTATATGGTACGGCAGTGGCAGGAATCTATGCGAAATGAGAAAGTATTTCTTATGTGCTGTCTCACGTGCTATTATTTTAGTAAAATTAGGCCTATATATAGAATTCCACATTAGAACAAATACGAAAAATCTAAATATATTTTCCCTATTTAACGACACAATGTTATAAGCTGACACTTCAATGATTCTGAAATGATAGATGTATTTACATATATTTAACCAATAGTGTTTATAAGGCAATCTTGCTTTATACCAGTGGCGATAAGTTACAGGACGGTCCAAATAAGCTTAAGCTGCGAGGTCGATGTCAATTGAATTGAAATAAATGTTCAAAACAATCGTGTTTAAAATCAAAAATAAAATCACAACTAATTAAATTTGGAGACTTTCGTTTGAAAACAACTGTATTTAGGCCTACTAGCTGTAATTATTATTATACAACACCAACACGCTATAATGAAATTATTCAAATAATAATTTTCATGAAAATACCTTTATTTTGTATTGTAAAATTATTGCCTCCAAAATAATTAGTCGATGGTTCCTCTGGCTATTGCGTCAACTGCCTTCTTACAGTCTTGGATATGCGAGACAGGCTTAATATGTAAAGGGAAAGTACAACGTGCATTGGTAATAGGCCGTATATACTGTACAAGTTATCAAATTAACGAAGTATTGAACTTACTTGATTTCGTCTGAAAAGCTTTCATCTTAGAGAAACCAGGATTTGTTATGTCGAATTTAAAAAATGTACCGGAAAAAACATGTAACAGTTTTTCATTGTTTCCCCCAAAAAAGCACCTATTGTGATGAAACTTTCACAGGTTAGTTTTAGAATATCTTTCTTGAAAACTGGATGGTTATAAGTATCGTACATTACCAAATACCAACGTTGTATTTTCCCTTTAACGGAACTGTACATTAAATTTTCCGCCATAACTAATTAAGTTCAGCGTTCGCAATCCATTAAAAAAAGTTCGTGAATTAAATTA
This sequence comes from Zoroaster sp. YZ-2022, assembly GCA_029582265.1. Lineage (NCBI taxonomy): Eukaryota > Metazoa > Echinodermata > Asteroidea > Forcipulatida > Zoroasteridae > Zoroaster > Zoroaster sp. YZ-2022. The sequence goes on from CM055822.1 coordinate 29,804,533, forward strand.
TGCAAACGTGATGTGTTAGTGGACGCCGAACAAGTGGGATTCTGTTGGAAAAGATGGCTTTCACAGAAGGGAAAATATTAACAAGTTGTTGTGTTTAATGAACCCTGTCTTCGGTTTTGAACTCCTTCAGAGAAACTGAAAGATTTGGCAAACCTCTGTAATAGGGGCTGGGGAAGCAGTGTTCCCCATACCATCCCATGTAGTGTGTACACTTTGAATGAACCGGGCAACGTGGTTCTTACGAATAACGCATTGTATGCCTACTGGTAAAATATAAATACTCACCTATAAGCTTACATGTGAACTTGAACCCAGTCAGAAGCTGATTTTACTGATGTAAAAAGGTTTTCCTGAAATGTTGAATCTGCTGTCGGATTTCATTCCTTCAGCGCTTCACAATATCCTAGCGACAAATGTTAACCTAATGTCTGAAACATTAATAACATCAGGATATGAAATCGATGTTTTATATAGTTTATTAGAAGTAAGTAGCTAACGGTCCTGCTAACGGCCCTGGGACCAGGGTTCGTCTTTTGTGTGTGAGCGACTGAGCGTATAGCTGAGTCATCAACAAGTACAGAGTATGCCTTCCCAAGCGGAAACTCAGGCTGTTGAGTTCGTCAGTATACCTCTTCGTCTCGCTTCAGTAGCAGTCACTTGTGATTTAATTTTCTGGGATGGGAAAACAGTGTCTGGGAACTAGAAATTCTGCAGCCAAAGACAAAGGCCTGTTAAAAATCAATGCATACCAACCGGAAAGCAAACCAAGTGATTATTTGATTTCCAAGCTGACAAGTACCACACTGGTGCCTAACAGAATAATGATGACACGCCACGATGGTTTTTTTTTGTCTTTTTTGTCTTTTTTGTCTTTTTTTTTTTTTTTTTTTTTTACTGTAAGAGAACAGTGGCCTTAACCAGTATCGAGTAAAGCCACTTGTGACAAAACAAAAATTTACGGTGCATGATACCAAAAACATGTTTGGTTTTAATGTCTCTGGAGTTGTTTTCTCCTCAAGAGTTATATAGATGTCCCGCTGCATATCAAACATCTTTATCACTAGATTTGATCACGCGATAAGATGGTTGGTCTGATGAGTAGGTTCTGGGACTTATGTTAATAATAGGTCTCCGAAATGTAAGTACTTACACGTGGCACCATATATTGGAGACAATTTACAATTTGAGCAACAAGGGATGACTTGACTCGACCATTTAATATCCAAAGGCCACCCAAAGGCTACCCATGCAAAAACATTTCCTTCCAACGGAAGAATATTGGTCCATTAAAAAACGTATTGAAGCTTAAATGTTAAGCAAACAGTTTCCCTTGTGGTTTAAAAATAAATAGCGAGTCAAACACTAGTATACAGTGAGCCTTATCTCTTCATTGTTTTTCAAAGTAATCAGAGTGTCAACGCCACTTAAGGTTTTATATCTCACATCGGAAATAATGTTGTTTTCTAATCGTAATATTGCGGTAGAAAAACTATTTTCTTTAAATACTTAAACAGTATATCACATTTGTGTTTGTCAAAATGTAGTTTTCAAAATACAATTTTTGTAAAATGTCTGTAAATACATTTATAAGAATCAAGATTAATTACATGTAGCCTATAAAAACCATCCTGTAAAAGTTGCAGCTTATTCCATTGTGTTGTTAACGAGAAAAAAAGTGAAAATGCATTCGTACTGTTAGTTTTCATTCCAATGATAGAATTAATCGTTGAAATTATTTCACATACTAAACCGGTAGCTCCTAGGACAGATATATTTCAAGGGAGTCGATGGTTGACACCATCATTTAACATTTCATACCAAGTAAATTGTATATATACAACTGTGACCATTTTATGTTTTTTTGAGATAACCTATAATGTATAGTGAATTTTAAACCTAATTTGGCACAGGTGAAGCTTCTAAAAAAATAAATGCATTTTGACATTTGCCAATAAGAGACTTTATTAGGGTTAACCGCAAGTTTGACTGTGTGTGTTAGACAGATTAAGATGTATTATGTTGGCATAATATAGGCTTTTGACTCCACCCTGGAAATATTGTAAATATTATGCAGGACATGCCTTGCTGAGCGCTTTATTGATGTTACTAAACACGATAGTGACAGGAGCCACGCATGCGCAGTGTGTGTGTACAAATTGGCCTGGATATGGGAAAGATCATTGTACTTTTCTTTTGGTTCATCTTTGACAGAGTGTATCAAATAGTAGAAATACATGTCTGTGACGACAACTGTATGGACTCTGTGATAAAGGGACAATATTGTCATGATCAACAGTGCATGGAATCGGGGTCCTAGTTATATATTAACTCAGTGACTGAAATAATACGTTACCCCATATGATAAGGTCATATTACCGTTGCTGCTGCATAAATGAGCCAGTAATTTTCAGTCAATGTGCTCATCTTAAACTAGGACACCAAATATATGCCCTGTTGAAAGTCTGCTCTGATCATGACGATACTGTCCCTTTAAGCAGTATAAACTCTAATGACGTAATGTAACTGAATTCCACCATTCTTAAAAAAAAAACAATCTGTTCAAATTTTTGGAGTGATTACAAATTAGATTGGACCTGCGACATCATGATTTTTTCAACAGCACTCAGTACCAACTAAGTTAACATACCGTACTCTATACTCTATAGTTGATAGTCTACAAATTCGTCAATATCTTTGTTCCTGTGACGTTTGATGAAAGGAAAGGCGCGGTGAGTTTTATTCATTGGAAGCATTAACGGGAATGGGTACGACATAATACGCGTACGATTACCTCCATTGATTCATGATAGATCTACATTAATAAACAATTATGATAGTTTTAGTCTGTAACATTGCTTCGTTAACAAGATTAGAAAACACGAACTTCGTTTTCTGGAATTTGATCTTATTATAAGACATAAATTCAGACATGACTTTAATGTGTTGATACAGGCCTAGGCTGCTTTAAGACGAAAGCACTCCCAACGGAATAATTTCTCAGGATGATTGATACTTGATATTTAACAACAAGTAGGCCTATATAGCTTTTAGATAATGAATTTCATGATTTTGCAAAGATTTCACTTCCCTTTAACTTCATTCAGTCCAGGAATATTAAAGTAAAATGCAGCTTTCAGTTTGCTTATTTCCATTTTTGTAATTAAGCCTAATTGCATGTTTGGCAGTTTGGTCATGATTAGAAACGTGAACAGGAAAACAGCCACTAATGCGTATCGGTATGTGATGGTATTGATTTGTTCAACCTTCGTTTAGTTCAAAACTTCGTTCATTTCGCTGATCTAATTTCCGCCATTTATATAGTTGTTGCTGCAACTCAGTCACGCATCGTGCACGCTACAACCCTTATACTCACACATACTTCACTAGTGTCCTATACTTGAACTATTTTAGGTACGCAAAGTGCACTGTTTTTCGAAAAGGCCGACCCCTTGACGAACTTTAACACAGTTGGTAATAGCACGTGTGGCGTGATAAAACAGATACCCCGATGGCTTTTTAGATTATTCAAACTCTGTAGGTTCGAGGTTAAAGAGTTTTAGTAGAGTTACCGAATGCCCTCTAGTCACAACAAACCTTTGTTGGATGGTCCCTAATCATTGGTTCCTATTACACTGCACACATGTTCCTGGTGCCCACGTATTAACAGTATTTATGCCAATACACCCTCATCCTTATTATTCCTCAACAGTTCCTCCGCCCTAAGTCACCTGGGATTTCTCTGAACTATTTCAAGGTAATAAACCAACCACATCCCCCAAAGCATAACTTACTGTTTCCTAAAAACAAACTGTTCCACGTTCTGAAATCAGTGACTGACCGAAGTGGTTGCACTTTGTTTAGAGTAATTCCAGACCCTACACCTTCCGTGACTGTCCTACCCTTTCACGACATATTTTGACTTCTGGTCAAACTAATTGTCAGTCCAGTTCGATCGGCAGACTCGGCGTCATACGCCCAACTGAGAATTAGTCTAATAAAACACTTGATCAACTTTAGCTTACCAAATCCCTCTCAATCACAAAGCAGAACATATACAAAAACGTCACCTGTTTGCTCACGGTAAGCCTAAATGGGACGCACTTGCATTTCATCCAAAAAAGCAAAGGTATTTTAAAGGGCGAAATTCTTTGCCAAATTTACACATGGAATTCACAACAACAAAAAAGCAATCGCGTTTCCTCCTGTTTTTCAGCATTGTAAATTCAAACATCAGTGAAATCAATGACATGTCGTCTGGGCATATCGGTCTCAGGCGCGTGTCCAAGGGGGGGGGGGGTCCAGGGGTCCGGACCCCCTGCTCGCGCCCCCTGTACGCTCCGCGCCAACCGATGGTGGCGCTCCGCTTTTATAGTCTCAGGCCCCACCCCCCCCCCCCCCCCCCCTGCTGAAAATCCTGGACACGCGCCTGGGTCTACTGTCAGTTCTTGCAGAATTTCGATGGCAACGTTGAACATCATAATCACCAAGACTAAAGATACATCAGTGCATCATATCACATATTGTCATGCGCAGACATACATGTAAAACGCTGCGATCTAAAATTTAGTCGGGCTGTTTGCCTACCCAAAAAGAAGACAAAATAACGTACACAGGATATCTGATATTAAATTTAGAAATAAATTTAATATGGGAAAAAATATGAAAAAAAATCTTTACAACTGTTTACATGACAATAACAGCAGTCGGGGTCTTTTCCAGATGACACAGTTATGAAGCTTGTCACAACTCTAGAGTACCCCCAGAATATTAAATAAATAAATTACTACTACCTTCTCTATAGGTTGCAACCACCAGTATCTACATGTAAGTCTCGGGTGTAAACCTCCTGGGATATATATCTCTTTCAGGAAAGGACACCATAAATAAAAAATACAAAAATATATTTAATATATTCAACATTAGCTCAAATCACATGTTCTTTCAATTCCTTCAGCCGCCAATAATTTTATGGTTCGAGATTGAAGAAGTAGAGACAATCTTTATGTATATCTATAGGAGGCCTACCTCGGGTGTGTGTATGTTTCTAAAAAGAAACTGCTTCATTTGATTTCAGACAGTTCACAAATAAATTGTTTAGAAAGATATAAATATAAAAGGTGTTTTGCTATGTGAAATGTAAATTTTGTATGTATTTGTACACTTTTCTGGAGGGAAAATATTTATTTTCAGATTAATAAAGGAACATTGCTGGGAATCACTGGTGAAATATCGAAATACTTTAAAGTGTCTATGAAGTGTGTTTTTGTCTTAATTTATTTGTTATTGTTATTTTATCAGTTGATATAAATAAATAAAAAAAAGTTTCTTTTGTGTCTTGAGTGGATTTTTTATTTTAATTAAATGAAAACAAAAATTGTTTCAAATTTTGCACGACACGACGTGGCGCTGTTCGTGACATCCACCTGGGCAGGGAGCCTTACACTAGGCGGCATGGTCTGGTGCCCAGAGGCGGTACGGGTACCAGTCTAACCATGAGTGCGTCGAGTCGTCACATGTGCCACGAGGTAATAAAACAGTCATGAACTGCTAGCAACGTGTGTACACACGACTTATGTAATAAACATGTACTTAAGTAAAACTTGTAGCTTTGCATTGTGAAGAGGATAAGTAAAGACTGTGCCACGTAAACACAGGCTAGTGCTAAAATCTCCCAGGTATACGTCACAGATATTATGTTAATAAGGAGGAATAGGAGGAGCGTTGGCGCTCCCTAAATTTAGAATTTAATTTATTCATTGTACAAACGGACACAGAAAAAACGGACAAAGGGCAAATATATTCTCCAATATGCATACTTTATTGTTTACACTGTTAAAACGGTCTATTTCATATACCCTTTAAATCTTCAATATTAATCAATCATCGCAACATCGAGGTTGGTTATCAATATAATTGATACATATTGCGTGCGTACCACTTGCGTGCGTTGTGAAGTCGTGTGTGGAAATAACTAAAGTTTTTTTTTCGTTTTGTTCAACGCTGGACACACACTAATGCATTTGATTCACATATATTGCCATTTTTGAAGGAAGCACTCAGTTGCAAAACAGCCAAATATTAGTTAAAATAGAATGATATAAAGTTCATGAAACGAATGGTTGCCTCTAAATTCAAAGTTGTATCTTTCTGTAGTTGTAATCACTGTAGCCCGTAAACCTGAAGAAACCTGTGAAGAGAATTAGCAGACGACGAAGTAATGATCATAATTAGATGTGGGAGGAAAGCCACAGACAAATATTCTGGGGAAAACCACATTTACCAAGCACCACCACTTTAAACTAACCTGATCTCCAAAATACTTTCCATAGCAGAAAGCAAAATCATGTTGATTGAAAACAAATCAGCTACACCTGACAATGACGATGGCGGCGATGTTGTCAACAATTTAAAAATTTTTTTTTAACTTATCCAAAAAGAATCTGGTCACCAAACATCCTGACAAGTTATTCCTTGTAACATGTTATCATTATCGTGACAAAATAAATAAACATCCTGACAAGTTATTCCTTGTAACATGTTATCATTATCGTGACAAAATAAATACAAATTCAAATCTGAAATGGATGACCAGCCTGTGTTACATTTTGACATAATGAATACAAATAATCTAGATGTATTTCACTATTTTCTCACAACAACGAAACAAGCTGAAGCTTTCACAGTTATCTTTAACATGGATGCAATTACAAACATTTAACCAACGATACAGCCTTTAATCTGTTTCAATCAGTCGATAATAAATGTGATCTGTTTCAATCAGTCGATAATAAATGTGATCTGTTTCAATCAGTCGATAATAAATGTGATCTGTTTCAATCAGTCGATAATAAATGTGATCTGTTTCAATCAGTCGATAATAAATGTGATCTGTTTCAATCAGTCGATAATAAATGTGATCTGTTTCAATCAGTCGATAATAAATGTGATCTGTTTCAATCAGTCGATAATAAATGTGATCTGTTTCAATCAGTCGATAATAAATGTGATCTGTTTCAATCAGTCGATAATAAATGTGATCTGTTTCAATCAGTCGATAATAAATGTGATCTGTTTCAATCAGTCGATAATAAATGTGATCTGTTTCAATCAGTCGATAATAAATGTGATCTGTTTCAATCAGTCGATAATAAATCTGTGATCTGTTTCAATCAGTCGATAATAAATGTGATCTGTTTCAATCAGTCGATAATAAATCTGTGATCTGTTTCAATCAGTCGATAATAAATGTGATCTGTTTCAATCAGTCGATAATAAATCTGTGATCTGTTTCAATCAGTCGATAATAAATGTGATCTGTTTCAATCAGTCGATAATAAATCTGTGATCTGTTTCAATCAGTCGATAATAAATGTGATCTGTTTCAATCAGTCGATAATAAATGTGATCTGTTTCAATCAGTCGATAATAAATGTGATCTGTTTCAATCAGTCGATAATAAATGTGATCTGTTTCAATCAGTCGATAATAAATGTGATCTGTTTCAATCAGTCGATAATAAATGTGATCTGTTTCAATCAGTCGATAATAAATGTGATCTGTTTCAATCAGTTGATAATAAATGTGATCTGTTTCAATCAGTTGATAATAAATGTGATCTGTTTCAATCAGTTGATAATAAATGTGATCTGTTTATTATCAACTGATTGCAGTTGATAATAAATGTGTATGTATAAAAGAAAGAGGAAATTGGTGCTTAGTCAGAATGTGAAAGGACAGTTACAAATGCTACTACATGATATTGTATTTTCTGCGTAACAATTGCCTTTTGCGTGAATGAAATGTCCTTTGTACGTCAGATGATTCACTGATGTAGTGGACTGCATTGAGTGAAAACTCAGTGTATTTACTGCGTATACCATACATTTACATCAGGAAGTTGAAAAACGATCGCATCAATGATTTTTATTCTGAGAAATATGATTCAGGAAAAAAATATAACGAAACGGCCTTGGTAAATTGGCCTCCATCCGTCAACTCATACGCCATATAGGCCTACCCAATTTAAAAGGAAGGTACGAAACTGGTAACGTTAGAAAAAAAAACTATTTATATGAATATCTCTTAAAATCTAGCCAGGCCTTTACATTGAAAAAACATTGAAAGCTTCCGCTTATATAGACATGATAACTAATGTCATTTACTCGAGAACTTGCTGTAAAAACGCAGTCATATTTTTGTATTCATCCTCATGAGCACGATTTAGGAAACTCTTTCGAACTAGAAATTATTTTATTATAAGGACATCACCTTAGATAACATTATTTCTAGGGAAGGTTGATACCATCAGCTTTACACTATAGTTTTACTTTAAAATTCTACCTTTTTGTTTTCAAAATTACCAAATCTGTAAATTGTATATCTTTAATGAAGTGCTTTTAGTTTAGAAAACCAGGAAACGAAATGAAATTTCAAAAGTACAACGGTACGGTAAAGAAAATATCCATGAACGACACACAATAAAGTTGGTCTCAGTAATCCAATTTGTTTTTCTTCAGAAGAGTGTCAATCAGTATTGAGCTCCAACGTTTACAGTTTGGGTTCTATAAATGAGGCCTACACAGGGGTATACTTGTATTTCTTAATACTCATCAAGTATGGACAACGGTATAGGTTTAATGGTATAGAATTGGTACGGTAATTCAAAAATAAAGAAATGGTCCAATATTATAATATTGTATCGCTCGTGTTTGGGCTGATTTGACGGTAAAAATAGATCTAAATGTAGAATTGTTCTATTTCGGGGGTTAAGGAAGATATAACCTTTCATTTGATACATTGAACGAAAAATCTGTTGAGGATTAGTATACCAGTCAATTAAAAACTCATATTAAACAAAAGTATGTAATGGGCTGAGGTCGTGGGCAGTCTTCCAATTGGCCAATGCGGCTGTCAATCAGAATCAAGTGCGTTTGAAATATCGCTTTTATTTGCACTTTACAACATGCGAATTTCATAATTTGTTTACGGTTTCATAATTTGTTTAACAACGATATTATCTTTCAAAATTCGTTCGCTTTATAATTTATATTTTGTGGGTCGTCTTAGCCAAACGTGGACGATATATTTTTTAATATGAATTGATATAAATTTTGATGAAAAAATATTACTGAGTTATTTCTATAAATAAATACAACCTGCTTCACTCCATAAATATGACAGATGCAGGCCTATGAAATCCTGGTGACTCCTCAACAGGATAAATTGGCATTTTTGAAACTGTTATCGTTTCAAGCCTGAATGATTACATTTATTCAAGAAGTTAACAATTTCTTTTTGCTTTGTGAAGGAAAACACTCCCCACAGTTCTGACCACAGATGGAGTCAGATTGAACACTGATTTCCTCGTAACAACCAGGAAGTTTTTTACGCTATGTTCTTGCCAAGCAGCAAGACACTATTGTCCCGCATGGGATTAGTCAACCATGGATACATTCCAAACCAAGGACCGTCTACATCCCACAGAGTATTTGAATTATCCAGCCACACACAGACCCGCCCAAATCTCTTAATTTTACTGGCTGTTTTAACAGCAAATCTGTCCGATCCGGATGACCTGCTGCACTGGCTCCCATGTTGCTCTTGGTTTGATGATGATTGACATCCCACTGGCTTTGTTCTGCTAATTGTATTGTTGGTCCTGAAACTTCAGTAACTGCAGGGGACATTCCCGGCTCCTATTCTCCGGTTCCCCTGTCGTGATGCGGACTGGTGCCAAAACAACGCCCGAGCTATTCCCGTCTATCCAGCACAATTCCCGCTGAAATTTCATACACCGCGTGCGACAACTCGAGATACACTGTAAAACCAAGAGAAATACCTTGTGCATGCTTGCTATTCCGGAATTAAGTGGACCACCGGTCAGTTTAGGGCCGTAGGAAGTGATTTGCAGCCTTTGGACGATCGTTGTGTTTCTATTGTCAGGTTTTGTTAAGATGCTTGTCTCTCATACAATAAAGACAGGATAAATGTACTCTGTGAATAACCTGTCGGTTATTGAACTCTGAAGATCTGTTTTTGAGTCACTTGCTATCCAGATAGGCGATCGTACTGTCACTGTTTTTCCTAACAAGTTAAGATAAATGAACGTCTTAAAACATTTTAAACTTACCAGAAAACTTACCATTTATTTCCACAAAACTAATCATTTCAATAATTAAAGATAACGCCTTTGTTTGTTTTTTACTATTCTACCGGCATTTCTCGGGATATTGTTTTCATCAGAACATATTTATAATATCCTTTTAGAAAGCAAAACAAATACTTTGAAAAGAGATATTTCACAAAATAATTATCAGAAGTTACTATAGGAGTACAAATAAGTTTGTGACGGGGCCAACCACACATCGTAAAACCTAACTTGGTGTAACGTTGGTATACAACACTCCCCTCAAATAGTCTGTCTGAGGTGATGTCATTTTAGTACAATGTATCAAATGTTTTTCCAAATGACACATTAACTCCACGTTAGAATGATACGACAAATCTGAAATTATGTTGACTAATTTCTCGCCAATTACACAATTCAATAAGCTTACACTTTCATAGGTTGGTTTGTATACATAATTATATGGTGATTCTTTAAGTATCATGAATTTACAGACATTTTACCAATGCTGGCTTAAATACATATAGTATTTTTACATTTTTATTTAGGTAAATCGGGCCTACGTTATAGTAAAAGGTTATTACTGTCACTGATACCCTCAATGAATTTTGTTCATAGAAGTCAGTTTGTGAACATTCTAAACTCCGGGTTGGCAAAAATCCGAAGTCAAAAATGTGATTTTTTTTGTATTAACTACCTTTAAATCATGAGGGTTTTAAACTAAAAATGCCGACGCACGAGTCTGAGGCGACGCGCGAGTCTGAGGCGACGCGCGAGTCTGAGGCGACGCACGAGTCTGAGGCGACGCACGAGTCTGAGGCGACGCGCGAGTCTGACGCGACGCACGAGTCTGAGGCGACGCACGAGTCTGAGGCGACGCACGAGTCTGAGGCGACGCACGAGTCTGAGGCGACGCACGAGTCTGAGGCGACGCGCGAGTCTGACGCGACGCACGAGTCTGAGGCGACGCACGAGTCTGAGGCGACGCGCGAGTCTGAGGCGACGCGCGTGGAGACCAGAAACCGGAAACTTTGTTTGCCTAAAGTTGCAAAATTAATTAATTACGGGGCTCGGCATGAATTTATCTAGGCTCTCAATTACTGTTAAACCGTGGTTTTCGATTATAATTTCTTTAAATATTTAATTTGATTCAAGTTTCCCTTTCTTTCAGGAAAATATACATTTTCAAATTTAAATAAAAATTGCCAGACTCACCGGTGAAATAGCAAAAACAATGGCGATTATACACTGTTGGTTTTAGTATTCTGGAAAAGAGCAATGAACAGTCAAAATAATTTCGTAGTACATAACGTGTAATAGGTTGTGTTTCGATGAGTACAAATATGGGAAATAACACAACATTTTCAAAGTTAATTTGCCCCCAAAAATGAATCATATTTTGCACCATTTGGAATATTCCAAATAACGTTTGAAGATCTGTCCATCTAATGAGTGATTTCTAAACGAAAAATAGTGTTGACATTACTTTCAATAACGAATTTCGTTGAAAAAAAACCAAGTTTTCCCCACAAGTATTTTCTTTGAAAATGAATTTAATACAGGTTATTTGAATGAGTAAATAATTGGACAAAATCAACTCAGTCATACACTGTCCCAATGACTTCCGTGTTGCTTCAGGTTCGCCAGACTGTTATGTGGTTGGCGTTGTTTCAAGGTCAACTCAAAGGTATAAACAATGTCAAAGTGATCTATTTTCAAGGCACTTATATTTTTTAAAGATTAATATAATGTTTATAATCGAGATAATAAACCAAATATCTGTCATTCCTCAACCGGCTTATATGCCTTATTTCCTCATTAAAAAAAACCCTTGTCACATAAAAATCTGACAAACCCTCACGCGCCAATTCACTGGGGAGCCATCTACACACACAGCGATCACTCAAAGTTCAGATATTTTGGTAAGGGACAAAAGCAAACCTGTTGTTTGTTTTTCCTGCCAGTCCAACTGCGCTGCTAAAGATTCCGCTTTGTTTTCATGCTTTGTCTCCTTTTGTTTTCTTCGCTGTCAATCAAGCGAGTACCGGTTAGGATAGGCGGGCAACCTCGCACCTTGGCGGCAGCCCCGTTGACGTTTATGGAACCCTGTGCACAACCAAACTCGAAGGCCAGTTCTCTCCTGCACACGCATGGTTTAAGTATAAATATGGGAAGATGATTCTCGAATGGTTGAAATAGGGGAAACGTTTAAATAAACAAGTCTTTCAAAGGCCTGGCAATATGATGTTTTGTCTGCTGAATTATAACCATGAATCATGGGTAAAAAGTTCAACAAACTTGGAATGAAATGACGAGAAATAAACTGTGCAATATGATTGAGACTTTCTGTTGCTGTGATTACAAAAAACTAATCTTGTATTTCTTAAAATAATTTCTCGTTTAAAAAAAAAACCTTTACCAAGTACTTGAAAGGTTACATCATTGGTTCTCAACGATCAATTGAATGCATATATTCACTATTTTCTCGTGGACGACACAACATAATAAGCATACTTTTCACAGGTTGGTAGTGTATAGGGCTATTTAGGCCTAGATCTGGATTTAAAGTAAACATAGTGTAAACTGATGGGTAATACAGATCGTCGGGTGAATGTACGTTTTATATTTATTATGCGCACCAACAATTATCTGAATGACCCTTGGATGACCTTTCTTCTCGACGGAATACTTTCAAACAACACTGGAGAATGCATAAACAATAGCGCAATACAGCAAAACGTATACCCTACTCGTAGAAGCGGCAGTTTTGGCAATGGTGTACATTGTGATTAAAAGCCAGTTGGCTATCAAACCAACCTGGTGTAAAAGTTTCAGCTTATTTCATTGTGTTATTAACGAAAAATAGTGAAAATGCATTCAGGTTTATCGTATTCATTCTAATGTGGAATTATGTCTCCGGAAGTCGAAAATTCATTTGGGAAATTGATTGTTCTAAAATGGTAGCACGTTTCAAAGGGATGTTTGATACTGTCATCAACTTTATGCCAACATTTTTGTGTTACTATCTTTATACACTGCAAAAACTGTGGTGCACAACATTGGTGTTTATATTAGGCAAGTCGCACAATATAAACACCATGGAAGAATAAAGTTGACACCACTAGTGTTATTTTAACACCACAGTTTTTGCAGTGTACCTAATGTGTATTGAGGCTTTTCAATTATATATACAGATATGCCCATTTGAACATTTTGAAAATCTTTTACAGTTTCTCACACGTCAATAGAGGCCAGTGTTATTTCCGATAGCGGACAAATCTTTCTAGAAGTTATCTCTGGAAATTGAAATGTTAGAATTGAAGCTTTGCATGCATGGTGTAAGGAAGGTCGCGGAAGTACCTTTTAAAATTCTCTGGGGAGTTGTAAATAGCAATGGTTCCCAGAGAAATAGCAATGGTTCCCAGGGAAGAACCAAAGGTGTGACAACTTAAATTTTCGAGCAGTACACTATGATTGTCTTCAGGAGAATGCCAGATTCGGACTGAGCTGGAACTATTTAGAAGCTTCTATTGGTAATCTAAAAAACTAAAATTATTACTGTTTGACATAAACCTTATACTTGTTGTAAAGCCGATGATATCATGGTATCAACCATCCCTTAACTGTAAAATTAAAGAAATTAATATTAAATTGGCACAAATATGGATAATTTGAATGTATTTTCACTATGTTCTTGTCTCGGTACAATGAAATAAGCTGACATATTTCACGATTTTCCCCCTAAATATAGGCCTTAATTGTTTATAATCTACACATCTCTCATTATCAATTCCTCAAATACAAAAAAGGGTTCACAGATGCATCAAGCGTGTTATCTCATGACAAATAACTGTATTAACTATTTGAGGTGCCCTATTTAGTCTCAGATCGAGTTAAAGACATTTGGCAGATGGGGGGGGGGGTGTCAAAGGTTATGTGCCCCTTCTGTTTTGATCTTCATTTTTGTGCATTAACCACGCGCCCCTTCCCTTTTTAACCGTCCTAGATCTATCCCTGGACATAACAATTCTTTGTTCACTGTTCACAACCAAGGAATGAATTAACACTTCTGGTTGGGTTGTCATCCCATCCCCTTTCAACACAGGTCCCGTCCCCCACATTACCTGCAATAAATTAGATTGGTTCTCAACATCCGTGTCGTCTTCTTTGTCTTCTTGTGTCTAGGTCTGCAATCATTCAACCGAACCATTCAACACAATTAATTAACCAACAAGCCACCCAAGGAAGGTAAGTGACCGGCTGGTCGTCAGTTGGCGACTACCTGTCCACCCTAGTGACTTCAGATAATCGCCCACACCGCCCATTATAGGGTAACAATTTTGTTTATTTGGTCTTTGTTTATTTGTTCTGCGTTTCATCCCGTACGACCGGTATAACCATAGAGAAATGAACTATGGAACCATGAAACCCAAACTAAATTTGCATTTACTCAGCATCAGTTCCCCCCTTTAGAAAACAAAAATACAATTGCTGACAAAGGTAAACTTATTACTTGTACTTTATTGTCACCATCAGCACAATAATTACTTCAAGAGACACTGTTTATTCGTACTTATTATTGTAATTATTTATAATAAAACATTTCCTCTTGGGGAATGTATTATCAAATTGTATTAAAATAGATGACATCAACTTCGGTGCATGCTTTAAAATAAAATAAACGATTAAGTTCATAAATACTACAGAAGATTTAAACAATTGGGAATTCTAAGAGATAGACTTAGAATTTTACAATGGGCTTAGAAACATGTATTATTATTACACTGATGTATTAAAAGCTTTGCCATCTGATGGGGGAGAGGGCGCCATGGGACCACATAAAACAAAACCAAGCCTTTTGTTAATAATTATTCTTTCTGTAAATTTGACAAAGTATTTTGCCTTTAAAATAGTGTTTTCTTCCTTTATGGGTAAAAGTACAAGTGAGTCCCGTTTATCCGTGAGTAAACACAGGTGACGTTTCTTTGTATTTTTCACGGATTCGAGATACAATGCTTTGAATTTAAGAATTTGACACTATTTGGTGAGCTATTCAGCTGTTAATGAATTTATTCAGTTCATGTGCCAGATATACCCAACACAACATAATATATATAAACATGGGCGCAGCACCCCCCCCCCCCCCTTCCCCCCCCCCTTCCCCCTAAAAAAGCAGGCCGCAAACACAAACCCAGTCACACGCACCCACACTCAGACATTTTGAAAATCTTGGCTATGCCACTGCCTTGACGGACGGAGAGGCATTGTCGACCAAGTGCAGTGCGCGCCCCACCGGTACCACAGGCCCCAATTACGATATTGTTAATTAAAGTCAGATTTCAATATTGGTATATTATATGCATGCAAACATAATGAAGATATGTATACAAAAATATATATCCTTTTACAATTTTATGAGTATAACATTGTGAAAATTCATATACAATTTTCAATCTCAAATTAATGTTTTGTCTGAAATGAAATTACTTCATAGAAATTTTCCCCCAACCATCACATCAAGTACCGGTACCGGTATATAATAATACAGTTACTTTGTAATTGGGTACCTTGCCTTTAAGATATAATTGAGCAGCAAGCCAGCACTTGTATACCTTGTTGATTTTATATAAGATAGATCGATTGAAAAAGGCTATCGCATGTCAACAGTCCACCCGCTGGATGCCCCTCGTTTTTCCAAATTCCTAGATATGCTGCTCAGTGCTATGAAGAATTATGATATTGTGAACATTTTAATAATCACTCAAAGGAGGGCCTTCAAGAGGAGGGGAGACTACTGTTAAACACCACGTCACCAACAGATTCGTGAATTTACCATGACATTTCTGTTCAGACGTCTCCATGCAATTCTTCACAATGTCCATCACCAAGGCCCAGCAATGATAAACCGTTGTCCTTGAAGTTCAGGACTTCATCATTTCAAACCCGACTTCTCCCATGGACACTTTTATTTTGCGTACTCAAGAGTCACGCACAAACTCCTTATAAATGTTTCTACAAAGAGAATGCCCAAATTAAAGTGCTCACATCATTCCCACACACCTCATATCAACCCTACATATTTTATTTAACATAATCATAACCTACTTCCTAGGTTTACATGCTATCAAAAACCTGATCATGATCGGGTAACTTAGCTTGTATGAGATATTCCAGTGACTAGTTGCGTACACATGCACGGGATATTTACATACTATAAGACCAATGATAATTTCTCAAATTATCTCTACTATTTACCCCCATCGAAGAGGGAAGGTATACAGTGAGGATGATAAGGGGTAACCTCTATCGATGTTTACCCCCTACATCGTTGTATAAATGCATCAGGGTTTAACAATCTTTCTCCGCTATGTGGACAGCATCCATACGCAAAAGTGTGTAGGCCTACATTTGGGGGGAGGTACAATAGTAATTACTGACTTGGTGTCAAGTTGGTAAACCTTATCCCAAGAGATTATTCAATGTGAAGGGCTCGTACAGAAAAAAGAGAGATTGTTTTGTCCGATTTACAAAAAGTTGCCGGCCGGTTAGCTTACTGTCGGGTAATATAGGTAATAACATATACATTCCCTTTAAACCCTTTTGCACATGTGAATGATAAATGGTAGAAACCCATTTTCTTTTAGTGCTCCTAAAGTTTTTCACCCCATGGGTCTACACTCTTTTGACTTCCTATTGTGACCCATCTAACCACAAGCGGTGTTTTTACCCCTTTTCTGCCTGCTGCAAAAAAGGTCATGAACTTTTCAATCTCCCGTAACAGACTTGTGCACAAAAACGGCAATTTTTTGTACACAAGTCAATGTAGAATCGAGAAAAATTTGTAATATGGTCACAGATCTTGTCCCAACAATTAATATTAGTCAGTTAATACTGAAATACTTGCAGACACCTTGGATCCCGGGTGCATCATACAAATCATAAAATCATATTGAACAACAGACCTTGATGAAAAACATGTCTCTCCCGTGAGGCCACTAAACATCAAAGGTGGCAAATTATTAGTGATTTCGTGGTTCAATTATCTTGTATAGGAGTCTAGACGTATGTTACAAGCCTTAAAGAGGGACTGGAAAAGTTAATGATCACTAGAATATATCTGAATTAATCAGTCTAAAAGTGTGCTAGTGTATGTATATACACGAGAGGAGATGTGTGGTGATAAAAAGAAGTCACATTCTATTTGTACTGTCTTTTATCTTTCTGTGAATTCCAATCCAAAATCAAAGAACTATGGATAGTGAACCGTGGGCGGCAGTAAGTTGAAATTTTCTGTTTACTCCCCCTTACAAGTTCTCTGGAAAGCTTGGGGAAACGGTTTTAACTGCCGGGGGATATTGCCATTAAAGACCCATACATCATAAAATGGCAATTCCCCGTCCCCACCCTCCGGGATCACCTTCAATACGGAGTGTTGCAACAATTTGAGGTTTAGCCTATGACTTGTTCTGCATGTGGTGCATTATTTTAGCGCCTAAAAACCAATTTATGGTACCTTTCTGGTGAAATTATAGATATAGGTATAAATTACTGTTTCCCCAAAAAACTCAAAAAATTGAGCGAGCACCGATCATCACCCATGCATTAAGAAGAAAATGTGACATTCTGTTTCAAAGACGCAAGAGAAAGATTGATTCCTTTCCCTGTATGGCTAGGTCTATTCTCTGGTGTATTAACAGCCACATGGCTCAGTGTATGCTGAATGTATGTATTCAACCTCAATTCATTCACAAAAGCCCTGTAGTGTGTTTGCAGATTTAGAAACAATTTACAACAAACGAGCAAAAACGCAACAACAAAACCTTAATTTGTACCCCATTTTACTGTGAACCGGCGCTAGCAGGACTGCTTATGGTAAACGCACGTGCACTGTCAGTTACTGCTTTATGGCACTGCTTCAGGTGTGCTGAGAGTTGTACCTTGGACCATAAGTACTTCCTCGACCATGGTCAAAGTACTTTGTTATTTTTAACCACAATCGGAAACGAAACATGATATTGGGCCACAGAAGTGTACCCCTTCAAGCAAGTTTTGGAGCATAGGAAACTGTAATAGCCCTGGGTCGGACCGGTGGTAAGCTTTCAGACGAACAATTATTAAAAAAGGGAAATGAAAACAAGGACACGCCCCGTGCAAGATGTAACGTGGAACATGACTTGGGGTGTCCGTGTGATTGAACATTACAACAATAGTGCATTAACGCGAGGTTGTGTATCTAACTTACAGCTCTCTCATTTACACGCATTTTTATAAGTAACCACATCAAGGCCTGATCATATTTCTCATAATCTGTGTTGTGGTTTGTTGCTAATAATTGGCGATAAGTTTACAGCAGTTTGAAGGAGCTCTCGTATTACAAAAACACGCTCTTCCATATGCCTTATTTGACGAGCACTGTATATTTTGAAAGTAGGCTATACGGGGCATTGATAAAATTACCAACAACATGTAAATTACTTTAGCACAAAATGGCTGCAAGTTTCTTAGAAATTGTAAAAACAAAAATAAAAAAAATAAAAAAAATAAAAAAAATAAATCGTTTAAAATTTCGGATAAAAACGTGCAAAGCGTAATAATAACTGCGATCATCTGAGGAATTTGATAACAATTTATTCAAAAAGGAAAGCACTGAGCTCTTATAACAATCAGTGAAAGCCTTTCTAGTGGTAGGCTAGTCTTATATTTTGATAATTGTTATTTTGGACATTCATAAACATGTAAACAACTAATTTTAGCTCTTTTTTCCGGCCTTCGTGTGCCTTTGAAGTCCAGGCGAGATCTTCGAACCAGGCACTATGAGATATATTTCTAGTAACAAATCCAGTCATTCTGATATTGATTTATCAACCCTGGTCACTTCACTTTTCATACTGCTGAGCGGGGATATTAATCCTAACACAGGACCCATCCAAAGCGTTCGCCAACGTAAATCCAAACATCCCTGTATTCACTGCGGAATTGGTGTCGTGAGCAGAAGTCGAGTAATGATTCGTGTGAGAACTGGGTTCACAGCAGATGTACTGGTTTCCTGTCTGCTTCCGCCTACGACAAACTTGTTACAGACAAGACTACATTTAGCTACGTCTGCAACAAATGCTGCTTTGATGAGCTCCCAAAGTTTCATAGGCCTAATCCAGTCATGCCTGACGAGCCTACTGTCAGCTTTGATGATAGAGCACCTGTTCAACCTAATCATTTAAACATTCCATACGTTGCAAGCACAGAACAAAAGGTCTTCATTTTATTCATGTCAATATTAGATCTTTAATATCCAAAATTTCAGAACTGAGACGCCTAGCTGCAGATTCAAAAGCCGCTGTCTTCGGTATTTCCGAATCTTGGCTTGATAGCTCTGTTCCAGATGAGGAGATTAAGATCGAAAATTACTCCATCATGCGACAAGATAGATCCAGAAGCGGTGGTGGGGTATGTGTTTTCATCAGTAACGACTTGGCTTTCAATCCAAGACCTGACCTGCACAACACTCAATTGGAATGTATTTGGTTTGAACTGTTGCTCCCAAAAACTAAACCTATTAATTATTATGGTTGGTACCTGTTATCGTCCACCAAGTGACAGTCATTTTTTTGAGCATTTGGAAGTTACCTTATCCAAAATTCGTTCTGATTGTGAATTGATGCTTTTAGGCGATCTTAATGTTAATTTTCTTAGTAAGAAATCGGCTCTTTTTTAGAAAATTAGTCACTATTTTAAACCTGTTTAATTGCAAACAACTCATTGACACACCAACTCGGATCACTAGTTCCTCCTCTACTATATTAGATCATATTATCTGTAATAACTCCGACAAGATTAGTCAATAATTATGGTACTGTGAATATCGTCCTCAGTGATCATTTTTATCATTTACTGTAGTCGAAAGGTGCTTCGAGGTCAAATAAATCGTCATAATGTAATTAAAATTAGGTCTTTACGAAATTATAATTCTTCTCAACTTCTGTCTGATCTGGCTGGTACAGATTTATCAGAGGTCTTTAATTGTAATGACGTCAATTTAGCTTGGACTAAATTTAAGTCTTTGTTCATTAAAATATTAGATAGGATTGCCCCTATTAAAGAAATTTGACTCAAGAGTAGAACTGAGCCTTGGATGAGTACTGAGATCCTAGATAATATTAGACATCGGGACAATCTTCTGTATAGATTTTTTTAAATACTGCTGATACAGAATTGCACAGTAGTTTTTGCAAGATCAGAAATCAGGTTCAAAGGCACATTAGGCGGGCCAAAGCTGACTATTTCAGCAACAAAAACAAAAACAACTAGAGCTTAAGTGTTTGTTAGAACAAACACACGGTGTTCGAGTCTACTTCCGGTTCAATCAAATTATCATCGATGATGTCAATATCATATTGTGCAAGGGTTTATCATCTTTTATAATAACAATATCAATTTCATATTCAAAAGACATATCAATTTTGCGTTAGAATTGTGTTGAATTTGAACTTCCTGTTTGGACAGGAAGTAAAGGTTACGATAGGTGGTTTTGAAGGTCATATATGACCTCATGATTATCGAAAAAATAACAAATTTGTCAACTTATACATTAAATTGAAGCTATGAGATATGACCTTTTAAAATTTGTAAAATCGTTACTTCGTGTGCCACTAATTGGACCATTGGCAAGCATTTATGGTAACTCATTTCACAAAATTACAAGCTATTAATGTAAGGAATTCAATTGTGTTTTGTTTTCTAATAGGTCATTTAGTTCTTGAGATATTGGCTGTTGAACTTGGAAATGTTGTGAGATTTAAGCAGTAAATTAGAAATTAACAAGTGTGACTTGGAACACAATGTTTTTTATTTTAAATATTGACACTAGCCCAACACATGCTTTTCAAAAAAACCATGCTAGATGATAAATTAACATTAAAAATCACTCATATGAAAATAGTTTGCCAGGGTTGTAGGTAGCCAGATCAACCTATTCAACGTTAGGCCAAATAAAAAAAATTGTTGAGTTGCCCTCCAGTGAAAATATTTGAAGGGGTCGATCGGTCGGGATTTTTTTTTTTTTTTCTCCTTGACTGTCATTTAAGATTGAAATGCATTGGAACTGAAACCACATACCATGTTTTCATTTGTATACCTATCAGCAAGAATTTTGCTTCAGAATAAAAGTATCCCAAGCAGTTTTGTTGTACTTTTCGCTGTGATTGACACAGCAAATTCATCCATATTGCGTACAATGCTCAACATGCAACATGTGAGTGGCCATTCGATTTGAAAACGTAGATCGAGTCGCAATCGTTGACACACGTACAGTGCGGGAGCCAGTGCACAACGTGTGAGGGCCATTTGATTTGAAAACGTGTAGATTGAGTCGCAATCGTTGACATACAAACAGTGCGCGAAGCCAGTGTAAAACATGCGAGGGACCATTCAGATTGGAAAACGTGTAGATTTGAGTCGCAATCGTTGGCACACAGTGTGTGCGAAGGCAGTGCACCATGTGAGGGCCGGGGCCATTCGATTTGAAAACATGTAGATTGAGTCTTGGGTGCCGGTAAATTTACCGGAAAAAAAGTGGAAAATTTCACAAATCAAACGTATTATGTTTTTATACAAAGAAAATTGGTAAGTTTCATTAATAAATAGGCCTATGAATGACGGGAAAAAAGGAAAAAAAAAAAAAAAAAAAAACCGACCCGAGATTTCCAGCACTTTGGGTCGGTCGGTGGAGACAACTCAACATCTTTTTGTTTTGGCCTTATTATGGGCATAAAGTCACAAAGTTGATTTAGGATAGAAGGGACTACATGTATAGTAACTGGATTAAACTTGGCTGCAAATTCAAAGAGCAGGGAGGGTGTGGGTTAAATTGTTTGGGGTAGTTTTGAAGGCACTGAAGCATGGAAGACCATATAAATATTTCCCCTTTCCTTTCCTTCAGCTAATTAGCCTTTCATTAGAAAACAAGCTTATAACTACTACATGATAAAGTTGGAAGAAAGCTTGCATCCGTGCTTTCCATCTTCCACTGCCCCCCGCAGAAGAGTTTTGTCAAAAAGTAAATAATTCCCAATTCAAACAAAATTAAATGTAATTATATTCACTGGATCAAATCTGATAATTGGTTGCCCTTTTCACTTTGTTTATGGAAAACCTTTTCAATTTTAGATTTAAATAAGAAGCCAACATTGGTATTTATCTCTTGGTATTAAGTCTTGTACAAAAATAAATTTAATCTTTATTTATAATATACTTCACTTTCAGAGTTAAGTTTATAACAAAATATAATGATAAAATTGACAATGATATTGACATTGTAATCAAGCAGCTCCTTATTGTGACATGCTTATAAACTGTCTTTGTTTTCACCTATACTGCAAATAATTAAAATATAATGTATAAAATTTGAAAACAAATTCTACATTGATTTTACATTTTCAGGTTGTACACATGATTGGCAAAATGTCTGTAGCTGTATCCATACTACAGAATTACAACCTAAAGATCAGATGCCATTTTGTACATAAATTGTTAGACATTGAAATAATCAAAGAGTTGTATGGGTGCTTGTAAAATTGCTAATAAAGCAATGAAATACATATTATTTAACTGTTGGGTTTCATGACTTGACTTTTGTGGTTACACTTCCCTCACCCACAATCAATTGAAACCATTTTGTTGACCTGTTTAACCTGCTTGTAACCAATCTAGAAATGAGTGTACATGGTCAGAAATGAGTGTACATGGTCTTACATGTAACAAGTGAAATGACTTCAGTGTAAATGAACCCAACCATGATCCTTTGTTGACAAGAAAACAGAATATATATCACTGGATCAAATCTGATAATTGGATGCCATTTTCACTTTGTTTATGGAAAAACCTTTCAATTTTAGATTTAAATAAGCCAACATTGGTATTTATCTCTTGGTATTAAGTCTTGTACAAAAATAAATTTAATCTTTATTTATAATATACTTCACTTTCAGGTTAAGTTTATAACAAAAATATAATGATAAATTGACAATGATAGTGACACTGTGCCAAGCATCTCCTTATTGTGACATGCTTATAAACTGTCTTTGTTTTCACCTATACCGCAAATAATTAAAAATTATTTATAAATTTGAAAACAAATTATACATTGATTTTTAACTTTTCAAGGTTGTACACATGATTGGCAAAAATGTCTGTAAAAGATCAGATGCCATTTTGTACATAAATTGTTAGAACATTGAAATAATCAAAGAGTTGTATGGATGCTTGTAAATTGCTAATAAAACAATGAAATACATATTTATTTTAACTGTCTGTTGGGTTTCATAACTTGACTTTTGATTTATTCCTCCCCACAATTGAAACCACTTTGTTGACCTGTTTAACCTAATTGTAAACAATCTAGAAATGAGTGTACATGGTCTTACATGTAACAAGTGAAATGATCAGTGTAATGAACCCAATCATGATCCTTTGTTGATAAGAAAACAGAATCAACCTGCATTTATAATAAATGTACGCTCTGTATGTACGATTTAGCGACAGTTCAGAATGGGTGATATTCAGGGTTGTCATTGGAATCGGTAATTTTAGAATAAAATGTAGCCCCTCCCCCAAGTTCTTGGTGATGGCATGTACTGCCACTGGTGATGAACCAACACATTTGGGTTTTTTCTAAAATTCTTTGGTCTATCATTTGTAGCACTATAGAATCCAAGAACTAGGGAGGGAGGGGCAAACAAGCAATAAAAGTATAAGGGGGCCCAAATTACCAATTCCATTGACTGACGACTGGTGCTTCATTATGTCGAAAATCACACCCAGCATCAATACTGAATAGCTGAAGTTTCAAGATGTTTCTGTCCTTTCTAAAAAGATTTAAGATTGAAAATAGGGTAAGGGCTTAGATTTAAATAAATGTTGTTTAACTGACATGGATTGGAAAGGTGGTTATCAGATACACCCACTGGCGGACTGAAATGCCAGTACTGCTATAGCAAAATAATAACAAATTATACTAACGGTAATAAACAACCATTAAAACTAAATGAAATGTTCATCATTGATGAAGACCCCTTCTCAAACGATCTGTTAACATAAGACGTTAAACCATACCAAGATTGTTGATGACTTGAACAGTTACGATACTGCATCTGGATGTGGTATTAACGCCGTGTTGGGGTAATGTTGGCTGGAACTCAGTCTGAGCCATGATACATTGAGTCAACATGCTGTAAAAATAATAGTTAAGTTTTATGGAAGTACATGGAATAAAGTATTTGATATTTCTGAGAAGTTCTAATTTATGTGAATGAGGAAAATAATATGTCACAGTGCACATGCTGTAAAAATAATAGGAAGGTTTTATAAGTACATGGACCAAGAATAAAGT
Source organism: Zoroaster sp. YZ-2022 (assembly GCA_029582265.1). Taxonomy (NCBI): domain Eukaryota; kingdom Metazoa; phylum Echinodermata; class Asteroidea; order Forcipulatida; family Zoroasteridae; genus Zoroaster; species Zoroaster sp. YZ-2022. The sequence continues at coordinate 29,829,042 of CM055822.1, forward strand.
ATTTGAAAATTCAGAGAAGTTCTAATTTCTGAGATAGGGGAAAATAGTGTATAATTTTAGAGTAGCTGGACCATTGAAATTGAAAAGGGCATTGGTTTGTTTTCAAAATTGTACGCATAATTATTCTTGACAATGTGTAATAAATTAAAGAAATGTTCTCATACGAAACTCTCATCAAAGAAGGTATTTAAGGAAATTGCAGTGAGTCTCATATACTCATATAATTTCATGTGATTGTGATGTGAGTGATGTCTGAGAGACCTCGGGAGCAGGACCTACAAGGCACATGTATTGTGTCATGAATATTGTGCATTTTCCTGTGAAATAATTGTCTATAGTTTATTTGTATCTGAGAAGGGTACAAAATTAAGGAAAAGTGCAGTAAACATCCTAGGCTACTTATTTAATTTGTGCACAAACTGAAGATTTTGGAGAAAACAAAAATTACAAAATATATGGCATAAAATGTCTACTGAATAATTGCCATAACCTTAACAACTGAATTTTCCTATCCTTATTTATATTCTAAATACATTTGGTGACATCTGTTCATATTAATTTGTTAGTTAATAGTTGTTTACTGTCAAAGTATGTTCAATGCACGTAGGCCTAACTAACGTTAGTCATGTTAGTTAAACAGGCACAATACATGCAACGACAGCGAATGGACAGCAAAAAAATGTTTTTCTTGTATAAAACACGAAGATAATGGAAATCCTCTGAAAAAGTAACTTCAAAATACTTACTCTTTTATGACCGTGTACTGTTGGCGATCCATTTTACAGCCTAAAAAAATGACGTCTGGGCCATGGCCCCATTGCAGCAAACAGCGCGATATCGATTGTACATGCAGCTCCATTGACAAATATCGTACTACACGATATTTGGTTACAATGGATCTCCATGTACAATCGATATCGACACTATTGCGTGTACGATATTGCCCATAGCCCAGACTGGCGCCTCGTATTGAGCCTTGCGGCGCAAAACGATCTTTAATTTATTCATGCAACGTTTAATTTATTCATGCAACGTATATGAAACGTTTTAAATATTTTTCTTTTTAGCGTAATTCGACACCTGATGACGTAATCATGACGTCACATAAAACGGTTTCGTCTGCTTGATATGTTCTGTTCATGTGTTAAGTTTGAAGGCTGTAAATGCTTTGCAAGGATGCCTTTGTTGCCGGACAGTCGCCACTGAGATTAAGAAGTAAAAAAAAAAAAAACAGTACAAAAACAATAGGTGTTCTCGCTGCGCGTTCGAACACCTAAAAATCAACCTAAAAAACTATGGCAGCAATTGAAATCTCTTGGATATTGCTACACATCCAGGGCTCAGTCCAGAGTCGTTCTTAACATTGATGATGATTTATGTTTTAATTCATCAAAAGTTGCTGACCATTTTAACAGCTTTTTTACTACTGTCGCTTCTAAATTGGCTAGTAAACTCCCCACTGGAACTAACAAATTTAGCACAGACTCTTAAGGTCTTCAAAGACTATTACATCAATAAAGGGGTTATCCCCAATAGCTTTAAATTATCTTCTGTCAAAGATGATTTTGTCTTTAATGAACTGAAGACTCTTAATATTAGTAAAAGTACTGGTCCTGACAACATCCCTGCCAGATTTTTGAGGGACGGGGCCAGTGAACTGAAAAAACCAATTACTCATATAATAAATCTTTCTATTTTGTCCAATACTGTTCCTGATGATTTTAAAATTGCAAGGGTTCAGCCGTTGTTTAAAAGAGACAGTAGAACCGATGTTAGCAACTATAGACCAATAAGCATCCTCTGTGTAATTTCCAAATTGCTTGAAAAGGCTGTCCATATTCAGGTTGAGGAGTATCTTACAAAAAATAATATTTTGTTTAATTTCCAATCGGGGTTTGGAGAAACATTTTCCACTGACACCCGTCTTATACATCTAACTGATCATATTCGTTTCCAAATGTCTTTGGGTAATTACACAGGAATGGTTATGATCGATCTCCAAAAAGCATTTGATACTGTTGATCATGTTATTTTATGTAAGAAACTGCAGGCCATGGGCATTGGTTCTGTAGAATGGTTCAAATCGTATATTCTTAACAGACAACAATTTGTCAATGTTAACAGCCCAGTCCAAATGTTTGAATCTGACATGTGGTGCCCCCAGGGGAGCATACTGGGGCCTTTATTATTTTTGTGTTACATAAACGATATGCCCAGCAGTGTTCAGTGCAAATTACTTCTTTACGCTGATGATAGTAATAATAATGTGTGGACTTATATAGCGCACGTATCCACCAACTGAGTGGTGCTCAAGGCGCATTAAATTATTACCCCTGCTCATAAGGCTCATAAATCATTCCTGAAACCATCTCAGCTCCCTGGGGAGTATACAGCTCAATTGCTGCCATTACAGCGCATATAGGGCTAATCAACCAACTCTGCCCTCACAGGTACCCATTTAACCCCTGGGTGGAGAGAAGCAATTATGGTTAAGTGTCTTGCTCAAGGACACAAGTGTCACGGCTGGGATTCGAACCCACATTCTGCTGCTAACACCAGAACTTGAGTCCGGTAAGCTAGACCGCTCGGCCACGACACTCCACTTGGTCTCTGACAAAGATCCTGCAGCTGTAGCTAACATACTTAGCACAGAATTGGAATCGTGTAGACAATGGCTCATTGACAATAACTTGTCATTACACTAATTAGGCAAAACCGTTTCAATTCTTTTTGGTTCTAAAAGAAAAACCAAGAAGGTCAGTGACTTTACAGTCATATGTGGGGGTAAACAAATTAAATCAGCTACTTCAGTGAAATATCTAGGGGTTACACTTGACCAACATTTATCAGGTGAATTTATTGCTAATTCAATCATTAAGAAAACAGGGGATAGGTTGAAATTCCTTTATAGACAGGCTCTTTTTCTTAATACAAAATCCCGTAAAACTTTATGTTCGGCTTTGATTCAATGTCACTTTGACTATTCATGTTCCTCCTGGTTTTCTACACTTTCTGCTCATTTTAAAAACAAACTTCAAATTATGCAAAACAAAATGGTTAGGTTCATTCTGGACAAAGGCCCTAGGGCACACATCGGGCAAAAAGAACTTGACAGTTTGGGTTTTTTAAATGTTAGGGACAGGGTCACTCAACTGAAATTAAACCATGTGTTTAGAATAACTTGCAATGTAACTCCTGATTATCTTCGTGACAAATCTATTAAATTCTCTGATTGTCACCATCACAATACAAGGAACAGTAATCTAAATTTTAAGGTTCCAGTTTCATCTAGTTTAGCAAACAATACATTTTATGTTACAGCTATCAAAGAATGGAATAATTTACCTTCTTATGTAAAGAGTTCCACCAATTTGTCTACTTTTAAACGACTTGTTAAATGTCATCTCTCAACACAAGCTAAATTCAGGGAAGCATAATTTGTTCCTTCTTTGGGGTGTGGTGGTATCTTGAACTGTCTTTGTCTTTCAAATTTGTAATTTGTATTTGTATTTTTGGATGTTTCGATGTTTCGATGTAAGGACCCCAATGGAAATAAGCCTATATATGTTATTGGCTTTTTGGGTTATCCTTGGATATATTATATGGTGTGTTTTTCTTGTATTTTTGTAATGTGTCTTGTACTTTTATCATCTTTTTATCCGAATAAATTCAATCAATCAATCAATCAACAATAGCAGGTGGTGAACAGGTAAGGGATTTTTGACGAACTTCCCCCTAATTGACCCCACCCCTGGGGATGTTCGCCATGCAATGTCTTGAAATTTTAAAAGGGGAACGTACGCGGGCCCCTGATGGGCTTGTTTAAAAACGAAGTGGTTCAGGAAGGGGTTTTGTTTTAGTGAATGGGGAGCACCCCCTAAACCTATACAGGACTGGACTGTATCCTGGACTGGACTATTTTACGGATGAATATTTTGAGCAATTTAAACATTATATAGGCCTATATAATTTTTATTGGCGTTTAAAGTTTTTCATCATAAAAAGGTATCGAATTTGGGAGTACAAACATTTGAGTTAAGATTATCGGTCAAACGTTTGAGTTAGTATTATTATAACTCTGATAATAATGGACATTACTATACCTGTAGACATGAAGTACCGGTAATTGTTACTTTCAACTATATACTCACAAAATAACCGAATCATTAATAGTCCCGAGATGTCATTATTTGCCCAACAATAGAATGTTAAAGAGACAGTCGTCACGATCAACAGGGCATGAAATTGGAGTGCTATAGTTTCAGATTAACTCGATCAAGTGACTGAAAATAAAACCCCATGTGATGAGGTCATATTACCGGTTGCTGCTGCATAAATGAGCCAGTATTTTCAGTCACTGTGTTCATCTTAAACTTTATAGGACAATATTCAATGCCATCGGTTGAAAAATGGTCTGCCCTGTGACGATGTTGTCTCTTTAAACTGTAATTAGGCCTACGAATCGATTTGTTCAACAACGAATGCAAATTACATTTCTTATTATATTACCTATATGTTCCCACAATTTGAGTTAAGTCGCTGAGAAAAATTACAACTAGGCCTATATAGTTATTGAAAGGAATGAACCTTAAAATAATTTCACAAAATGTTAATGAAAAGTTAATGCTTGTTATACTGTTGGAAATCTCCTTTTCAACATAATTTGGAAATAAAACAATCTATTTAAAAAAAAAAATGTCAATTTAACTCTTATCTTGCGGGTGCATGTCACATAATTATGTACAAAATAACAAAATAGGCCCCCTGTTATATTAAATTTCACGGAACAGATGAGCCATCGTATATATTCAATTACGGATCTTATGCCAACATACATATGTAGGCCTATGCTACAGATAAAATGAACACAACACCAGAATATTATAGTATTCCAATTTTTATTGTGAGAGTTTTAATTTCCATTAACATGTCTGTACATGGTCACGCGACTGTCCTAATAGGTGTTGGCATGATAGGATCGCTTGATTTAGTAATTTGTCATGGAAATCTTTGTTAGCCACACCCACACATTGACAATAATGTCAATAGAGGGCGATACGTCAAAATCTCGTGATGATTAACGGAGTCCCACAATTCCACGTAAACGGAAGTATACTATGGCGGATCATTACTCATTAAGAATTGCAGCAAATACCCCACATTCTCGTATAACGAATAGACGGTATACGGAATTAAATAGGTAAGAATTATCTTGTTTGTTTCACAGACCTCGGGCGTGATATTGAATAATAATAGTAAGAAGTTTGCCTGTTAACTGTTGTTGTTTTTCCTTTTTAAATGGTTTAGAAACCGGGCGTATTTTTCAACCAAATGAGTGTCAGATCACTGATGATAACAACAAAATGGACGCTCAGACTCGGAGCTCTCCGTCTTTGCAAGGAATGTCATGATGATGAAGTCCAGAACATTCTCAAACTTAATAAAGCACAACCTTAAACAACCTTGACAAGAAATAATTACGGAAAGAATGTCGTATCCGACCGCCACTTTTTAAGGGTTTTCTTGGAATTTTTTACAACCACAAGGCCTAAGTCCTAACCAGTTAAAAAATTATTCTATCGATTTTTGGGGTACAGAAAATGAAAATTATCTTTAAAATACACTTTTATGATGGTTTTCGGACTTTATTTCCCTTCTAAAAAAATCCTCCCCTTCAGAAAATAGAAGGATCCTATAACTTATATGTTGCCACTGCGCATGTGCAATGACCATGTTGTCACTAACGGGAGAGTTGACAAGATCAAACTGACATGACTGAGGAAATCATCATTCATATACCAAAAATGCCTGATTTTTCATGAAATAAATATCCTGGAATAATTTGAAGTAGGCTATATGTCCATCATCATCCATATGTTCTCCACCTTACTGGGTAGGTAAGATTACATTATTGGTTATAATATTGAATGAGAAAAAGTGGCAGTCGGATACGACATTCTACCCATAATGACAAATTTCTGAAAATTTTTAGTTGGGTTTAGTATGTGCGTGCATAGTAATTAAGCCAACCCAGTTGAGTTATATGTACTAACTTACAGCCTTACTATTGTTAGTACTACTAACGTTAGTACGTTAGTACGTAGTACTATGTAGTGAACTAGGCATTTCACAAACACCTAATCCTAGACCTAGTATGGTCATACTGTCACCAGGTATCTGCAGGTGTCAAGGGTTTTACTCTGACGACAATCCACAATGTCCGGATCCCCAATGTCATACATGCAACAAAGAAAGAGAAAACAAGAGCCCGCCTAATTCTGAATGAAAGCCAGGAAAAAGGTCATTCAAGATGTTGTTCACTGTGAACATCCAGGAAACGGCTGCTGAAAAAACAATGTTTTATCACTTTTTGACAAATTTTTGCAGGTTAGCCCTAACCTTCCCAAATCCTCCAAAATCCTCTTTGCCAAAGTGAAGGATTTTGAAGGATTTTGAAGGATTGAGGTTATTAGACATACTTGCCTACCATGTACATCCATGTTTGTTGTAGTGATTGCAAGGTCAGTGCTTGGGTCAGTGGACACTGTTTATTGCTCCATGCGTGCAGGGAGGGTCCCTGGCCATTCATGTATCACAGATTAGAAACACATGTGTGCATACATGTCATGTGCTTGCTTTACTACTGAAGGATTTTGGAGGATTCAGGTTATGTGTAAGCAAATGGGCCTAGGGAGTTAGGCTTAATATTTATCACATCTTTAACCCTAACCACCCCAAACCCATCAAATTCCAACAGCTGTTTGTGTTGCACTTTTGGACTCGGGCTATATAGCCCATGCATAGTGTCGGATTTTGGTGGATTCAGGAAGGTTTCTTGTCAAAACCATTAGGGGGTTAGGGTTAATGTTATTGTAAATACAACATTGGGGAGTTTTTATACACACTGCTTAAAACATTTGGAGATGCCCAGCTGTAGGTAAGGTATAGCCCCATTCTATACTGGACTCTCTCCGTATCCTTGGCCCTAGCCCCATTCTAGGGCCAATAGACTGGACTCCCTCCGTATCCTTGGCCCTAGTCCCATTCTAGGACCAATACACTGGACTCCCTCCGTATCCTTGGCCCTAGCCCCATTCAAGGACAATACACTGGACTCTCTCCGTGTACTTGGCCCTAGCCCCATTCTAGGACCAATACACTGGACTCCCTCCGTATCCTTGGCCCAAGCCCCATTCAAGGACCAATACACTGGACTCTCTCAGTGTACTTGGTCCTAGCCTCATTCTAGGGCCAATACACTGGACTCCCTCCGTATCCTTGGCCCTAGCCCCATTCTAGGACCAATACACTGGACTCCCTCCGTATCCTTGGCCCTAGCCCCATTCTAGGGCCAATACACTGGACTCCCTCCGTATCCTTGGCCCTAGCCCCATTCTAGGGCCAATAGACTGGACTCCCTCTGTATCCTTGGCCCTAGCCCCATTCTAGGGCCAATACATTGGACTCTCTCCGTATCCTTGGCCCTAGCATCACATGTACAAAAAAGGGCAATTTTTCTCTTGTTTCAACTTTTGATCTGCTAACTATTACAACCTAAAATTTAGTGATTAGGTAACCTTGCCCAAGCAAACACATTTGGCATAAAATCCATAATTCTGGGATACCTCACTGTCATGAAATTTTCGAAACATTTTTGAAATTTAAAAAATAATAATAAAATTAAAATTTCACCAAAATTACCAATCTCACAAAAGTGAACTTTATGCCAAAAGTGTCTGCTTGGGCAAGCTTACCTATTCACAAAATATTAGATTGTAATAATTAGCCGATCAAGGATCAAGGGAGTCCAGTGTATTGGCCCTAGAATGGGGCTAGGTAAGGTATAGCTCTGACTGTATAAATAAAGTCAGTCTCAGACTAGGCCTCACTCGGAATAAGGTTTACCCTGGTAACAATAATTGAATGGCTTTTCTGTCATTCCTGTCAGCTACGATCCAGAAGAGGATTGTCCATTAGACGACGTCCCGCTTATCATGTCAGAGGACGGCATGGATAGCGAAAACGAGAGCCTTACCAAGAAAGGAAAGCAGAAACGTGGACCACTGAGTGGACTTTGCTGCAACATATACGAGTCATGTACAAGGTACAAACATTGTTTTGGGGGCTGGGGAGCAAGCTGTAAACATAATTATAACAAACAGCATTATACAATGTACGTCTAAAAACAGCATACAAGTAATTTGAAAACTGTCCATGTGTTGAAACTGTCAAACAAATGCTCATTTACCTAGGACAAGCTGTGCACTTAGTCAATGTCTTCTGTACACAATGTACGAATATGGCACATGTCATGTCTGACGTTAAGCATTGCTAAGAGTGGCTGACTGATTTGATTTGTATCGTCTCCCAAAACTATGAGTAGAATAAGTTATATTAGAATTTAGTAGCATATATCTAGATCTATGTTGAATTTGTAATATATATTTACAGCTGCTGTCAGTCATGTAAAAGGCGTATCTTCAAGGAGAAAGAGTTGAAACCACGCAATGTGTGGCTGGGACGTCATGGACCAGATGAAGAGCATTATCCAGCCAACAAAATCTGCAACCAGAAATACAACTTTATTACATTCCTACCTCTTGTAAGTTTAACAAGCTATCTGTTATGCATTTAGTGGATGATTAAGTTTGGTTAAAGGGAATGTAAAACATTAAAACAAAAACAGGCCTCCCAGCCAAACCTATAAAACTTATAAAAACCTATATTTCAAAATAGGACGTTTATTTCTTCCAAAATACCTATATTAACCTATAAAACCCCTATATTTTTAATCTCCTGCAACACATTTTCAACTTAATAAAATCCTCATGGCTTTGAAGAAAAATTACATCCCAAGTATAAAGAGATGAAGCCAAAACAGTAGCCAAACTGAAACATGTGTACCGCTCTTAGATTTTGTTGCAAAAAGTACTCGGCAGGTAGGCAATTTACCAAAAACTTGTTACTTAACACTGCATAACCACGGGAAATAACCTATAAAAGCCTACATTTTGGTATTTGGTAAACCTATAATAACCTATATTTTGCTTAAAAAACACATTTAAAAAAACCTATATTTGGTCGATTAGGCACTAGGAGGCCTGCCAAAAAAATAACAATTACCCCAAAGCTCACTTGAAGTGAAGTTTTTCCTCTTGAAAAATTATTCTGTCTGAAGTGCTTTCATTAAAAAAAAAAACATCTTCATGTATTCAATCGATCCACAAAATTTACCAAATGTATTGTATAGCATAAAAGTAATGTCTTATCCCTTACTTTATTTTGTATCAAACATTACATGTTGGTATATTTATCTGGGTTTTATAAATTAAATTTTAATGTAAAATTAGTGTCTTTGTATCAATGGCCGCCATCTTGGATTTCCAAGTGTATAAAGAAAGATGGCCTGTGATTGGTCCATCGCAATTGTATCATCAAACTCTGACCAATAGCAGTTCGTCTGGAGCAAAGATACATGTAGTATAGCATTTTCTTGTAGCAATGGATCATGCATCAAAACACAACATCTTGAACCAAGACTATACATGTAAGTGAACATGTAAATCGCATACATCGTATCATATATAAATTAACAAAATACATCAGCCATGAATAATAACATCAGGCATGCAACTGATCAGCTGATCAGCTGATCAGCTGATTTCCTCTTTTTTTCTTTAATAATAGTGCTGTAGAAAACTGAAAAACACTACAAAGTTTAGTGTGCTCGGCCATTTCCTCTTTTTTTGCAATTACAAAGTTGCATGTCTGTAACATGAAGATAACATCTAATCTTCATTTTCCTGTGTTAGTTTAAAAAAGGGAAATTTAGGTATTACTGTGGATTTCATAATTTGGAATTTTTATGTATTTATTTTTTTAAATTTAGTTGGGTTAAATGAGTAACTGTATATTTAATGTTTGGTTACTCGGTTACAAAAATAACTTGTACCACAACATTTAGACTATGCACATTTTCCAAAACTTGTCAGATGTAAATTTTTTGTGTTTCCTGTTAAAATGAGCTGAAACTTTCACAGGTTGGTTGTTTAGATACATCTTGACTAAAAGGAAAATAAGCAAACTCATAGTAGGCACTTATATAATTTCACCAACCTATATATCGCGGAACCCGCTGCTATATGGGATTCTAGCCAGCCAATTGTCATCGGGCAAGCTCGGTGGTCGAGAGGTTATGACGTCTGCACTAGTAAGCAGGAGGTCGTGGGTTCGAATCCCGCCCGAGTCGCCTGTGTAGTTTTTTCACACACTCGGAAAGCACTGAGTATACAGTGCTATACACACGTCGGTGTAGGGCAAAATTAAATCAATCACTTATATGACGTCGTACAATCCGTTGACCAGCCACGTACACGCACACACAGCGCTGACCCAAAAAAGTAATGGGGTTATTAAAAGATTAACTAAAAAAATAAAGCATCAATAAATCTGATCTTTCGCAATCGGCATCAACAATACATATTCTCTATATATCTGAAAAAATCTCCGCAAACAGTTGAATACTTTTCGAGTTATCCCTTAAATTCTGACGCAGTTGGGGCCATGGATTTGCCGCATGTGAGAAAAATCTACTCGGTCAACTGCGGCACGTCATCTTTACAGATAGCTCAGTAACGATCAGAGGGACCTTCGTTTTTTGTCGGCAAATCCGGACGCCCCCTTGTAACTTCGTGATGCCCTTTCGAGTTTTTCCGGATAAATGAAAGTTTATAGTAAATCTCCGTGAGTTGCTTGTGAATCGGTAAAGCTGTTACGAAATGGTGCTGCTTTTAAGATTTTGTTCAAAAGATTCTACTTGAAGTTTGCTGAGTTTGGGTGAGCAAGTTTGTAAGTATTAAGATTAAATACTTTTCTTTTACAGAAATAACATTTCAGTTGATTTTTACTTTGAAACGGCGCCCAGAAATCACTTTTTTCAAGATGCCTTTTTCAAAGATTTAAGAGTGCTACAGCGTGGGTTTTACATAGACTGGTTCCCGTTTATTGTGGTGTGTGCATTGCGCTATTAAGCGCATAGGAATGCGACCAAAACTCTGCTTTATGTGATGACAATTGCGATTACATTTACAATATTTTTACCTGTAAATCTTTTTAAATGGCAGAAACAAGCATTCTGATGGGTATTTATATATTTCAAGTATTTTAATTTGGTTTAAATGCGTGCCAGAAGTAAAAAGTGGATCTCTGAAAATGATTGATTAAAAAAATAATTTTTTTAAATAATCTGTGAATCTAATGTTATGTCATGAAAAAGCCATGCTTTTAAATAGTAATAAGTAGTTTTCCTTTTTTTTTGTTTCATAGTTTTTTCTTTCAGATCTTTATTAACCCTTAACCTTACCAAATCCTCTTTGCTAAAGTGAAGGATTTTGAAGGATTGAGGTTGTGGAAATTGCAGTGGTGAAGGATTTTGAAGGATTGAGGGCAAATGTGATTATTTGCTTGGTGGATTATGGAGGATTGAGGTTACATGGTACATGTTGGTCTGTCCAAAAAATGATTTTGGAGGAATGAGGTTATTAGGCATACTTGCCTTCCTCCACATGTACATCTATGTTTGTTATAGTGATTGTAAGGTCAGTGCTTGGGTCAGTGGACACTGTTTATTGCTCCATGCATGCAAGGAGGGTCCCTGTCCCTGGGCCATGTACATGTATCACAGATTTGAAACGTGTGCACACATGTCATTTGAATACAATGGTAGTGGTCATTGCGCTTGCTTTACTACTGAAGGATTTTGGAGATTCAGGTTACATGTGTATGTGTAAGCAAGTGGGCCCAGGGAGTTAGGGTTAAGGATTTAAGGATTGATTTTTCAAATAATTATTTAATTTCACGTTTTTTGAATTTCTTGGCATGTTAAGAAAATAACATCCTTCTGATCCAATGGGCTCATGCCCGCAGCAGAAGCTATGTTCATTTTGTTTTGTTATTCAAAATGCAATATTAATGCATTAATTTTTGTGGTTTCCTTTTAAGGGATTGCTAACCCATGTATCGATTATGGAGTCCTGTATGTCTTGCACCTTGCCATCAGATTCAGATAAAGGATCTCATGTTGTCAAAGAAATGCCACCATCGTTGACCACTCAGCTTCTTTCTATACTTGCAGTAGAACACTAAGCTACTTCATTTTATTCATGATTGTCTCATATTGATCTCGGCTGTATTAACTGATTCTTTCAATGTGTGTATGAAAGATTTAATTAACTTGTTTAATTAATGAAGTAATTAATTAAGACAGACCATTATTCCCCATTGTTTTTGCTTGGTTGAATAAAAATATTAACATACAATATTGATATAATCTATGTGTACTATGCAGCTCTTTCAAATTTAGGAAATAAATGTCTCGAGAGCAATAATGAGGTCTGCCTTTATTTAATATGCAAATAAGTGTAATCTAATTATGAAATCTATATGATTGTGCTAGGAAATCTAGCGTCCTGGCCAATCGGTCATATTATTGTTTCATTGCCAGTGCATAAATAATATAACCAAATAAGCACAGAAATCTATAATGCTTTAAAATCCATTGATAATTTCACTAATTAATTATGCAAATTAAATGACAACATATATTTTTGGAAATGAAAACAAAATTATCTTTATGAATGGTCTAGGGGTGATTTGACAGAAAATCATTTAAGTAATTTGCTAATTTATTAATTAATTATGCAAATTGTGGTTAAATCTTTGTTAGAAAAGTTTCATTTTTTAAATTATAACTTCATTTTTTTAATGATAGCTTCAATGTGCCAAAAATGAAAGAAATCGAATAAACCACTACAGAGATATGGCAGAAAATGTTGTTATTGTGGCTAATTCCTGGTGCCTCTTTGCTTATAAAGAAAAACATTAAGATTACCCTCAACATTTTGGTCAAATTTTTGTGATATTTGTCTTCTTTCAAACTCTTAAAACTTAAAAAGTAGGTGGCCGATTTCCAAAAAACAAACTTCCTGAATTCCTAAGTCATGCTCTTAAATATAAGCTATAATTTGAAGCTCTACTGGCAGCATAAAAAAATTGATGGAAAATGCCTTACTCATAGAAGCTGTTTTGCCAACATAACCAATGTTTTACCTTCCTGTTCAAGGTCAGAAGGTTAAGTACTTGGATTCTGTCTTGGTAGATGAGGTGTCTTTTTTCAGGGATGAACTTAATAGCAGTGCTATTGAATTGGTTTGAGCGTGGCAATATCTTTGTGTAGATAAAGGCACCAACCTTATCATCAGGCTTTGTCTTGACCAAGGCTGTTATCGTAGTGTGCATTTGCCACGGTTCAGCACACACGGCCGGTGCACCGTCCCCAGCCCCGCACACGTACACTGTACAGAGAGATCAATAACCGAGTCATGGATACGGTTGTGTATTGCGACCTCGTATGCTCGAACTGAATCAACAGCCTTGATCCTTCTGTAATCGAAAGCTTATAAATGTGTTTCTTTATTTTCCCATTGGAATTCCAATGGAAAGTCATTTTCAGGAATTGTTGATTTGTGGGTGGTTCATTTTAAATGATGGCCAATCACAGGCCCCAAGCATTGACCCCGTTTGATCACACACACACAGCACAATGCATGCACACGTACACATTGTACATGTGCAGTACAATGTACATCATGCACAGTGAGCAGTTGCTGGGCCAACCAAATACAATGAGAACACGTCTTTCATTTTTGAATTTGTATATTAGCATGAATGAGCTCCGTCTTACGAGTGGTCACTGTATGTACATGTTCAGTAATGTACTACATACATGTACATGTATGTACTGTAGATGTACATGTACAGTACATACAATATGCATATGATTGTGTGCATGTGCGCTGGAGTTCGGATAGCTAAGCAGGGCAAAATTATTTGACCAAACAATTCCGACGCACCTTGATCAAGGCTATGCAAATGATAGAGAAATCACAGTGTAGAGTGATGTGATTCTTCTGTAACAAAATCCTACATATAGGTCTTAATTAGGTGTGTGGTTAGTTGTCATGGTTACCAGTAACCTTTTTCCATGTGTAGCTGAAAATGAATCAACATGGTAGCCTCCAGTACAATAACATTTCTGGTTTTGAAAGCCCTTCTTTGTGAAGCAAATCATGCATATATTATTATGCATGTCAAATGAATACAGATTACAATTCATGTGTTTTTTAAAGTTCTAGCGTGCCTAGAGATAAAAACATTCCATCAATTTGGCCAAAATTGCTGGGTATCAGAACTTGTGTACATGACTTTAAAGCATACATTAGAATAGTACTTCATTATCTCATACATAATTGTTGTTAAATGTCTTTTAGCTCTATCCAGCTGGTCCAGTAAACTGGTTAGCGTGTATGGATCAATACTGTATGTCAGTGAAGGCTAAGCAGTATGTTGAGTTCTATTTACACACACTGTGTCCACACAAGAAATAAACATTTGTTTGTCATTTTTTTATTTTATTTATTTTTTTAATATGGAGCTGTCCAATCACATGTAATTGCCTAATTAAGGATGAATAAAGTTTTTTGAATTGAATTGAATAATGCCAATGATAGCAGAATCACATTGGATTGTGATAGAATCCATGTCAATTGAAGAATACATTACTTGATTCATCATCATTTCCAAATAATTGTTTTCTGTTACATATACTCATATTTATACTGCATACAATAAAATCAACCAATTGTATGAGGAAAGTTGATTTTAAGTTAAGGATCTTGACACCTTAAGCAATCTTTTAAATAGACAATGTATCCATTGGGTGGGTCGGGATTGTGTAAACATGAAGGATTTTTGACAAGAAAACAAAAACAGCACAAGAAAACAAAAACAAAAAAAATTAAGTTTCTCTTTGAGATGTTTGTTTCATATTTTGTACACGAATGACAAATTAATTACACTGTGTACCTGATCCAAGAGTGTATAATTTTACATATTTTTGCATCTAAAGATGTATATTACATGTTTGTACAGAATGGTATACACAGTTTGAGAAAGATTTAACAATTTGCAAGGATGGTAATTTGTCCCTGTTCTATGTTCTGAGTTTTCATTAGTTCAATTGTTGGACAGTACAATTTTGTACCCTGTATGTACTTGTGAATTTTGCACACGGGTGTCAGTGCATTGATTATATCGTGGATTATATACATGTACATAATCACATCTGTGTAGCCTACATTGTGTAAATGCATCAGATATTGTACATGTACTGTACAAGCTAAACATCTGACCTCTGTATGAACAGAAGGTTGTATTGCATTGATCGCTTAACTAACCTAATTTGCTAAAGATATTTGTCCAAAAACAATTTCCGGACAAATATGGTGCACATGGTAATGGCATCTGCGCATAAGATGCAGTGTTTGTTACCAATCCGTGGTATTGATATATGCATTGATCAGATCATGGATCCTTGTGTGTTTAATGAATGATTCAATACAATCTTTGCCCCTTTCATTTCATCATATGGTCAAAATATTGGTTAATTCCTATTTCTTGGGGGGGGGGGGGATCTAGCAATTTATTTATGTTTTAATAAAGGGAAATAGAAGAACAGTAATTCACTTACTAATGAGACAATTGATTGAACAAACTTCATGACTGAAAGACTGAAGAATGATATGTATTTTAATTTAAAAATTAATTTTGGCACAACTGTAACCATACCACTGATTATTTTAACTGAAACCATCCATAGCAATGTTCAGATTAACAAGGAAATTGCTATAAATTGTCGCTACTTAATAACTGTAATTGTAAATAACAGTATGTTGCTGGTTACATGAGTTCTTGTTATTTGATTATATCTTTCAGTGATAGAGCAATTAGGCCTGGGTGAATAGTTTGATTATTCGAATATTCGCGAATAGTTGTTGCTAATCGTACTTGTATTTGCGGTTTTTGAACTGGCATGAATACCTGCAACTATTAATGACCAGCGAATAATGACCATTCACGATTAATTGCGAGTAATAATGTATTGCCTTTCCACTGCATAACTTGCGATCGTGAACTGTTTGCTAACTATTCATGAGTAATAGCTGGCAATTGCAATGTTTTGTCTAGGCACTGCTTGTAGTGTCTAGGCACAGCTTGTAGTGTCTAGGCACTGCTTGTAGTGTCTAGGCACTGCTTGTAGTGGTACGCGTTGTTAGTATTCGCGAATAGTACTCGCGAGTAATGACTTTGAGGAAGCCGACATGGCTGGCTGGCTGTGACTGCAGTGACTGTTACCTGCTGAAGGCTGATAACATCAGAGGCATGCTGCATCTGTAACAGTCTTGCCATTGTTCAGTTCATGGGTTGGCTGATGTTTAAAACACTTGAGAGTAAATGTAATACGTTGTATTTTGTATGGAGAAGAATAAATCACTTTGCCTACTTCATGATCAACAGCCAATGAGAAAAATAATAAAATAGCAACTTTGCAAATCTTTCCAATCACGACACATGGAAATGGGCACGTGATACTGGGATCCTGAATTACAACCTTGTGCACAATGCACACACGGTCTGCAGCTCAAAGCATGCAACTCAAAAAATACATGAAGACCTACATAGTGCAAAATCAGTTCAGGGGCACGGGCACCACGTGCTTTGAAGGCTTTTTAAGCATATAGTGCGGGGCACACCGTGGAAGGTTTGTATTTTTGTGAACAACGAATAACGTCTAAAGAGTGGTCCCTACGTGAGCATAAACACTGCTTACACTGGTGATTTGTTGTTTCGTCTGTATGGCTGATCGATTTAAAATAATGGGTGACCATTAACATACTGGCATTACTCTTAATGACGACTTAAATACAACTCGATCGTATTCATTTTATTACGTTTAGGTGGACTTCCCTCTGTCGATATGGGACCAACATAACCATGCGCGTGAATTAGCATGTGCTTATTGTGCTGGAAGTTTCCCACGCTGCCAAAGCAATAACGAACATAACTTGACGACCATTGGATTTTCACTTACAAATTCTATTATTTTTGAGTACAATTTGCAAGAAATAAAGAGGAAACACAACAACAGGCATTCAAGAACTCAATGTATGTATTTGTCTATTTTCGTAAAAATTTGGCCAACTATTCGCGAATAGTCGATTATTCGTGAAATGTTGCCGCGCGATTAATCGAATAGTAAATTTCACTATTCACCCAGGCCTAAGAGCAATACAACTGTGTAAATTATGTTCAGTACCTAACAATAATCAGCAGCATAATTCTTTAGTTCTAGTTTGGAACCACTTCCCACCCGAGCACTTCCACCACCATCATCACAACATGCTTCACAGCACTACTCCTAAATCTGATTATTTGTTCAAGGCATTAGAACCTCCCAAATCCCATCAGAATTACAATAGCACTTGTTCCTAATCCTGCAATAGCTTCCTGTTTGGCTAAAGATGGACCCCTTTGGCTAGTTACTTAACCAACATTTACACCATTCTTCTCAAGGTGTTTTGCATTGAACACGCTTAGGTCACAGGTGGCTTCACACCAACAATAACCCTGTCATGACAAACAATACTGCCCAACCTGTCAGAGAACAATGGCTATATAACCCCCCTTGGGTGGAGGTGACATTGATTGGCATAATATCAAACCTTACTTACAGAATTAGCACTTTCCTATTAATGCATTTTGCCATAACATCAGTCTGAACTAAGAATTACAGGTATACTTTCAAGGTAGAAGTACAGTGACCTTTAGTGAATCAAAGATTACAGAAGCAGGGTTACAATAACTAGGTTGGCTTTTTTAAACCACAAAATAAGGTACGCCAGTGTTTCATCAAAAATAGTTTACAGCATTGGTTATAGAAGCCCACAACTAGACTCTATTGGTACTACAGCAGTTATGGTGGCGTCTAGTGAAATAGTCAACAAATTTTCTAAAATAAAACTGAGATAAAATGTTTAGACATGAATCAGTGAACTTAAAAAGTATTGTTATACCATAGAGATGGTTATACTAGAAAAATAATGCAAGTTTGGACTTTGGAATACAATACTGATATGTGAGTATTGTAGAAAAAGAGTCACATCTCAGTATATAGTTTGATTAGATATTAAATATCATGAACCATGTAATAGCCTCAATTGATGTGACCACAGAGTATATACCATGATGAGACCACCCATCTAATGCAATCATTTCAACATTCAAACCACACTCAGACATATGACCGGTCTCTCATCGCCAATCGCAATTGCATTTCTGGAGATATTTAGAAATGCTGGCAAACGTCTTTGATTTAAGTCAAACTCCCACGTAGATTCAACCACTGCACCACATGCCTGTGACTCTACCCTCTTAATTTCCTTTGAGATTTAGAGAAAATTCTGAGAATCAGTGATTCACATTGTTTGTTTTCAAGTTGATTTTCTAAGTTTTGTTTGTTGTCTTGTTTTTACCTTCAAAGCACATGTGCCCATATGGGCAGTACCTTATTAATAAGAAGTGCCCATATGGGCAGTGCCTTATTAATAAGAAGTGCCCATATGGGCAGTGCCTTATTAATAAGAAGTGCCCATATGGGCAGTGCCTTATTAATAAGAAGTGCCCATATGGGCAGTGCCTTATTAAGAAGTGCCCATATGGGCAGTGCCTTATTAATAAGAAGTGCCCATATGGGCAGTGCCTTATTAATAAGAAGTGCCCATATGGGCAGTGCCTTATTAATAAGAAGTGCCCATATGGGCAGTGCCTTATTAATAAGAAGTGCCCATATGGGCAGTGCCTTATTAATAAGAAGTATTAAACACAAACACATTGTTGTGTGTGGGTTGATTAATAATTGTTTGTTCAGTGAATTCCAAGTAGATTTTTCAATTCAAGTTACATGTATGTCCAAAGTCAAGAGCCAGATTCTTGTTAAAATTCTTGTACCATTAATGCGCATGCACACTGTAAGGTGTGTACATTATGGCAGTGCATAACATTTTAGGTAATGCTGATTTCCATTGTCAACTGTAAACTGTAATCTCCATAGTTCATACATTCCTATTCACCATTGCTTTCATTAACTTCATTGTGTAAATCCTAATCCCATCATTCATTCCACTAGCCAGTTTCCTTCTTTAGAATTTTTTAAAAGAATTTGAATTTGTTTCAGATTTTGTTGTCACTGAACAGAAAATTCATTAAATAAAGCTTGAATGCAATATTACTAAAACATTGATTTCTATCTTTTATTTGTGTAATTCTGCAGGTACTGTACTACCAGTTTCGGCTATTCCTGAATCTGTACTTTCTTGTGATGGCTATATCTCAGTTTATTCCTTCATTGCGTATAGGCTACCTGTATACATACTGGGCACCTCTGGTAAGTTAACAGTGAAATCCCAATGTTTAAAGGCCAACTCTCTAATTACACCCTTGTGTTACAGTATAGTTGGATGTTGGCGTGTATGGGAATTGTGGTTACCCTAGATCAGCATTGAAAGATGCTGTCCACAGATGACTAGTTGGCCACAGACGTACCGGGCCTTTCCATTGTTTTCAACGTCATAGAAAAAGGATTAATAAGATTGCTACATTATCTCACCAGAAGTTTTCTCATTGGTCAATGAGCGATAGTTCTAATTGACAGGAATACAAGAGGTTTATTTGATTCAAGAAAGGATACAAAAATTTAGACGAGATTGGGTTGTTGAACATAAATTGTATACATTTGTATGGTGCAAAGATATATATGCTCATGAAGGGGAATAGTTTAATTGTGTTCCTAATAGGAAGTTAAAACTGAATCATGGGTGGAAGTATTTTGGAAGGAAAATAAACCGAGTTTGGCAGCAGGTTACTGCTTCTGTTTACCTTTACAATGTATCATTCTGACCAAAGCATACCAATCCATTGTCAGTTGAAAACAGATGTGATCTTTAACCTCTATCAATGCTGAAACAAACCAAGCTAATCTGTACCATGCAATAATTTATAGCTTCCCAAATTCTTTGGATTCCATTTAGTCGGTTTGCTTTGCTTTGTTTTATTTTTTATGTGATACAATTAATTTTCATGATTGCACTCGGTTTATTGTTTGTAGTGTGAGATACATTTATGGGTGTAACTGCTGATTGACAAGCCCCTACAAGCATTATAAGATGTATGACAAATTATGAATTCCACCAAAGAATGCCAAGAAAAAGCATGAATATGTTTTCATTTTTGTTGTTTGTTTATTTGTCTTGGTTTCCTTGACAGTGGCAGTATTTACACTTTTCCTTTTAATGTTCTCATTCATTTCCATTATATGTTTCCACTTCCACCTGAATTCCTATCGTATTACCCTCTTCCTAGTTCTTTTAACTTGGATTTACCCTCTTCATTCTTTTTTTGGCAGATGGCTCAGTGGCCACCCCTACCTTAATGCCACTCAATGGCTACTCCAAACCTCCATCCCCCATACCTTACTCCTGTTGCCATGGTCATACAGGATTGCATTATTATACCATTATACTTGTTTATACACACCTGTAGACCAAATCCCAAGTTAATCCAATGACCTATTGTAGTAGCAGTCATGAGAGAAGCAATGTACACACCTGACAAAATCATAGATCAACAAAAAAGAGAATCTACCAGTTCCTTTGATAATTATTTTTGATGTAAACATCTTTTCTGGTGGAAAATTTGGTTAGGGTCAAGGATGTTCAGTAAACCTTCAACAAAAGTTACATGAGAAAAGCTGTAAAATCTAACCAAACTAGTACACCTGTTAGTACAGTGTGATTGCAGTTTCCCATGAGAATTAACCAATCAACACCTAAGTTAGGTTTGTTTGTTTGTTTGTTTTGTCCATGACGTGCTCAAACTTGACATTGCGAAGTTCAAGGTTAGAGAGAAAACAAATTCCAGACATGTTTGCATGCTTCACTTTTCCTATTTGGGGGTTTCCACAAGTTTGGTATAATTGAACCCTTTGCAGATCAAATCACAATGTGGAACTGCCTAGGCCCTCTAGAGGGCCAAAAAATATAAGGATATGAACTTCTACATGCTTCAGAGATTGATGCGCATGGAGGATGCGTGTGTTAATTCCTCATTGTCTTGTACTTGAAAATTGAACTGATAAATTTTGGGAATCCCAAACTTTATCAATCAAATCTTTGAACAAATCTTTGGGGAATTACCAAGTAAGATACAATCTCTAAAAGTGTCTCCTGAATTATTTTTATATCTCTTGATTCTTATGAAGTATGGATCCATTGATAGATATTTTATCAAGTGTGCATATATGTTGTATTTATCCCTTGCACTATTTTTAGACGAGACGACTTTTTTGTTAATTGAGAGGGTATGGAGAGTAAAATGTTGATTCTAAACAACTGAAAATTGTAATTGTTGACATTCTGATAAAGCCAAACTCGGGAATTCTGTTTTTTCCGTCATTATAAAATGTTTAATTCCTCAATAACACTTTTGTTTTCTCACACCATTTCTCTTTTCAAAATTTACAGGGCTTTGTTATTTTTGTGACCATGTGCCGAGAAGCCCTGGATGACTTCCGACGTTTCTGCCGAGATCGAGAGGTGAATGGCCAACAGTTCTTTAAACTAACAAGGGCGGGTATCGTCAGGGTGCCAAGCTCTGATATAAAGGTGTCAGACCTGATAATTGTTGAAAAAGTAAGTGGATGTTGAGTTGTTTCTTTCTGTCATCTGTGTTTGTCTGTCTGTCTGTCCATTTGTTTATCTCTGTTTTTGATTTAAAAAATGGTTTGTTTTATAAAGATAAGTTAATAAATAAAATGTTGATTCTCTGAAGGTACATGTACATTATGATGTCCATGAAAATATGAAACAGTAGAGTCCATTGACGCTCAAAACTTTTCATTTCACTTGTTCATGTTTTGTGTTTGTTTGTATTTTCGTTTCCAGAAGGAAAATATTTATTGTCATCTCAATGCAAATATATCCTTTCATAAGCAATACAAAATAATTGATTTGATTTTTTTGCCCTATACTGACATACATTGTAAATATACCCAGTTAGGTTTGGGCAGTTCCGGCAGGTAACCGATTCTAACTGATTCCAAATTGAGAATCGGAACCACGGTTTACTCTTTTAAAGAATTGGGTAACCACAAGTGTCGGTTCTGGAGCCGAGAGCTTCAAATACCCAATTCCCAAATTCATGGCTCCGGTCAATTCCTAAAGCCGCGGATCTAGTAAAATACCCGATTCTGAGGACCAACTCCCGGCTTCAGTCAAAATACCTACTTCTCTTTGATGAGCCACCAACAAAATGTAACTCTAGAATGCAGCGAACGTGCGAAGGCTCCACACACAACTGATGCAAACCGCAATGGCTATGCATTAGTAGTATGCATTGTGCTATGCGATTCTGACAGTAACACCATGGGAAACAATCGCTTCTATGAAGTACAGTGTATGGTTCTTAGGATTGATCTCAAGGTTTTGAATAGTATTCTCTGTCCGTCTTTAGGAAAAAGTAAAGTACATGTATGTTGTCTTTGTAGTAAAGAGCCCAATGATCTGTAATTTACATTTTATTGGATGCAATCTGACCAGTACATGTAAATGAAACATTTAATGTCCGCTGCATAGAGATGACACTGGTGCCTCTGTATGTCAATGAACTCATGGTCAATCACTTTTCAGTGTCCAGGCTGTTGACCAATGCAGGGGATTTAGTAGACACTGATAGGTATGCTAAGCTTATTGTGAACGCAAGAAGCAATTTCACAAATAACTGCTCTTTGTATCATCTGAAGAGCTTTAGTAAGTGTGCAGATGACTGGTTTCATGTATTTTCCAGGAAATAAATGTTGTTTAATTTCTGGGCTCTTATTGTGAAAACAAAGTGGGAATCTTGTGATGATATAATTGGTAGGATTAAGAGGAAGTAACCCCACTATAATTAAATTATCCCTAGTTGCTTTCCCTCTTAATTTAAAGGGAATATAAAACATTGATAATGTTGGCAAAAAGTTATTCTATAAGCTTACTTTCTTTGAACCAAGATGTACATTGAACAACCAATCTGTAAAAGTTGGACAAAACATCAAAAATTTCAAACTTACACCACTTCAACAAAATTAGTATCAAATGAAAGCTTAAAATCTGTATTTTCAAGATATGTGTAAAAAATTTCAAATTTTGAACATTAAATACCTGAAATTTCATTTTTCGTGATTATTGTAGCAAAATTATAAAAATTATTCCTTAAATAAGGTAATTTAGTGAGGATGAAGTGTAGAATAAATTAATCAAATTAAAATTTTCAGAATCTGAATTTTTTTTTGCATAATAAATTGGGATTAATCACATAATTAATAAATCATCAATCCGTTACTGAAAAAAATGTCATTTTTTAGAATAAATAAAAAATCAAAGTATGAGGTCAATGAAATTTTCTGGCCAAATCAACTGTGACATCCCATTGCATAATACACACATCTTACATTTTCTGCTGAGCACTGTGTATTCAGAATTTCCACCTATGCATTCATGTGACTATCGTGTGAAATAAATGGGGTTGCATGTAGACTACATGTTTGGAACATTTCATTTTAGACGTTGAGTGCTTAATCAAATATGTCATGCATATATTAGGCCAATCGAAACAATGCTTTTGGAATGAATATTCATTTTTTAAAGAAATTGGTGGGAAGTTAAATTGTTTGAGCGTCATGGATTAAGGCATTGTATACTGTTCATTATTGAGGATACAGCGGCGTAGCCAGGACTTTTTCAGTGGGGGGGGGGCACAGGGGGGGCAATTGCTTTTCAGTGGGGGGGGGGCCCTGGGGGTATGGGTTTTTGACCTTTTCCTTTTCTTTATCTTTTCTGTTTTTTGGGGCACTATGAGGGTTTTTCGTGGGGGGGCACTGGAAATTTGTGGGGGGGTATGTGTACCCCCAGGCCCCCCCGTGGCTACGCCGCTGTGAGGATACACACAGGTTCTTGGCTAACCATGGTGAAAAGTTACAGATACAGTAAGTGAGTACACTTTGTTTCTAATTTCAGTGCTTGGAACAACAAAATGAGTGTTATTTGTGATTTTATAAGAAACATTTTAAGTTACAAGATGATTTTTTTATACAAACTTTAGTCTCATCTCTGCTGTCCTGGCTTTATCTAGCCAGACTTTTAATGGTAGAATAACCTATGGAAACACGAGTATTTTTTATCTAATTGTACATGTAGTTACATACATGTACATGTAGTTACATACATGTAGTTACATACATGTAGTTACATACATGTACTTCTGTTTATTAATTGTAATACCACACACATTGTATTTTACAAGTATAAGTATGCCCTTTTAACCCAAGACATGTACACATACAAAGGCAATTTTTTGTATTATTAAAATATTTTACAACAGTGTGTTATTGATTCTTCACATTCATGCATGTCCTTAGTACACATGTATGCCTTTATCGAGTGCAGAAAAACAGCGTAGATATAGGGACAGAATCAGGAAAACCTGCAAGAAAGATGAATACTTGTTGAAAGATAGAGAACGTAAGAAAGCAAGGAGGGCCACTGCTACATGTACATAGAAATGTGCATACATGTACATGTACCAGTTATAACTTTGTAACCGCTTGGCATAAATGCAGGTGCATGTACTGTACATGTACAGTTTAAAGTAAAATAGTATCAAAGGTCGGCTTTTTTTTTCTATTAATTACCCCACATCCCTCATTATATTACTTACTTCAATATCAAATACACACACTGGCCATAAGTATTGCAACATTGAAATTCACACCAAAGTTCAGTTTGGAGAACTGTGTTACAATAATTTATTTTATTTTATTTACACTACTTAAGACTTCTTGACAGTGCCTGTGTTTTGAAGTCAATGTTCTTTTTTACTGTTCTTGCCATGTAATACACGATCGATGAAATCGGATTAAATGATCATCTCACATGTTACTGTAAAGTGCTATTTTGAGCATGTTGCAATACTTTTGGCCAGTGAGTGTATTACTTTTAAAAACTCACTTCAATAAAACATTGACTTTAGGTATTACGTAAATTGTTTGGCAGCACATATTATTGTTTTTGTAAATCATAGTATGTGGTAGTACATTTTGTCACTCTGTTACCGTCATTCCGTTACCGTCATTCCGTTACCGTCACTCCGTTACCAGACACAAAATCATTAAGGACATTGTGTAATTCTTTTGAGCCAATCAATTTTTTGAAGTGGGGTATCATATTAAAGATGATCCTTTGTACTTTAATATTGACACCATAGTGAGTAAATGAGCAAAAAACCCACGTCCATTCAGCGTCACACCGTTACCAGGGAAATAAATATTCATAATTAATTAATGGAAGTGGAAAATAAAATAAAAATACACACTGACAGGTACAAGTACTAGGTAGTTAAATGTTACCAAAATTTCAGGATTAATCAATAAACTCTTTGTGATAAATGTGTTTAAAATCTGAAAAATGTGTTTTGGTGTCACTCCGTTACCGTGGAATTGCCCAACAGTAATTCAGATTTTTGTTTTCATTGTGTGGAATTTTCCAAATTCGAACTGAAAATGATTGCACAAATTACAGTGGAAATTGATACAATCATCATCTTTACACTGGCAAGTAAGTTTTAGGTTCAAATTATATATTAACAATTGTATACTTTAAATTTGAGTTCAAGCAAGTCACAAACAACTTGACGACTTTGTATTTACAATAACTAAGGAAACAACTATTGTGTTATTAAAGAAATATTTGAAATATTTGTGCAAAATCTTTACCAACTTTCCATGGTTTCATGTATGTTTACAGAAATAAGTGATTGATTGATTTTTTGACAGCCATCTGTCAATGGAGAGAAGATGCACACTACATCTCTCTCTCTCTCTCTCTCCTCTCTCCTCTCTTTACAAATGTTATTCCTGGACAAGCAAAAACATCTGTCTGTATGCTGCCCTCACAGGTCATAAAACAACAGAGAACCACATCCAATTGTTTATCAGTATGCTTATGACAGGAGTCTTCCATTACTGCATCTGCAGGATTAAAACCATTGGAATATAAATCAGGGATGCTATTGAACCCTAACAGTTGATCAATTAGTAATTGGCACTTATTATAATTGACTTTTGTAAAGTCAACTACCCAAGGCCCTTCCTCTATCAAAAGTATACACACAGGTGTACAGGTATTGTTCAAAGGGCTTCTGTCATTGTATATAACTGGAAAATTCCACTCTCTAACCAGATGTTGATCAATCAAATAAGAGTCATTGTCACATTGTTGGCATAATCTTCTATTCTTAGTCACATTCTTATCCCACACAAAGACAGGTCTTTGTTGTTTAGTTTGGAGGACAATGTTTACCACCTGCAAACAACAAGATGTTTCTGGACAGTATGGTATAAGGTCATTGGCTGTCTTAGCAGGTACAGGGGAGCACATGAAGGCCAACCCACAACATTTTAGATAAATGGATCAAGAAATTAAGAGCTTAATCAACATTACCAATGCTTTAAAATACTTGAACTATGACCCCTTTTTTAGAGATGAAAACAAATATAACTTGAGATCATATAACAAATATTAAATCAAAATAATCTATTAAAACAAATTTGAAATCATAACAAATATTTGTTATCAACTGCACTGTTATCTTCATAATTATGTGTAATGTGGGAAGATGAATATATGATAAAAGTTAAATGAAGGGATTTATTTATGAAATTCTTGCATTTGGATATTGATGAATTGATTAACGTTTTGCCCTACACCAATGTATCTGTGAAGTAAAGGCAACTCCTACTAAATAGTGCAGATGTCTCAAGCACCCAGCTTGATACGATTGTATCTTTTATGTGTTTTTCGTTGAAATATACATGTACATGCATAATAAAATTGTAAATTTTCTTCAACTTATTAGGACCAACGAGTCCCAGCTGACATGGTGTTCTTGAGAACTACAGAGAAAAATGGTAATTATTATTAATTTGCTCATTTTCCCCACTGATGTAGAAATCGATCATTCTTATTATTGGATCTCAAAAGGTTTGCATTTTAAGCGAGCATTGCACATGCCCTTGTACTTATACACATCACATTGGTGTTTTTCAAATTGCATGCCCAACATTGGTCTAAGAAGCACTTTATTGCATTGAAAAATGCACGCTTGGTGAAACATATCGTAAACTCATTATCTCTTTGACCTTTATAAAATACATGTATGTAGCTAAACACAGTATTTTGAAATGTTTAATTTCAAGTTGTATTAATTTAGACATGTTAGTCATGTGCATGTAGTTTGTTTAATGAAGGGAAAGTACACAATGCTAACATTTGGAAACTGTTTCTACAAGTATGGTTTTTCTTTTTGTATATAAAATGAAACCACTTATCTGTGAAAGTCATTTGCGAGAAATATTCATTCTAACATGCAATTTAGAAATGAATTATTTTTCTTAAAAATGACAACACCTCAGACAAAATTATTTTCAGGGAATATTGATACCATCATCACATTTTTTCACCAAAAAGTTTTACATTAAAATTTGACCTTTTTTTGATATTGAAATACCAATTATATACCTTAAAAGCCAATTATTGAGAGGTTCCATTAGATGTGCGTAATATACATTTTATTACATACATGTACATCATTCCCTATGTGTAGAGCAAGCTATTATAATAATCCTTACATACTCAGCTATATGCTTCACACAACAGTCAAGATTGAAGTACCTTAAAGAATTATTGCCAGTGTTTTTCGCTATTCTGATGGCAATTTCTGAAGAAAAAACATTTGCAATTTGCAAAATAATAATGAACAGCATGTCTCACAATCAATTTATTGTACATGTAAGCCCTTCATAAATTTATTTACCAACTTGTTTTTACAGTTAACTAAGCTTCCGTGTTTTGTTTTGAAAAATATTTTATTTCAAAGTATTTGTTTTCCTTTCAATAACAATGTTATGTTCTGATGAAAAAAAAATATTCATGAAATTTATGGAAAAATAGCTGAAAACAAGGGCGATACCTGTTTAAAAGCATAAGTAATCCCCCTCCCAAACAAACAAAAAATTAAAAATTAAAAATTAAAAAATAATAACAAATTCACCAATTTGTAGATATTGGAATTCCTAAGCGAATACATGTATGCTAAACAAATTTACTGTAGCCTTTACTGTAGTCTTTTTTTCAAACAAAAAGAACATTTCATATTTCCATGAGCATTGTCATCTTTATGACAAATGGCATATATCCATCCATAATCTGTCCTTCTTAAATGGATGTACATATCAAGGACATATTCCAAATTAGATGCACTTGCATACACAAAATATGTGGCATAATTATTGGCATATGGATCCCCCCAACCCTCCAGAGTGCTCATCCATTGGCCATTTGTGAACTTTGACAGTGTTATGTCATGACCAGCCTGGTTTGATGGGTTATGAAGATTATTTAAGAAGCTGTGTGGATTGTCAGATTGACTTAAAATTCATAACATTTCAACCTCCTATACTGGTATCAAATGTTTGGTTTTACATGTATAACCCAGTTTTGAAGGACTTTAAGCCAGACTGTGAACAAAATAATGCATGTGTAAATATAACTAGGTATGATGATTCATAGAGCGTAGGGGGTTTGTCCCCTCGGAATTACTATCCTGTTGAAGGTAAGGTTTTAGGATTGGTCATTTCAAAAAGCAAATGATTGAAATTTAATGTTAAACATATCTTGTGTAATACTGTTGATGGTATGAATCTTCCCCAAAAGTAATTTGGTCTGAGGTGCTGTTATTTTTATGAATAGCTAAATAATTACCAGTCAGTATTCTTTCCTAAATTGCACCTAAATACTTAAATCTGAGAGCTATTTTCTGATGAACAACACAACGTAATAAGCTGGAACTTAGTTGTTTAATGAATATCCTAATTCAAAGAGAGTAGTTAATATCGTTAATGTTGTACCTTCCCCTCAATGCTTAATACAGTGTGTACATGTACCTGTATACTAGCCTCCATAATTATCCAGATGTCTATGAATCATCTTGTCTGTATATATCATAATCTTTGTTATCATTGGAGTGTGACTGTTACATGCTTCATTCCATCTTGGTTATTAATGCCATTGAAAACAAATAAATACAGAAAATGATATAAAAAATCATAAACCGAATCCAGTTTGAAGGGAATGAATTTCAAATGTTGGAGTTTTCTTTTTCTGTTTTGTATTTGGATTATGCTAATAATTGAGTTTAAGAGAGTATTGTACATGTACATGTATGAGGTCTGCACAGAGATTTGGTTGTGCATTGACCATGTTATTTATGTGGGTGCTATTTTAATCATCTTCTTCACTTAAATGTGATGCAGCAAAAATCACTCATGGGTGACTAAAAAAAAACACACTATGGTTTTTATTGGTATTCGTTTTGATATCCATGGATACATAAATTTATGTGTTGACACACAATTACAGAAAGTATAGAAAACTTGTTAAACAACAATAACAGTAATTTTATGAGAATTTTTTCCTCTTCTACCTTTTTTGTCAAACACATTTTTTAGTTGAAAGTTATGATTTACTGCAACTTTGTCATGCCAATTGGGTTCATTGTTCATTTAATGAAATTATACTTTCATTTTAAAGACAAATATGCTACTCTCCTTGAAATTATAATTTTAATAACAATATTCATCCTTAACATTTAAACCTATTGTGTTAAAGCACATAGTTTGATAAAAAGGCAATATATGTATTCATACCAGCAAATAAAGAAATATGTACCGTGTGATTTTGTTATACACTTTGTGTAAGTACTAGGGTGATTTCCCGCCAGGCAAAACTCTGTATTTGTAGAGTTTGGACATTTTGTACTTCTCCATGTAACATCATTTTTTTTAAAGATGAATAAGATTTGAGATGTAATATAATAGTACCTTATTAAAAATAAATCAATTTAAGGATTTTTCTGCTGATTTTTATGGTTACTTGTCATAGACCAGTGTACATTTGATGGTTACTTGTCATAGACCAGTGTACATTTGATGGTTACTTGTCATAGACCAGTGTACATTTGATGGTTACTTGTCATAGACCAGTGTACATTTGATGGTTACTTGTCATAGACCAGTGTACATTTGATGGTTACTTGTCATAGACCAGTGTACATTTGATGGTTACTTGTCATAGACCAGTGTACATTTGATGGTTACTTGTCATAGACCAGTGTACATTTGATGGTTACTTGTCATAGACCAGTGTACATTTGATGGTTACTTGCCATAGACCAGTGTACATTTGATGGTTACTTGTCATAGACCAGTGTACATTTGATGGTTACTTGTCATAGACCAGTGTACATTTGATGGTTTCTTGTCATAGACCAGTATACATTTGATGGTTTCTTGTCATAGACCAGTGTACATTTGATGGTTTCTTGTCATAGACCAGTGTACATTTGATGGTTTCTTGTCATAGACCAGTGTACATTTGATGGTTTCTTGTCATAGACCAGTGTACATTTGATGGTTACTTGTCATAGACCAGTGTACATTTGATGGTTACTTGTCATAGACCAGTGTACATTTTGTGCCCTGCACAGGTTGACCTTTGGGGCTCTTTCATAAACAAGTAATGTCATAGATCACATGTTCTATAGAAACCAATATGTGAAAGTGTAAACTCAAGGAAAAGCTAACATTTCTCAGAAAAAGATGAATATTCATTCACAGTGTCTGACAAAAATTCTTTTACAGAATACTTTATATTCTTTTCCAAAAGTAAAAGGCAGCACAGACAAGATACATTTGTGTGAGATTAGGTACCATCACACCATTTTTTTTTTAAATTACTGAAAATGTTTAATTTGAGTTTTCCCTTACACCAATGTTAAGTATGGAGCACTGTGCTTTCTAAGTGTGAGCAAAAATCCACAGGTGACTCGGGCAGGATTTGAACTCACAACCTCCTGCTTACTAGTGTATTATTAATACATGTAATACATGTACAAAACGTGCCCAAATAGCTGTCATGGTATGCAGGTATTTTTATGCTCATCAGGCACACGGCTATTCAACAAATCTGATTG
The DNA here is from genome assembly GCA_029582265.1 of Zoroaster sp. YZ-2022. NCBI lineage: Eukaryota > Metazoa > Echinodermata > Asteroidea > Forcipulatida > Zoroasteridae > Zoroaster > Zoroaster sp. YZ-2022. The sequence continues at coordinate 29,860,116 of CM055822.1, forward strand.
ATCAATTAGCAATTCTGAGGACAATTGTTGATTGGCCAATTGAAGAAAAAACTTATCTTTTTGTCTATTTTATTATCAAAATATCTGGTTATTCTGTCAGGTTCCTGTTTCATCCGAACAGACCAGTTAGATGGAGAGACAGACTGGAAATTAAGACTAGCAGTCGGTAGCTGCCAGAGGCTAGCCAGAGATGAGGTAAATGTTTGAACCAAAATGGCAGTTACAAGAAATTCACTACCTTGTTTAATGATTTGATGAAGAGTGAGCCATTGCAAACTACTTACCAACCAAAGAGAATGAAAGAATGGTATAAAAGTTGCCAGAATCTTTATCAAAACCAAAGTGTTGCAAGTTTTTAATGACAGCTGTTATGTTGTCAAACAATCTATTACACAATATTTGGTTGTATTTATGTTGTCTTTAATCTTAAGTCAAAGTGATGGTTGGAGAGATATAAACTTAAATACTTTTTAAAGCTGTGAATGTGTTGACAGGGAAGGAGCTATGATTGGGTTCAAACTGGTTGGGAAAATGCACCAAGTGAACGTAAAGTAACAAGCCATTTCAATTGTGGTGGTTTTAAAAGTGGTGTGATCACAAATCACAATTGCAGAACCCAATATTAATGTGTCCATGAAATATTACCTCTATTTGGTTTACCCTTGGCAGGAGTTGCTTGACCTCAATGCATATGTGTTTGCAGAGAAGCCACAGAAAGATATACACAGCTTCATTGGTACATTCAACATGCCTACAACAGAAGGCTCCTTAGCCCAGGATACATTGAGTATAGAGAATACCATCTGGGCTGACACAGTAGTTGCATCAGGTGTGTTGTTATTGGGGTACAAGGCGGGGCTCTCTGGTTCCTTAGCCCAGGATACATTGAGTATAGAGAATACCATCTGGGCTGACACAGTAGTTGCATCAGGTGTGTTGTTATTGGGGTACAAGGCGGGGCTCTCTGGCTCCTTAGCCCAGGATACATTGAGTATAGAGAATACCATCTGGGCTAACACAGTAGTTGCATCAGGTGTGTTGTTATTGGGGTACAAGGGGGGGCTCTCTGGCTCCTTAGCCCAGGATACATTAGCCCTTTTCACACTACAGCTCTTATCCCAGGGGAATGCAACCCCAGGGAGGCCTGGGAGTTTTTTACCCAAGGTTACCCCGACGCAGTTTCACATTGTCCCTGCAAAAACCCACTCGCATATTTCCGGGGTCCTTATTCCCCAGGGTTCCGCACGCATATTTCACAATATGATCAAACCTCAGGGCAACCGCGCTGTATGTTTTGGCTAAGGGAACTCATGAATGTAGCTAGCTGCAAGTGCACAATCCCAGTATGCAATGTGTGCACGTACTCGCATTGAATTGTAAACAATCAAACAATAACATGAAGTATATGAAGTTAGATACTTCTTCATCCCCCATCTTTTACCTTTTTTCTGACCCACAGTGATTTGAATTGAACACCAAGAAAAATTTAAAAACGATTCATTGTTGAAAGCTGACATGAATTTGGGTGATTGAGCTTGGCGCGGTATGATAATCAGTTGACAAACTGGTACCTTTATTTGCAGTGTATACTATTACACGTTCAGTGAGACAGATACTAATAATTTTACCTCGTCCAAAATAAATCCAAATTTAACCTACTTCAAAATCATTAGTTTTGGAAACTGATAAATTCTTTCAAAAATATAAAGTGAAATATGTTTTGATATTGGTTTCTATAAAATACAACAAAACTTTATAAATACTTAAATACAAAATCTGTAAAAAGAACAGCTTGAACTCAGACCGCGCAATTTATTTAGCTCGCTTTTCCTGAGCTCAACTGTTTATCTTTCTGACCTTTCACAGTTTGTTTATAATGTGATCTGTCCGCCATGTAAACTGGGGTAAGCACAACTCGCTTTCGTTTCCCACTAGCTGTTACTCCCCAGGGGATTCTTAAGCCCCCCGGGGTTTTACTGCTTACCCCTACTCCAGAGCAGGGGTGGCTATTCCCTGGGGAATGACCATTTACCAGGGCAGACTGGGGGTAAAGCGATCCAAGTGTGAAAATGCCTACCGTAATTCCTCGGGGACGCCCCCAGGGATTTGACTAGTGTGAAAAGCCCTATAGAGTGTAGAGAATACCATCTGGGCTAACAAAGTAGTTGCATCAGGTGGGTTATTGTAATCCCTAGTCCAAGAATACATTGAGTACATGCCTACAACATGCCAGCCCACATTTTCAGTAGATGGGAGACCATTCTTGGTGCATAGCAGCACAGCAAAGTCAATGTGTAATATTTATAGCTCAGACACTCGGATATAAGACAATGTGCTTTAGGACTGGAGTACAATCCTGTGCGCATAGAACCCAGAACACTCATCATGACAGAAAATGGGTCTACCTTAGTGTTGATGAGAACCAAATAATTGAATTGACAAATTATCTCAGCATAATTGTTTATTAGAATTATTATTGACTACCTTTGTCAGGTTGACTATCGTTAATCAAATTTTAATATTTAGTTTTTAGTTATTATATAAATGATTGTGGCTGTGGATTAGCTTGATCATTATTAAGAGTATGCATTCTGGGTTGGATTTCTTATAGGGCGAGCTCTAGGTGTTGTGATATACACTGGACGAGAGACACGAGCTGTAATGAACACATCTTATCCCCACTCCAAGATTGGTTTACTAGACCTGGAAATCAACACACAGACTAAAGTTCTCTTTATTGGTACTGTCATCCTAGCTATTCTCATGATCAGCTTAAAGGTATGTGTGCCTTCATATTGGTAGAAGTCTATTACATACAAGTGTGACACGCATGTAATAATAAGTCAAAATCAGTTAATGAATTATTTGGAGAAAAAATATTTGAAATTGTTTGAAAAGTAAATATTTTGCCAAATGTTTTGAACTTTTTGTTGAAAATTTGTTCACATTTAAAAACAATGGTAGGCCCAAAATTACAGAGGAGTTAAATAATTTGTATACTGGGCACAGAAAGTGTGGGGAAGGGTAATGATGCTATGAACCACCATCCACCCCCCCAGGAAAAAAGTGTGTGGATAACCCCACCCCCAACCCCCACCCCCAACCCCAACCCCCTATTATTTCTACAATATTTTATGTTTTTAAGAAATCCATGGTCCAAATGGCAAGTGAACCAGTTGTGTTAATGATTATGATGTTTTATTGGTCAGGGATTTGATGGTCCATGGTATAGATACTTCTTCAGATATGTTCTACTCTTCTCCTCAATCATCCCCCTCAGGTATGTAACCACTATCATGCTTTAGCCATCTGTGTCAGATTCCTCAAATGCATGGCAATGTTCATAGCACTGATTCTTAATACAGAATCAGGGGCCAGACTAGTTTCTTTTCAGCCTCAGTTTGGTCACATTCATTTGTATGAATGAAAAAACAAGAAGGCTGCACCATTATAAAGTCTATTCCTCAATGTTGATTGGAATTCCCAGGAAATAGTGGTCGGCGTTTTCACACTTGCAGCACATTACCTCCCGACTACCCTGGAGTCAGGGAAGATTCTTAAACATTTGCCTTGGGAACAAGATGGCACATAATATAAAATTTTAATTACAAGACTTTCGTGTGTTATTACATTGCTACTTGTTGTGTTTTTATACATGTTAATGACATTTTCCTGGTATTTTCATGTTTCCTTTCCCTGTTTCTTCCATTAGTTTACGAGTCAACCTTGATATGGGCAAAATAGTGTATTCCTTCTTGATTCAACGAGATAAAGAGATTCCTAACACAGTGGTACGCACCACAACAATACCAGAAGAGCTAGGCCGTATCTCCTACTTATTAACAGATAAAACTGGCACACTCACACAGAATGAAATGGTAAGAAACACTAAGTGCGACACCAACATGTATGTTTTTATTATTATTTTTTATGATTAAGGTCGCCCATCACAAGGCCCTATAAAAGGCCACGCAAGGTGAGGATTAAACAAAGAGGGAAAAAAGGAGCTAAGAAAAACAGGAAATCACAGAGTAGAAAGATAACCGTTGATATTGCATTTGATCTGGGACAGATTATAGGTAGCGGGGAAGCAGGATACAGGAAAGGAATTCCAAAGTGAGGCAGTGTGTGGGAAGAAACTGGATGAGTACCTCATAGTATTTGCTTAGGGTACTTTTGCTGATCTATGTTCTCAATCATCAAGCAGTGTGTAAATTGACTTCATGTAATCAAATACCGAAACTTATTATTTGCAACTTGCAACGTTGCATTATCCAAGTGATTCCAAGCTATCTATCACATGATCATCTTCATTTAAAAGATTATGAGATAAGTATTTTGACATTATGAAATAAAATAGCTTTATATTAATCTCAACAGGTATTCAAGAAGCTCCACCTCGGCACAGTATCGTTAGGCCAAGATTCCTCAGATGAACTTAGAGCACACCTCCTCACAGCCTATTCCCAACCAACTATCCCAGCTACCACCACCCCATCACGTAAACCAGCAGTCAGACGTACTGTCGTCACTAAGGTATATGAGTCGGTGAAGGCTATAGCTCTATGTCATAATGTCACACCGACATATGAAGATGGAGAAGCAGATGCAGAAGAGACTGAAGTTGATCAAGATCAGGAAGCTAAGGTGGTTTATCAGGCTTCTAGTCCAGATGAGGTAAGTAGGCAAACTTACAATTTAAAGGGACAATATCATTACGATCCACAGGGTATGGAATCGGAGTGCTAGTTTTAGATTAACTCGATGACTGAAAATAATACCCCACATGATAAGGTTATATTACCATTGCTACTGCATAAATGAGCAAGAAATTTTCGTGCACTGTGTTCATCTTTAACTAGGACACCGATTCCATGCCCTGTTGAAAGTCTGCTCTGATTGTGACAATATTGTCCCTTTAAGGGGGCTCAGGTTAGCTTAGGTTGTACTGTCCTCACCTTTCACCTTTGTGGACTCTGGTTCAAATCCCACTTGGATCCAAGCTGGCATGTTGATTGAGGTTTCAATCCTTACAGATTACTTTTCCCTAGAGTATTTGTCTGACGTTTTCATCCCACATCTAAAACTGAATAAAGCTACAAGTTTTACCTAAAACTGAACATTACTTCATCGTCTTTTCTTCACAGGTTTCTTCAAGATTACGAGCTACATGTACACTGCTGTAGGCGCTTTGGAGAATATTGGTTGTTTTCCCTCAATAATTAATGACAAAGATTAATTGTTGTCATTGTTTATTATCTGTAGGTTGCTCTTGTCTCTTGGACTGAAGATATGGGCCTTGCCTTGGTGAAGCGAGACCTCAGCTCCATGTCTTTACGCACCCCTAAGGGGGAAATCCATAACTATTCAATACTGCAGATATTCCCTTTCACCTCGGAGACTAAACGCATGGGGATTATTGTCAGGGTAAGCCATTAATCATTTATTACTAACATTCACCCATACAATCGCAATATGCTGGTATAAATGCTAAAGTATCTGCTCTGTGCATAACTGGTTGAGGGCGACCTTCATACAAGTATGAGCTTGTCACCAGGACCCAATTATATGGCTCTGCTTAACGTAAGCAAAAAAGTCACTGCTGTATTGTATGTGCTATTTTGCATATAAGACAGCTGTTAACTAAGTGATATATTAATACTTGGATGTCGTTGAGAATTTGTTGACAATTGAGTGTTATTTATTTGTCTTTAAGGAGGAGAAGACTGGTCAAATCTACTTCTTTATGAAAGGTGCTGATTCTGTGATGAATTCCATCGTGCAATACAATGATTGGCTAGATGAAGAGGTATAACATTTGTTCTATTTAATAATGGCTTTGTGTCTTAATATTCCAACAACATAAATGAGCATGATGATCCAAGCAGTACGTGGAGTAAATAGAATATGTACATCAGAATGCTGATAAAGAACTGTATAAAAACCTCACATTTGAAAGAATACCAATCAACATTTGTGTTAACTACACAGTTAACTACACAGCATAATGAGCTGCAACATTCACAGTTTGTTTTATCTCATCTTTATTTACATGAAATGAGAATCAACAGATTGGAAGGTCAACAATAATAATAATAATAATAATAATAATGTGGACTTATATAGCGCACGTATCCACCAAACTGGTGCTCAAGGCGCATTATATTATTACCCCTGCTCATCAGGCTCATAAATCATTCCTGAAACCATCTCAGCTCCCTGGGGAGTATACAGCTCAATTGCTGCCATTACAGTGCATATAGGGCTAATCAAACACAACAACCAACTCTGTCCTCACAGGTAACCCATTTACCCCTGGGTGGAGAGAAGCAATTATGGTAAAGTATCTTGCTTAAGGACACAAGCACCATGGTCGCGGTTGGGATTCGAACCCACATTCTGACGACTCGGCCATCAGAACACAAATCCGATGCACTAAACCGCTCGACCATGGCACTCCACAAGGATATATTGTCCCTTTAAATGGAAATAACATTGGGAATGCTGGAAGATAGCATTGGCAATGCTGGAAGATAGCATTGGGAATGCTGGAAGATAGCATTGGCAATGATGGAAGATAGCATTGGGAATGCTGGAAGATAGCATTGGCAATGATGGAAGATAGCATTGGGAATGCTGGAAGATAGCATTGGCAATGCTGGAAGATAGCATTGGCAATGCTGGAAGATAGCATTGGCAATGATGGAAGATAGCATTGGCAATGATGGAAGATAGCATTGGCAATGCTGGAAGATAGCATTGGCAATGCTGGAAGATAGCATTGGGAATGCTGGAAGATAGCATTGGCAATGATAGAAGATAGCATTGGCAATGATGGAAGATAGCATTGGCAATGATGGAAGATAGCATTGGCAATGCTGGAAGATAGCATTGGCAATGATGGAAGATAGCATTGGCAATGCTGGAAGATAGCATTGGCAATGCTGGAAGATAGCATTGGCAATGCTGGAAGATAGCATTGGCAATGCTGGAAGATAGCATTGGCAATGCTGGAAGATAGCATTGGCAATGCTGGAAGATAGCATTGGCAATGCTGGAAGATAGCATTGGCAATGCTGGAAGATAGCATTGGCAATGCTGGAAGATAGCATTGGCAATGCTGGAAGATAGCATTGGCAATGCTGGAAGATAGCATTGGCAATGCTGGAAGATAGCATTGGCAATGATGGAAGATAGCATTGGCAATGCTGGAAGATAGCATTGGCAATGATGGAAGATAGCATTGGCAATGATGGAAGATAGCATTGGCAATGATGGAAGATAGCATTGGCAATGATGGAAGATAGCATTGGCAATGATGGAAGATAGCATTGGCAATGATGGAAAAATTGGCAAAACATTCGTAAAAAAAAACGTAAAAATGCATTCATGTATTTTGTACTGTTTCCTAAATTCACTAACTGGAAAGTATTTCCCTTATTGGGTCATTCCACGTCAAATCACACACTTTCCGAGGTCAATCTCACAGATATTGTTTTACTTTCTATGTTTGTTTGGTTGTATGAGAAAACTCCAAAACTGAAATTTGAGTGTTTTTGGTCATGTGGTTTGTGAGTTACAGGTCGTTGAACTTTTACCTTCTGTTTGACCTCTACAACTTTGGAAATCTGTAACTCTGGTTAAGAATATTGTATGAAAGTGATTTTTATGTTAAATGAAAGCTCTTATCATCACAAATTATCCACTTTGCAATTTGGAAAAATTATTTTTAAACATAAGCAAGTGGTCAAGTGTACTTTGACCCCACGCGGGCTGCAAAATTAAAATTCATGAAATTCTGTCAAACAAAGGCACAAAGTATACTCATTGTGTATACCAAATATAAAAATGGGCTCTCAAGTAATTAAGATGGGATATGCTTTTAAAGATGGGCATGGCACTCCAATGCTGATGTACAGTGTACATTACATGTATGTATGCAAATATACCATGTATAGTACACGCATGTGTAACACTGTACTGTACTGTACTGTACTGTACTGTACTGTACTGTACTGTACTGTACTGTACTGTACTGTACTGTACTGTACTGTACTGTACTGTACTGTACTGTACTGTACTGTACTGTACTGTACTGTACTGTACTGTACTGTACTGTACTGTACTGTACTGTACTGTACTGTACTGTACGTACATTGTATGCATCATGGGGTTGGTTCAGCAGTATGAGTAGGGGAATGATGATTTACGTGGGGCATAGACTTTGGTCGGGGTGGGATGCAGTGTGTACCCTTCCATAATTACTTAAATAATTATTTTACTTCTATTGTACTGAGTGATTTTAGGATATTCTGTGATCAAGTATGCTACCATAATTTTCCAAATATTTTTTTCCTCAATATAACTCGGTATGTACCCTAAGGAATAATATGCTAAACACAAAACACCTTAAAACACAGAATTCTACCATAAAAGTGTGTATGCAGACCATGCAAGGACATGTCACAAGTGTATATTTGGTACATTACATGCAGTTCACTCATGGTTCGCTGTAAGCCTTTTCTGTTCTGAAGTAAATTTTGGGGGAAGGGTGTAGGTCCTCCCTGTTGCTGATTTCTGAGTTCCAGCAGAGTGGCACTTTTTTGCAACTTTTCATGGGAAAATAGCAAGTGATGGTGTTTCAGGTACTGGTACCCTAAAACATCTTGTCTCGAGAGCAAAGCCTTCAAAGCCTTCAAAGCCAGCCTCATGACAATCAAATAATCACACCTCAACAACTGTACGAGTTTGCGTGCAAAGAAATTATAGTGTGTGTGCATTAAAAATGCACACACACTATCCCAGGAACTCAAAAAAATACATGCCTACAAACCAGTGTCAAAAGAATGTGTTGAGGTCCGTAAATTCTCTAGTAGCCATACCATCCGACAAGAACGTGTAACCACAGGTGTTACACTACTGGAAAATTTCCATGTGCTGTGTTGTGGCTACAACACAGCAGAGTATGATGGCTTTTGGTGGTTAGGTTGTGTTCTTGGAATCAAGCTACAAAGCTGATTTGTTAAGGTCAACTTCTTGCACCAACATGGCCCTGCTCCATCATTCTATTTTCCAGTTAATCAAGACATCTTTGAAATTGATGCTTTTGGTGTGTTGACATCAGCCACCCCATTGACAGCAATAGGGAAGACTTACATGTACATCCTTTCAAAAAATATTCACTTGCAGCTAATTATGGAAGTGTACACACAATGGGTTATGTGTGTTTGTAATTGTAGTCTTCTATTACAGGTTGAGTGATGGCTGACTTACAGCACCCTAGCATTGACACCCATAGATAGTAATAACAAGTGATATCATTGTTTTTGTTTGATTTTTATATTATTTATATTAGGTAGTCATGACATGTTTACCCTTTCCAGATGTACATGTGTAAATTGGTTTTACGGAATAGATAATTTTGCTCATAACTTGTGATATTTTGTTTCAGTGTGGTAACATGGCACGTGAGGGGTTACGCACCCTGGTTGTTGGCAAGAAGGTTCTATCAGAAGAACAGTATGCTGACTTTGAGGTGAGAAATAATTACACTGGTCTTAGAGTTTGTAGATGTGCATTTATGATTTATCAACCTGTACAAATGGAGACAATAGAGTAGTAAACAGTCTGATGAGATTTGAATACTGTCATAGATTTACTATTGATTTTAGTACCTTGTGATGCATTTCCAATCATAGTATTTTTCTTGTGTGTATGACGTATTTTCTCATCAGCCTTTTCCCATGTACTGTCCAGCAATTGTTATCCAGTTCATGATTTTGTTTATTTCATGAAGTGATTAGAATGCAGTCTTAGTGCTGAGATGATCAGGCAATACTAAATATCTTTTAGCATCGAGTCCATGAACAATACTTTGAAACAGCGTGGGAAGAGGAATGAAAATAACCGGAATTATTCCAGATTAAGAAAAGCTGAAAAAATAAGTGCAAAAGTAATGAAATAAACTAGTTGCCAACAAAGTTTGGTGCCATTATTCAAACTTATTTAAAGCTGGTATTTGACATGACCAAATCATCAGTCAGTTAGCTAGGTTAACCCAGTGTATATTAGGTTGTTTGGACACCCTGCCATACATTAAAGATAGCCTGTTTTTTCTTATTTTTATGATTGCCCCTTTTCTTTTTTCCCCCTTTTTTTCTCTTTTTCATGGAACATTTATTATATCCTTTAGAAAGAACAGATACTTTGAATTGAGATCACAAAAAATGTTTTTGAGGATTGGTTTAATAGTAATTACATGACCAAATGAATTGATGATTGTACCCACAATAAATATTCTGAGACATATTTACTGTAAATCCATGCTTCTCATGATTACTTTTTTGAAATGTGTCATTAAAAGTAGTTTTCTTTTCCTCAATTAAAAAAAATCTTGAAAACTTGTGCAATTCATTTTTAAGGCTATATTTTGTTACTAATGTATTGGCATGTCTTACAATACAGCATCGTTACCATCAAGCTAAATTAACCATTGTAGACAGAGCAGCTAAGGTTGCAGCTGTTGTTGAGAGTTTAGAAAGAGACTTAGAGTTACTATGTCTGACTGGTGTGGAAGACAAACTACAACAAGATGTTAGACCAACTCTGGAACTCCTTAAGAATGCTGGCATCAAGGTAGGACAAAGTCTAGGTACAGAGATGACATGAGGACTACCAAACACATGGCAATATTGACCAATCACCATGCATAAATGATGGCCAATCACATGTTACACATAACCTGATATGTGACACATACCTGTACTTGTACATTTGTGACCCGCTCCGTCGAAATGAGACTTGTCCCCCAGATCTGACATTCATAGATATGTATGCTAGGTTAACAAGTAACTCACGGGCTTTCCAATGATACAAATGTTATTTCCGTAGCTTATTCCATTCCGGAATTATCGAGCGATGAAGACAACCATCACTTTGCGGCCTGTTTCGTTTTTGAATTTCGCGCTCGGAGAAAATCAACATTAAACTTGGTCCACACACAGAGCAAGCGCGTGAGCTATCGTTCGATGTACAACTCATGAATAATTAATCAGCCCTTGTACCAAACACCGGCTGTACACACGGCCAGCGTATTCATTCCGCCTGCTGTGTGTGGAGTCGCGGCGTACAGTGCATGCACTAGGTATAGGCTAGGTGTATGCAGATAGCCAGCTTACGGAGCGGGCGGGCCCAGGCCCAGACTCTGGTCTGTATAACCGGCTAAGCTGGGCCTAGAGTTGGCGAAAGATCGCACGTCATTAAGGGTGACGTCATTCATTTTCTGGTAAACTGCGTATGCTCAGACAACTGGTTGCTTACTGTTGTCCAATCAAAGAGCTGTATTTCTTCTACCTTGCCGATGATTCGGCTCGTTGGCTAACAATTTATTTTGCGGCTTAAAACTACTATTAGAGCTCCATACTGCTTAGTCATTGCCACAACAGTGCGCAGTTGAGGTCATGACCTTTCTTTTGATACCAAACACGTACGTTTAACGTTAACGGAAATACTCGTGTTGCTGTCTCGAAAACAAGGATATTTTGACCTGTTTGGATTTAACGGATGCCACATGAAAGACAAACATGATACAGACATTGTCCAGAAATCGTCCTTTTTTATGGATTTATTAATATTTTTATGAAAAGGTAAGACCACCATAAGATTGATCGAGATTTTATCAAACTAAAAATATAAAAACCTAGAAATCGATATGCAATGTTTTTCGAATTTGTTTTTTGGCGAGCACAAGTTCAGAGTCGAATTACACGGAAACCTCCGTTGGGGGACAAGTCTCATTTCGACAGAGCGGGTCACATTTGGTAACACATGATACATGTAATGTTCACAAAATGTAACACATGTTTATTAATATTTTCATTAATGAAGATGAGAAGGTATATTTATGTTTGAAAATGTATCTTAGAAAGACAACTTTATCTTTATATGTTCATATGTACATGGACAAAACCTTTTGGCACCCCCACTTACAGTTTACCCCCTACACAATGTTGCATCAAAATCGAAAAGGGGAAAATTATTTGGAAACAATTGCTAGAACAATATGGCAACAAAATTCAAAATTATTGAATTGAGCAGAAAGGCTTTCTCTCAGTGAGATTGCTCAGTATTAACTGTGATTGTATCAAGGTGTACCGACAGTTCAGACCATGATTCTAAGTCCAGGATTCAGAGATCATGCCCACAGAATTGTTATGGACATTCATATCAATGCAAACATTAACATGAAATGTTCACAAACAGTGTTCCAGGGTTATAAAGCTGACTGGAATTTTATAATCAAGTAGAAAATTATAGACACGCAAGATACATTTTTGAACACTCACCTACTCAAAAATGCCAAGTTGGAATAGATATAGAGAGTTATTCCTATAGTGGACAGTACTGTTTTAACCCTAACCTTCCTAAATCCTCCCAAATCACCTTTGCTAAAGTGAAGGATTTTAGAGGATTGAGGTTATTAGGCATACTTGCCTTTCCATGGTACATGTACATCCATGTTTGTTGTAGTGATTGTAAGGTCAGTGCTTGGGTCAGTGGACGCTGTTTATTGCTCCATGCATGCAGGGAGGGTCCCTGGCCATGTACATGTATCACAGATTAGAAACACATGTGTGCATAACATGCTTTACTACTGAAGGATTTTGGAGGATTCAGGTTATGTGTAAGCAAATGGGCCTAGGGAGAACATGGCCACATGATCAACTTTCAACCAATCAGAGTGGCTATATTAGCTATAGTTGTTATCCTGGGTCTATGAACAATGGTCTTCTTACTAAATAAAACATGAATTATCTCTGGCAGATCTGGATGTTAACCGGTGACAAGTTAGAAACAGCTACTTGTATAGCTAAGAGTGCCAAGCTGGTAGCCCGTACCCAAGACATCCATATTTTCAAGAAGGTAATAAATCGCTCGGAGGCCCATCTTGAGCTGAATTCTTTCAGAAGAAAGTCTGACTGTGCACTTATCATCACAGGAGAGTCATTGGATGTAAGTAAATCTTGAGAACACCTTTCATTCAATATTGTTGCTAGGCTATATAGAATAACACTGGTTAGCATGTATATTTGACTCTATTTACATTTAAGTGTTAACGGTTAGTAGTTTTTACAGCATGTGAATTTAAATATTAAGTACTTCAGGAATAATGACTGTATACACACTATAAATTACACCACGGTACCCTGAAGTCTGTGACCATTTTTACAGAGAGAAGGGTTAAGATCTGAATTAAAAATATCTATTTGGGGGCAAACAAAACAATAATTCAAGATACATTCCTTATGAATACTTACTGTACAATCACCTTTTTTATTATGAATCTGTACATTGCTGTGTTTCTAGTTAAAAGGGAGTACTTTCAAATAATAAGTAATTTGACAACTGTATTGACCAGGTATGGATAGAAAGTAATTAAGTGAGTAAATTGACTTTTGATCAGGCCTTTGATTAATTGGTTGCTGGTCAAATAATTGTTCTTCATGTGTATTTTACAATGCTTCAATAAATTATCTTGTGAAGTATCCCATTTGAAAGTAACTACTTTCTCCTAGGAAAATGGAACATGTAACAATTGAAAACAAACCTAAGCCTCTTAGAACTAACATTTGAGTACTATCAGCTAGTCTGATGCACGTCATCATACACTAGTAATTGGTACTTACGTTTTTATTCATACATTTGTATTTGAACAGGTATGTCTGAAGTTTTATGAGCATGAGTTTATTGAGTTAGCCTGTCAGTGTCCAGCGGTAGTTGTCTGTCGGTGTTCACCAACACAAAAAGCAGAGATTGTTGAACTTCTTAAGACACATACTGGCAAGAGAACATGTGCAATAGGTCAGTAAGAATGAATATGTTGTAAGCTCGGTACTGGAAGCCGCTATCAATTATCTCAACAAACATCAATAATCAAAGATTTACATAATAAATAGGGCCAGAATTAACAGAATTGCCCTCTTGAATCAGAATTCAGCTTTTGAAACACACCATATGTACATATATACAAACATTCACAGAGAATTTTCCCAATTATTCCTCACTAATCGTTATCAGCCTCAAAGATATTGTACTACATGTTATGGTGACTTGGCAAATTACAGCTAAATTGATCTTCAAGAACAGAACAAAATGTGAGCCATTTTATGGTTGACACAACGTGTTGTTGATTCATAAATGTTTGCATATAAGTTTATTAGGACATTGTGCATTCATGTATATGAAATCATGACACACACCAGTCAAACGAATTTGTATACACTATACTAATTGGCCAAATGGACATGGGGATATTTTTTAATGGAAAAGTGACTTTTCTAAAACATAAAACCTACCTGGTGTAAATGATCCCTTAAAATATTTCTGTCAGGTGCTACATACAATCTTATACACAATCTTGATGCATTTTCACTTTTGTTCTCATTATTTAAATGACGCAGTGAAATAAGCTGAAACATTCACAGTTTTGCCAACATTACCAAGTGTAAAAAAAACTATCAGTTCTTCAAAGCTACAATATCAAAAAGTTGTTGGTAGTGCCACGATACAACAGATTGTGCAATGTCATCATGACTATTAAACTTGCTATATTATTTGATTTTTATCTTCTTTGACTATCAGGTGATGGTGGTAATGATGTCAGTATGATTCAGTCGGCCAATGCTGGAGTTGGTCTTGAAGGAAAGGTAATATTCACATATTGTGTTAACATTAAGAACAGCTATTACCACATCTGACATCTTAACCATTCAGTTAAGAAGACAAATATAGTACATGCGTCGTGTGTCTGTAGCAGGTTTTATTTTGCGAACAGAATCCGAGTAAATTTGAGCACTGAGCATACACCCTATAACCACATACATTTTAAAGGGAACATACATTGGTAATTACCAGATTATCCAATTATTTTCTAAAACTTACTTGGTGTAAAATTGGAACAAGTAAAAATCATCCGAATAAATAATACACAAGAACACTTCTTTTTCTTGTAATTTTCCCAAAAATGTGAGCACATGTTTATGATGAATCTCTCACAGGTTTAGTTTTATGATATATTCCTTGAACACTAGAGGGTTGAAATAAACGTACGTTTCCAAATACCAGTGTTGTACCTTCCCTTTAGAAATTCATTTTGAAGACATAATATATTAAAATTGTTAATACTTACATGGAGTCTCTATTTCAGCAAACCTTTAACCGTGTTATCCAGCGCTATGGTTGGCAGACTCCCAAATGGTGGCATGCAACCATGAAACTCATTACATATTACATTGCTATTAATCTGATATATTTTATATTATATAGGAAGGAAGACAAGCCTCATTAGCAGCTGACTTCTCATTGACTCATTTCCGTTATGTTGGACGTCTACTACTAGTCCATGGTCGTAACAGCTACAAACGGTCTGGTGCCCTGAGTCACTTTGTAATGCATCGAGGTCTCATTATATCAGTCATGCAAGCAATATTCTCATCTATTTTTTACTTCTCTTCTGTTGCCCTCTATCAGGGCGTGTTAACCGTTGGGTGAGTTATTCTTCACTTTTAGTTCTTTGTTGTGAGCCGTAAGGCCAGTTGAGTGAGTTCCTAGACCTTAATCATGCAATTGCCCTCTTTTTAAAATTCCCATGCATAAATATGATTACAGAGCTAATCCTCAAAACAGAATAGGTGCCAGACTATTTGTCCTTCCAGCCTCGGTTTGGTTACATTGGTTTGTATGAAAGAAAAACTAGATGGCTACACCACGATGATGTAAAGACATCATCAGCATTTGATGAAAAGAGGACATGTTTTACATGACAACAAGATTCAGTGCATGAGACTTGTGTTCTGATGGCCGAGTTGCCAGAATGTGGGTTCAAATCCTGACCGTGACTTTGGTGCTTGTGTCCATAATTGCTTCTCTTCATCCAGGAGTATAAATGATTACCAGTAATAGCTTGGGAAGTAACCTGCGATAGACTGGCATCCAATCTAGGGGGAGTAGAAATATTCTCAGTCGTTTCATGCCAATGAAACCAGAGTTAAACACCGGCCTGATGAGCCAACTTGGCTCAGAACAGACTGTAAATTTAAACTTTAAAGACTTATTTGATTATTTGTTACTCTTCAGGTATGTAACAGCTTACACAATGTTCCCTGTGTTCTTGTTGGTTATTGATCAAGATGTCACAGCAGAAACAGCTATGAGATACCCAGAGCTTTATAAAGATCTTATCAAGGTAGGGTAGGATTAGCTTCTATTCAAAGTTATCTACACTATTCATAAATGTGACTCGCTCTATCGTAATGAGGAATGTCCCCCAAATATGAAAAATGGAGATATGCATACATCATAACGAGCATTTAATGGGCTTTCCAATGAAGCCAAACATAAATGTGTCCCTTTTTCCATTCCAAAGTTATTAAACAAAGAAGTTGAGATACTGGTGGGATTGTTACAGAAACGTTTTACGAGAAAAACGGGTTTTTAAAAAGAAATGCACGCTGCGAACAAAAAAAAATGTTTGAACTTACGCGCTGCGTGTACTACATATGGGGGCGCGCTGTACATAGTATCTGAACTTGAACGAAATAACTTACCGTGGCAACGGTAATCTTTCGGAAAGGCTAGAATCACAAAATTTAACAGGCGTATGGACCATGTCTTTAAGAATACTCTGTGAAAGTTTAACGTCAATGCTCAAATTACTTTAGAAGTTCTGGGTCTCTGAATGTTTGATAAACAAACACTGTCAAACAACGATCATGCGTGTACATGAAGAACGTGACGTATACTACTATACAATGCATGACCGGTCGCTCCGATCCCATGCCTAGTGCATGCGCCGTGCACATGTACATGTACGCTGACAAGGTACGCAAAATCACGAAAGCACACAGTACAATCAGGCCGGCAGGCTACGCTTAAACCGCCCACTTTGGCGCTTGTCTACGTCCATTCGAGGTAAACATCCAAACTGTGCAAGCTCAGTAACCCGTTGACGCACGTTTGTCCAATCAGCTCGCTGGAACCCTATGACGTAGGGCTTAGACTTAGCAACAAGGAGACTTTCTGTATTAAGTTTTTGGGCGCTTATCTTATTATTCAGTATTCAGACAGTGATGTCATTACTAAAATTACAGAGGTCACATCATGACCTTTCTAACATGCATGTTAAATGATAGTGGCGCGGCTCGAAACGGCGCTTACAAAAGCAGTTCAAACTCGTCTTTTTGGAGCTAACGAGGACAATTTGCAACAGAAATGGACACAGACATGCTTGAGAAAAGGTCTTTATTTTCTACTTTATTGATATTTTTCTCAAAAAGTAAAATAACATACACAAACTTTGATATTTAAGGTACCTAAATACACAAAAACCTTAAAATCGATTTCAGTGCGATTTTTTTATTTTATTTTTTTTATTTTTTTTAATTTTTTTTATTTTATTTTTTTTTAATTTTTTAATTTTATTTATTTATTTATTTTTTTTTTTTAATATTTTTTTTTACGTTATGTGAACTTCAGAACTTGTTTACGCGAAACGGTCCCTTGGGGGACATTCCTCATTACGATAGAGCGGGTCACAAATGCCCAAGACAATTTAGACAATCTGATCGGACAAAATGTAATCACGTGCGGGTGTATTAATGGATGGTAAAGACATGGCTTATCAAAGTCAGAGCAGCGTGTATGTGCCAGCTGTTCGTCAGCTGTTTTGTGCGACGCGGATTTGAACCAATCAAAGTGACAAAGATTGTTTAGCATCACGTACCTGACTCATGTACATGTACCTTGAAAGTGTTTCGTGTGTCCCCAAAACATGAGTTTGCCCATTTCTGCTTGGCTTTATTTAACAAAAATTACACATGTTTTACATTTTGAAAATGAAATCGATACAGGCATTTATGAATGGTCTTTATTGCCAGTGACCACGCCCAAAACCAGTCATTAATCTGCAGTAAAGACCGCGTGACAAACTTTTATTCACTTAGTAAATGGCAATATAGAGAAAGGATGGATATATTATATGAAAGATTACAGGCAACAATGGTATAACATTGGTAATGTAAGCTAAACGTCTTGTATGAGTATGCTTACATTCTTTGAATGAATAGATAAACATTAAAGGGAAACATCACCCCAGTTTTGAATTAAAATTATGTGAAGGGTGTGATGTTTCATGGAGACTGTCTTTTTATTTTTTTATGATCGGTTGTTGCAATTGCAGAAAATGATGATTTTATTAAAAATCGCTTGCCGTCACGCCGCCATTTTGTTGCGCGATGTCTATTCATCCGGGACATTGTGACGTAATGACTGCACCAACAAACCCAGCGTGCTTTTAGCTGTATGTGCGCTAGCACAGGAGCCCGCATTGTACACGTAACCCATAGCGATAAACACAACACGGGGTATTGTACCCTGACGCATACATAGGCTGTGCTTACCATTGGTAAATAGTGTTACCTGACTGCGTGCATGCCACGTCTCGCTCACACTCGATCCACCGACCGTGCTTGGTACACGGTCTCGAAATCATGACGATTACATACAGCTAAAAAGCACGCTCGGGTTGTTGGTGCAGTCATTACGTCACAATGTCCCGGATGAATAGACATCGCAAGAACAAAATGGCCGCGCGCGTGACGGCAAGCGATTTTTAATAAAATCATCATTTTCTGCAATTGCAACAACCGATCATAAAAAAATAAAAAGACAGTCTCCATGAAACATCACACCCTTCACATAATTTTAATTCAAAACTGGGGTGATGTTTCCCTTTAAACAAGCAACGTCTTGTCGTTGACAAGAACATACTGAAAATACATTCACATTGTTTGTATTCATTCTCATGTGGGATCTAGGAAAGACTACTCTTTCCTAAATTCAAACTAACAGCACATCAGATAAATTCATTTCTAGGGAAGATTAATACTATCATCAGCTTTATACCAAGTAACTTTTATATTCACATTGCACCACATCGGTATCTTGGAATTACTAATTATCTATACCTTGCCTTTAAATTATTGCTTGCTTTTCAAGAAAAGCATGCTTATTTCTTCATTTGCAAAGTATCAAAAAATACCAATTGATTACATGTATAATAAAAGCCAGAAACAAATCCCTAATACTAATATTGATCCCTTCATTTTATGGTCTAGAATGACTTGATATTATTATGATCCCTGTATTCAATTATGTTTGTGTTATGCTGACACACCTAGTTATAGTTTTGTTTGTCACAAATATATGGATTTGACAGTTAATGATTAGCTCGTTTTAAACAAAAAATTACTTGATATTGGAACTTTGAAAACAAATTCATTTATTAATGGGTTTTGGCCACATTTGACTTTTACCTTTAGCTTGGTCCATTATCACCCTTGATGTAATTAATAACCTCTGGACTAACTTTATTCCCTATTTCTATTAATAGTTCCTTTAACATACATACAATATTGTTCTTGTTCTAATCTTGATGTTCTAATTGCACTATCTTCTTCTTGTAATCTTTCAGGGTAGAGAGCTTTCCTTTAAGATGTTCTTCCTCTGGGTACTGATCAGCATATTCCAAGGTGGCATCATCATGTATGGCGCCCTCTATCTCTTTGAAGGAGAGTTCATTCATATTGTAGCTATCTCCTTCACATCATTAGTGATTACAGAGCTGCTGATGGTAGCATTGACGATACGTACATGGCATTGGTTTATGCCGGTAGCTGAGATCATTAGTATGGCTGCTTATGTAATCTCTTTGTTTGTCTTTGATAGTTACTTTGGTGAGTATGGCATTGTAAGATACATGTACAATTAGAGGTATATGCCTTTTGCATATCATGTTTAATAACAATTTATATTTGGTTTCATTATGACAACTTTATACCGGACTTCCGCTGGTAATTTAAGTACACATTGCAAATGAAATCAGTTGAATTTTATTCTGATGAATTTTGATACCATTTATGAAATAAATCTTGATATCCAACATTCTGGGCAAAATGGCACACTTTCCCCAAGAAATATTATGAACTGTATTCATATTTTTCTGGCAGTTTAACAATTTCTTGGCCTCGCTATGTTTTTAAACATGCCAAAAATTTGTCCAATTTCCAATTTTAGAATGCTTGATTCCTTGGCAATTTGAAATAGAAATATTGCATATCAAGCCCAAAGAGAAGAAAATGTTTTCCACTTTGCTTATGTAAGCGGAATAAATGATGGAATAATGAAACAAATACTTTCCTAGAGAAGCTTTGACTAATATTGTACCCTGCCTTTATCAAACACAGATCGTTATTTCATCAAGACCTGGCCATTCTGGTGGAAGGTAGTTGTCATCACTCTCATTAGCTGTGTGCCTCTCTACATACTCAAGTATCTACGTAGACGATTCAGTCCATCAACCTACTCTAAGCTCACTGAATGATACCACAGATGAACAAATGAAGTATACATGCAACCTTTCCAAAGATGGGTCATACAGTCCTGCTTATTGTTCAGGCATCCCACATCAATTCCATTTTACATGGGAATGAATCATATGTGCCCCACTAGCATGGTTGTATGTCTTGGTGGTTAGTAGGGACTGTTGGTAGGAAAACACCCATCCAGTCTGTCATTGGTTTGACCAATTTAGGTAACTGTCGGTCATGCGTTTTGCTTTTAGCTTGACAGAGTTTTCAGCATTGCTGTGGGGGGGGGGGGGGGGGGAGGACTATGACTGTATTTATAGTGTCTTCAGCTAGGTGATAATCTGAATCAGGATGGGGGTGATGGTATCCAAATACATGGGAATACTGGTAAACTTGGAAGGTGCTTATTTATATGAGTCATACCATTCACGGTAACTTTTATAGAAAAGAGTCTTGTCCAAATAAAAAGTTTCCAAAAATGCGATAAAACTTCTTAAGAATGTGGGAGGACTATGACTGTATTTATAGTGTCTTCAGCTAGGTGATAATCTGAATCAGGATGGGGGTGATGGTATCCAAATACATGGGAATACTGGTAAACTTGGAAGGTGCTTATTTATATGAGTCATACCATTCACGGTAACTTTTATAGAAAAGAGTCTTGTCCAAATAAAAAGTTTCCAAAAATGCGATAAAACTTCTTAAGAATGTGGGAGGTAGGGTTTGACTCTCACATTTTGAAAGAGCAACCCAATTAACAGGAAAGATCTATATTGTGACCATTTCTAACATTTTACACATGTACATAAATGCTCCCCATAATTAATGCCAAAACTCATGTTACCACATTCAATGTAGCAAATGCATGTGAATTCAATTAATGTGCTGGATATTTTTACATATTTTTACCTTATATTCATTGCTAATTATTTTTTGTATTGAGGGTTGGGTGTGCTGGGTCCACGCAGTGTAAGTGTTATTGCATTATTCGGAACTTTTTTATTGGGCAATAGAAGGAATTGCATGAATGCAGTTACAGAGCAATGTCCAATACCATCACACATAATAGAACATGCAACATACAGCTACACAATGACAATAGTTGAAGACATTGTAATATATATGTATTGTACTGGAATACTTTTGCACAGTATAAACTGGTATAAAAGAGTGACTTTATGTCTGTGTATAAACAAATGTTACTTGGGTGCAGATGAACTCAAGTGGTTCTTACGAAAATAATGTGTTAATATTTGCAGTACATTGGGGTTACATGTGTACAATTGTAAACTAAGACTGTAGGAACTGAAGTCAATACACATGACACAGACTATTTTATATCTAGCATGTTAGTCAAGATTGACTCAAACCTATTACCTTGTCTTTTGTAAATATTGTACCTCTCAAAGTGCATTATTGTCTGAAACCAAAATATACTTAATAATTAGGGTAAAGTTTTAATTAACAAATATATGTACAATGTACGTATGCATGTAAGTATAAGAAGGTGAGGCTAACAACAGAAATTAGAAAAGCCCTCGATCTTATAAATATACAGCCTAATAATTTCAAATTGATTGATTGAAGAATCGATGCCATTAGACATCCTTCACATTCTTAATATAAGGGAATGTAAAGTATATTAATTATAGTAATCAAAGAAAATGTTTGTTATGTAACCAAAGAACTGCAAGGTACATAATTATGTATGTTCTTTATTGGTATAAATGTACGAGGGTGCCGTTAATGTAATCAGCAGGTTGCTGGTTTGTTTTGTAATCAGAATTGTAGTATTTAATTTTTAATTTGGAAGGTGGTAGGCAAGAGAGTAATACAGCTGCAATCATTTCTGATTTATATTTAGACTTTATTTCATCATTCAAGCAATTGAACTGCATCGATATTACTGTATACAATTGTATGTATGTGTATATATATATATATATATATATATATATATGGTGTTCGAGAGGTGGCAGGTTCGAGTCCGGCATCAGCCAATTTTTCTTTGCTCGCGAACCGTTTATATATATATATATAAATATATTAAATCGGGAGGGTGGCCTTAGCCTTCGATCCAAACCGGACCTTCATCATAGGCTTTGACAAAGTACAAACAAAAACACATCCATTTCTAGGGAAAAGGGAAAGCAAAGGATCATGGGGAGGAATTTAAAAAAAAGCGGGAAAATAGTATCCAATTAAAGATAAGCATCAGTCTAGCAAAGCCAATAGGAGTAGTGGAAGTGAACAATAATATATACATACATATATATATATATACATATATACATAAACCATAATGCCCTGAAACTGTATTTTCACTGCTAGATGGCTTTGATGTGCATGGAGCAAATAGTCAAGGGATAATTATATTGAGCCGTTGTATATCGGAACATGATCAGCACATATTTATTGCTAAGCATAAGTCTGTATTATGCATTCTTGCTTACATGATTGTAGCAGTTTCCTGATTAGCAACTCAGTGAACCAATTCCTCATCTTGGATACCTTAAACTGTCAAGAGTATCTGATATATGAGGTATGTACCACACTGCTACCTCCACAAATTTAGAGTTTTCAGACATGCAATATGCTTTATTATTGGTACCGTACATGAGCTGTTGAGAGCATATGTTGTTAGGTCATAGTTGATCGATAGGGCAGTCATAGTGCATTGCGTTGGCATAGTTTGCAGTTGATGTACATACGCGTGGAATATCACCAGCAATCATTGGCTGGCAGAAGTACACGTGTGTGTAGTACCATAACATACGTGCATAAAGTGTACGCACAATGCTCACAGTTGCTGTTATCAAGACACTGGATATAAACTCATAGGCTCATAGTTGTCTCCTGTGTCCGGCCAAATAAAATATTGCTCGTAAAACAAAATTTAAATGTTGGTTACAGTTTGTCCATTAATGCTGGTTTGTACTTCACTGTGGATGATTAGTAAAAGTTTGCCGTAAAATTCATTTCGCTTTTGCATAAATTATGAATCAGCACTTAATCGGAAATCAGCTGTAAATATAGTGCAGTATTGAGTAATTAGTCTTAGTTTATGCAATCCTTATATTACAACAAAAGAAAACTTATTCCATAAAAGTTAAGCTGACAATTTCGGAGATAAATTAAGGTGCAACCGTAACTTTAGTAAGTGTAGCTAGGTTATAACAAAGAATCATGCATGTATTTCCATTAGTAAGATCTACTGTGATCATCAAGGAAACCTATTCAGTAATCTACTAACCATGTATGTGTACACATCATTGGTCAAAAACACCATCCAGTTGGACACATTCTGCTTAAAGTCTGGGATCAGATCTGTCCTTATTAAAGCCCTATATATTGGTATTCTCCAGAAACAAAAATGTTCACCATTTTATATGAGACTTACATGTACATGTATGTACTTGTTGTAAACTTGATGTCATTTTGAGTAAAATTAGTGAAACAGTTTCCCAACTGAAGTTTTGTCTTTCGGGACAAAAATTAAATGTGAGAATAAATATGAAAAATGTAAATGCATTTTCATTACTTTCTGGATAATGGCACATGTACGCAATGAGCCAATACTTCTACAGGTTGGTTGTCTGATGAATATTTTGAAAGAAAGTAAGGATACTTTTAGAAGCAGCTTTGCCAACATAACCAGTATGGTATTATAGCTTTAAATCCTGTCTTGTAGATCCTACTATGAGAGTTTCTTGTACAGTTGGTGTAGTCCTTTCTTTATTGTCAATACATAGAGTATATCGAGGGCTTAAAACCACAACTGGGGATGTTCACTTTTGCCTAAAATGTGTTTCTGATTTTTCAGAAATATTCAAACTTTTGGACAATTTTGGACATAACCAGTTCTGGTTTTAAGCCCTCGATATCACCTAAGCTGTCATGATGACAGTCTCTACTCTTCCAGTCAGGTGCCTAAGGCTAAACACATTTCTTGTCATGACTGCATTCATTTGGAATTTAGGTTAGGGAGAACATTTAAGAGGAGATCTAAGAAAATATCAATAATCCACTTTTGCTTTATAAAGAGGTTGTGTCATAAGGAAAACCAAAGGTAAAATATTGTAAAATATCATTTTGTCCGACCCCCTTTGTCTCAAATCAAGGTCAGTACTGGGATTTTATATACTGAAGGGATGACTATGCAAAGGCGACATCAGGACGGCCATTTAAACGTAAGAGGGCCATTTGTTTTACCCCACTTATGTACACTGTACCTTAAGCTGTTTGAGACAAATGGGGTTCAGAGAAAATGACTGTGTGTTGAGATAATAAACAAATAGGTTGTTTATTTTCCATATGACATAACCTGGGGATAGGTCAATTAGGAATATTTGCTTTGAAACACTATTAAACTGATTATCAAAATACAATACAAGAAATGCAATGAGTTTTGATAATAAAACCAGAATGAATAAATGTTCCTCTTGTACAATGCAATTGTATTTACCAAACAAATGATGCAAATGCTCTGAATAGTCATATTATTACTGAATTATAAATTGACTTGTTGGGAAACAAACGTGCTCATGCCTTTGTAACTTAAATCTTCATATTTGCTTTTTTAACTTAAAACCACTATACACTATTGGTAATATCAAAAACATTTGATCAGAGTTTTACATGTTCCCTTTCTGGGTGTAGATATTTCTAGAAATATTTCTGCCTACAGTGCTATTATTTTAATAAAAAAGTGAAATAATTTACAAAATGAATTTCTGTTTCATGAAGACAAAAAATCCATGTTGGAATATCTTTTTTCTTTTAAAGTATGGATGCATTTACAGATATTCCCCCAAAGTGTGTATACTGGCTTTAAAATGTATGTATATTATATCTGATCTATGTTCCTCAGTTGATGAGTTTGATGTTTGAATTTTTTCTCAAGGCTCAAAGAGCAACAACACTTTTTAAATTGAACAAAAGGAACACTTTATAATTGTCCTATTTATATATCATACTTTGCCAGTTTCAGTGTTGAGCCACTTCAAACTTACCAACTGTTTTCTTTAGCAGGATAACTGCTGTTTGAGTAAAGTTGAGTACATCTTGTGGTTGTGGTTAACATGTCATGATGTTATTAACGTACATTTATTGAAACAAGTGTTTGAATGAGTTGATATTCTATTGATGCTGGGGTATGTGCTAAAGCTAATGATAACATGGTGATGTATAGAGGGAATACTTACATGTAATATTAAAAATATTAAATGGTTATATATCTTACATTGTGTATTGTGTTGTCTTCTAATGGTGTCAATAAAACTAACCTACATTTGTCTAAATTGAACGGTAGGGGAGGGTCTGCATATGGTTAAAATAGACTTGAATCTTCATGGACTACTTGGCAAATATGCGTGTTGCATCTCAGTCTATATCATCATTCCTTTTCACATTCCCAGTAGATTAATATGTATTTTGTAATTGATCAATCTACACATTTGTATTAATATGTTCAACAACAAAAATGAACAAAATTATTTATTTAGCATGGCTAACTGTTGTTGAGTGTGGTTATAACACTGATAGACAATATCTGGGTAGGTTAGATCCATTTGAAACTACTGATCATTAGCTAGACCAGCATGCATTACACAAATTTTCCATGCATTACACAAATTTTTGTGGTGTTTCAGAGAAGTCTATTGTTGATGACTTGTATCAAGACTAACTCCATTTTCTTAAAAGGAACAACATTGGCAATTATACATGTATATACTAGATTATCGAACATCATACTTGGTGTAAAGTTGGTTTAAGTGTCAATCATTTAAAAAAATTATTCAATGAAGTGCTTTCATTTCAGAGAAAAAAGGAATTATTCTGTTGAATTTTGTAAAACAGCTTTTCACTGTTTTTCTCAAAACTTCAAAACTTTCACAGGTGAGTTTTATGATATATTTTATGATATATTTCTTAACAATTAGAGGGTTGAATGAACACACATTTCCAAATACCAGTGTTGACAGAACTGCTTCCATGAGTATGCCTAACACACCATGTTAACTAAGTTGCCCTGATTTGCGAACCCTTTTCTCCCAATGAGGAAATCAATATGCCCCAATCGGAGAGACCAATGATTGACTTTATTACGTTTAGCATTAGTACACTTCCTTTCTTTGAATCAAGATTGAAAAACAATTCTAGCAAAAATTCTGCACAAAGCTAAGTGTGTAAAAGCATTTACATTTGTTTACAGAAAACTGCCATGCTGGCAGTTTTATTAATGTACATAATTATTTCATTGTGTTTTCTCTGAAGTAAGATTTTTCGGGTATGCTATAATTACCCTGTTGGAATACTTTTATCCTGATTGAAACCCTATTCTCCCAATGCAGATACCAATAAGCCCCAATTGGGAAACCCTTGGGTGACAACGACACCATCTTGCATTAGTTCCATTATCTTAGTCTTCTCTCAAGCCCTTGTTTGCAGTTAAATGTCAAACTATCAAGCCTAATCAAATGGCAGATAACCTTCAGAAAGTAGAGCCGTGGTTATTCATTATAGTTTCAAGGCCCTTTAAAGGAAGTAAATAATTTTCACATCAGTTATTTCAGGGCTTGGTTCCACACTAATTAACAGAACAAATACATTTATTAGCATTAATAATAATAATAATATATACATTTATTTGCTTTAAACCTGTCCTTTCTTCAGGTATTTGCTTTAACCTGTTCATTTTTCAGGTATTTGCTTTAACCTGTTCCTTTTTCAGGTATCTGCTTTAACCTGTTCCCTTTTCATATATATATTTGCTTTTACCTGTTCCCTTTTCATATATATAAAAATTATTTGCTTTTACCTGTTCTTTTTTTAGGTATTTGTTTTAACCCATTCTCTCCACAGCTCTTTGTATAAACCCGTTCTCTTTTCAGGTATTTGTATAAACCCGTTCTCTTCCCAGGTATACTTGTATTAACCCGCTCTCTCCACAGCTCTTTGTTTTAACCCGTTCTCTTCACAGGCATTTGTATTAACCCGTTCTCTTTTCAGGTACTTGTATTAACCCGTTCTCTCCACAGCTCTTTGTTTTAACCCGTTCTCTCCACAGCTCTTTTGTATTGACCCGTTCTTTTTTCAGGTATTTGTATTAACCCGTTCAGGTATTTGTATTAACCTGTTCTCTTTTCAGGTATTCCTATTAACCCGTTCTTTTTTTCAGGCATTTGTTTTAACCTGCTCTCTTTTCAGGTATTTGTATTAACCCGTTCTTTTTCAGGTATTTGTATTAACCTGTTCTTTTCTCAGGTATTTGTATTAACCCGTTCTCTTTTCAGGTATTTGTATTAACCCGTTCTCTTTTCAGGTAATTGTATTAACCCGTTCCCTTTTCAGGTAGTTAATAACCCTTTCTTTTTCCAGGTATTTGTATTAACCTGTTCTCTTTTCAGGTATTTGTATTAACCCGTTCTTTTTTCAGGCATTTGTTTTAACCCGTTCTCTCCACAGCTCTTTGTATTAACCCCTTTTCAGGTATTTTGTATTAACCCGCTCTCTCCACAGCTCTTTCCAACCTTTTCTATACATATAATGTACACTTGTATATTGCTTTTCTCTATGTCATCGCTTAATACTAAATGCCTTTTCCAAAAGTTTCGCAAACTTGAGGAAAAGAGAGTACGTTACCTATCTCACCTTGATAACTACCGTTTCTATCGTTTATCCCGTATTCTACCCAAGGCTCTCAAAATCAAATGCAGCCCCTCCTTTGGGGACCTAGACCCGGCATTCAGTAAGAAATGGAATGACACACTAACCAAGACTTCCTTCCATTTACTTGAACTTCTCGAAGCCCAATGCCTAACATGCATTGACAAGCAGTCACTTGATATTGAGAGTAAATAATCTCAATTAAAAGTGGCTTGCTCTAATGATCATGAATGGGACCATTTCCAAGCCATTCTTTCCTCCAACATTAACCACCTTCGTTTCTCCCTACAACGCCAACAGGACAAGAAACGCTGTAATGCCCAGGTTAACCATAAGAAATACCTGTACAGGCGTTTCCATAAGGTCACCAATAGACCCTCTGGTAACAACACCCCTAACCCACCAACACATACTGTAATTAATCTGTCTGATACTGCACTCAGTGATCCCCAGGTTAAATTGCTCTCAAGGGGTCTCAAGTTTTGCCCCACTCCCAAGGAACATAATCAACTCTCACTCCAACAGGACATAGCCCACTTCAACCGCAGACTACGACTCCGTGAATTCTTTCACGTCGAGCCTCCCACAGACGACGAGACCCCAGATGACAGTCCCTCTGGGGCCCCCAGCCGCAACCGCTTCAAAGAAAAAAGTGTATGGGTACCTCCTTAGAATAGAGATGCAGCCCTTGACAACTATATCAACGCAGTCAACTCTGAGGTTAACAGGGAACCTCCTGCTAGATGTGCCAGCAACCTCTCCCGTGCTGAACGGGACGCCATCGGTGAACTCCGACAAGCTACGAACCTTGTCATCAAACGGGCTGACAAAGGGTCTGCTGTTGTGGTCATGAACAGAGATGATTACACAGCCGAGGCCCTCAGACAACTTAATAACACTGATCACTATACAGAATGTGATACTGACCCTACCCACTCCTTCGCAAAAGAAATATCTGACAACCTCGTCAAAATTCATAATTGTAATGGTATTAACAAGGATACCTTTAAGTATCTCATCCCACAGGATCCTCGTACGGCCCGTTTCTATCTACTGCCCAAAATTCACAAGGCAGGTAACCCGGGCCGTCCCATTGTGTTGGGTAATGGTAGCCCAACAGAACGTATCTCTGAGTTCGTTGACAGCTACTTCAACCCTCTGGTCTCTCATATCCCTTCATTCATACAGGACACTACAGACTTCCTCCGTAAACTAGAGGGTATTAAACATCAAATACCCAATTCTGCCCTCCTTGTCACTCTGGATGTTTCCTCCTTATATACAAACATCCCCCATGGCGAAGGCATAAGTGCATGTGCCAACGCTCTCAGATCCAACAACCAAACCAAACCTTCAGTGAGACACCTCACAGATCTTATCCGACATATACTGACCAAAAACAATTTCACGTTCCTAGACAGAAACTTTCTCCAGGTTCAAGGTACAGCGATGGGCACTAAGATGGCACCATCATACGCTAATCTGTTTATGTCTGACCTTGAAGACAGATTGCTATCTTCTGCCCCCACCGTCCTCTAGTATGGTGGAGATTTATTGACGATAATTATATTCTGCATTTGGTGTGGTGGCCAAGATAGCCTAGGTGAATTCATCAACTACATTAATTCATTCCACGCCACCATCAAGTTCACTGCTAACTACTCTACCAATAGCGTGAACTTCCTAGACGTCACCATCAACAAATCCCCCATGGCATCTCGACTGATGTCTATTGTAAACCCACTGACACTCATCAATACCTCCTTTCTGACAGCTGCCACCCCAAGCACTGCAAAGAGGCCATCGCCTACAGTCAATTCAGCGCTCCGTATAAGACGTATCTGTTCCACCGATACCTTATACAGCAAACGCAGGGTCCAACTAGCCATCAACAGGGCCCTCTGTACCCCCCGTAGCACCCTCTTGGCTACCCAGGGTAACAAGAAAACCCTTCCTAACAGAGTCCCCCTGGTCACGACTTATCACCCCAGATTACCCAGACTTTCATCTATATCGTCAATGATAACATGAATATTTTACACTCCTCCGACAGGTTACGCTCAGCCATCCCTGAGCCCCTTTGATTGCTTTCCGTCGCCCCCGTAACCTCGGTGATATATTGGTTCGGGCTAGGCTCCCTAGCACTAACAGTGACCTTAACATCACTGATCATGAATCACCACAGGGGTGCTCTAAGTGTAACCGCTCGAGATGCAAAACCTGTTTGTATCTCAAACCTGCTCAGAAGGTGAAAAGCCACAGTACTGGTCTCACCTACACAATCAGAACTAAATCCCAGTGTGACACACCCAATGTTATATATGTAATCTCATGTAAAAGATGTGGTATACAATATATAGGGGAGACAAAGACCAAATTGTGTCTCCGCTTTGCCAACCATGTTTCCTCTGTGAAAACTAAAAAACCCTACCCTGTGGCTATCCATTTTAACAGCCCTAATCATAGCATTAATGATGTTGAACTCATTGTAATTGAAGCCTGCACTAGCAATGATACACATCGCAAACTTAGGGAGTCACACTGGATACATCAACTGAAAACACTTCAACCCTATGGCCTCAATATCAACACAGGTATCAAATAACCCAGCTACCTTTACCTATTTCCAGGCATTTGTTGTAACCTTTTATTTTTTCAGGATTTTGTCCTAACCTGTTCTATTTTCAGCTATTTGTTTTAACCTGTTCTTTTTTCAGGTATTATTTTGTTTTAACCTGTTACTTTTCAGGTCTTTGTCCTAACCTGTTCTATTTTCAGGTATCTGTTTTAACCTGCTCTCTTTTCAGGTATTTGTTTTAACCTTCGTTCTATTTTCAGGTATTTGTTTTAACCTGTTACTTTATCTTATCTTAGGTAAAACTTGTAGCTTTGCATGGTGAGGATGATAAGTAAGACTAATTGCGGTGACACCATGTGGAATCTCAATTGAGTAGTAATTAGTTCTGAAAAGAACTGGTGGTACAACTCGACGTTTCGATCAGTATGCTCTGACCATTCTCCTGAGGACGATCAGAGCACACTGATCGAAACGTCGAGTTGTACCACCAGTTCTTTTCAGAACTAATTACTACTCAATTGAGATTCCACATGGTGTCACCGCAATTAGTCTTACTTATCTTATCTTGTATACTTTTACATTTTTTCCAACTGTCTCTCATAGGACTATTTTAATTTAGCTATTTACACCCACACACCAACTCCTCAATTTGTAAGGCTTAAAAAAACACCTTTTTTGTTGTCGTAACCCTTTGTGTATTGTCCTATGTTTATGCCAGCTTTACTAAAAGCTGCCACCTCTACCTATTGTGTGGCTCGATAATCCCTCCTTTACCCTAGCTTCACCATAAGCTGCCACCTCTACCTATTGTGTGGCTCAATAATCCTCCTTTACCCTAGCTTCACCATAAGCTGCCACATCTATATATATATATATATATATATATATATATAAGTAAGACTAATTGCGGTGACACCATGTGGAATCTCAATTGAGTATATATATATATATATATATATATATATATATATATATATATATATATATATATATATATATATATATATATATATATATATATATATATATATATATATATATATAAATATATAAATATATATATATATATATATATATATATATATATATATATATATATATATATATATATATATAATTGGCATAAGTGGACCGCCCACCAACATAAGGGCTGGCTAGCTCAGTTGGTAGAGCGCTCGTACGGTAATCGAGAGTCCGGCATCAGCCAATTTTTCTTTGCTCGCGAACCGTTTATAATATTTCAGGTCTGTTTCTCCATATAAATCTACTTTGTGTACAACCACATAAAAAGCATGTGTCCCGTTAATTGTGTGATCCCCGCTACTGCCGTTACCCGGGTTGTTTGCACCTGACCGGGGCTTGATCCCTGGCTACTCGGCAGATATGGTTTGGCCTCTGACCTGGCCC
The DNA here is from genome assembly GCA_029582265.1 of Zoroaster sp. YZ-2022. Lineage (NCBI taxonomy): Eukaryota > Metazoa > Echinodermata > Asteroidea > Forcipulatida > Zoroasteridae > Zoroaster > Zoroaster sp. YZ-2022. The sequence continues at coordinate 29,892,192 of CM055822.1, forward strand.
CATAGAGCAATAGATAATTGGCATAAGTGGACCGCCCACCAACATAAAGGCTGGTAAGCTCAGTTGGTAGAGCGCTCGTACGGTAATCGAGAGGTCGCGGGTTCGAGTCCGGCATCAGCTATGATCGCGAACCGTTTATAATATTTCAGGTCAGTTTCTCCATATAAATCTACTTTGTGTACAACCACATAAAAGGCTTGTGTCCCGTTAATTGTGTGATCCCCGCTACTGCCGTTACCCGGGTTGTTTGCATCTAACCGGGGCTTGATGCCTGGCTACTCGGCAGATATGGTTTGGCCTCTGACCTGGCCCCATAGAGCAATAGATAATTGCATAAGTGGACCGCCCACCAACATAGGGGCTGGTTAGCTCAGTTGGTAGAGCGCTCGTACGGTAATCGAGAGGTCGCGGGTTCGAGTCCGGCATCAGCCAATTTTTCTTTGCTCGCTACCCGTTTATATATATTTTCAGGTATTTGTTTTAACCTGTTCTCTTTCAGGTTTTTGTCCTAATCTGTTCTATTTTCAGGTATTTGCTTTAACCTGTTCTTTTTTCAAGTATTTGCTTAAACTGTCCTTTGTCCCAACCTGTTCTATTTTCAGGTATCTGTTTTAACCTGTTCTCTTTTCAGGTATTTGTTTTAACCTTCGTTCTATTTTCAGGTATTTGTTTTAACCTGTTACTTTTCAGGTCTATGTCCTAACCTGTTCTATCTTCAGGTATTTGCTTTAACCTGTTGCTTTATCTTATCTTGTATACTTTTACATTTTTTCCAACTGTCTCTCATAGGACTATTAGCTATTTACACCCACACACCAACTCCTCAATTTGTAAGGCTTAAAAAAAACCTTTTTTTGTTGTATCCCTTTGTGTATTGTCCTATGTTTATGCCAGCTTTACTAAAAGCTGCCACCTCTACCTATTGTGTGGCTCAATAATCCCTCCTTTACCCGAGCTTCACCATAAGCTGTCACATCTACTTATTGTGTGACTCAATAATCCCCCCTACTTCTGATACTCCTATTGGCTTTTTCTAGACTGATGCTTATCTTTAATTGGTCACTATTTTCCCGCCTTTTTTGGATCCCGCCCCATGATCCTTTGCTTTCCCTTTTCCCTATAAATGGATAAGTTTTTATGTTGTACTTTGTCAAAGCCTCTGATGACGGTCCGGATTGGATCGAAAGCTAAGGCCACCCTCCCGATTTAATTTATATATATATATATAAACGGGTAGCGAGCAAAGAAAAATTGGCTGATGCCGGACTCGAACCCGCGACCTCTCGAATACCGTACGAGCGCTGTACCAACTGAGCTAACCAGCACCTATGGTGGTGGGCGGTCCACTTATGCCAATTATCTATTGCTCTATGGGGCCAGGTCAGAGGCCAAACAATATCCGCCGAGTAGCAGGGATCAAGCCCCAGTCAGATGCAAACAACCCGGGTAACGGCAGCAGCGGGGATCACACAATTAACGGGACACAAGCCTTTTATGTGGTTGTACACAAAGTAGATTTATATGGAGAAACTGACCTGAAATATTATAAACGGGTAGCGAGCAAAGAAAAATTGGCTGATGCCATATATATATATATATATATATATATATATATATGAAGCTTTCTTGTAAAATGTTTCTGATTACATATGCCTGTAAATGCATATAATAAAAACAGATCCTAGTTACGTGACTGCGTTAATGACACAAAGAACTGGCTAGCCCATGGACAGCAAATGCTTTGTTTCAACTAGTCAATTGATTACAAGGTGATAAGCTTCAGAAATTACAAAATGCCAAAGAAAGTATGGATTGCTTACTAATCCGTTTATTCTTTTCTACATAAAAAATGTCTAGCTGTTTATTCATGGAGTCACTAGTGAAATATGGCACCATCATGGCTCAGCTTGAGCTCATAAGGTCCCATACCACACAATCTTTCTTGCCTCACAGACCCTGACAGGAGGTCAAGACCGTAGTAAATTACTGACCACGGTCAATGAAGCTTTCTAGTAAAATACTTCTGGTTATGCATATGTCTGTAAATGCATTCATTTTTGGATGAAGATTATTTATAAAAACCATCTTATAAAAGTTTCATTATGCGGTCAATAAAAAGAAAATGCGTGTACATGTAGTGAAATTTCATTCAGATTGTCTATGAAGCTGTCTTGTAACATATTCTTATGGAGACAGTGTATAAGTATGGAGACAGTGTATAAGTATGGAGACAGTGTATAAGTATGGAGACAGTGTATAAGTATGGAGACAGTGTATAAGTATGAAGACAGTGTATAAGTATGAAGACAGTGTATAAGTATGAAGACAGTGTATAAGTATGAAGACAGTGTATAAGTATGAAGACAGTGTATAAGTATGAAGACAGTGTATAAGTATGAAGACAGTGTATAAAAAAGTATGAAGACAGTGTATAAGTATGAAGACAGTGTATAAGTATGAAGACAGTGTATAAGTATGAAGACAGTGTATAAGTATGAAGACAGTGTATAAGTATGAAGACAGTGTATAAGTATGAAGACAGTGTATAAGTATGAAGACAGTGTATAAGTATGAAGACAGTGTATAAGTATGAAGACAGTGTATAAGTATGAAGACAGTGTATAAGTATGAAGACAGTGTATAAGTATGAAGACAGTGTATAAGTATGAAGACAGTGTATAAGTATGAAGACAGTGTATAAGTATGAAGACAGTGTATAAGTATGAAGACAGTGTATAAGTATGAAGACAGTGTATAAGTATGAAGACAGTGTATAAGTATGAAGACAGTGTATAAGTATGAAGACAGTGTATAAGTATGAAGACAGTGTATAAGTATGAAGACAGTGTATAAGTATGAAGACAGTGTATAAGTATGAAGACAGTGTATAAGTATGAAGACAGTGTATAAGTATGAAGACAGTGTATAAGTATGAAGACAGTGTATAAGTATGAAGACAGTGTATAAGTATGAAGACAGTGTATAAGTATGAAGACAGTGTATAAGTATGAAGACAGTGTATAAGTATGAAGACAGTGTATAAGTATGAAGACAGTGTATAAGTATGAAGACAGTGTATAAGTATGAAGACAGTGTATAAGTATGAAGACAGTGTATAAGTATGAAGACAGTGTATAAGTATGAAGACAGTGTATAAGTATGAAGACAGTGTATAAGTATGAAGACAGTGTATAAGTATGAAGACAGTGTATAAGTATGAAGACAGTGTATAAGTATGAAGACAGTGTATAAGTATGAAGACAGTGTATAAGTATGAAGACAGTGTATAAGTATGAAGACAGTGTATAAGTATGAAGATAGTGTATAAGTATGAAGACAGTGTATAACAACCAAAGTTACAGCTTATTTCATTGTGTCATTAATTAATATAAACGAGAAATTTGTGGAAATTAATTCACATTGTTTGTATTTATTCCAACATGGAATTTCTGTCTTTGGATGACAAAAATTTATTTGGAAATTATTTCTTAAATTTGTAAAAAACGGTAGTACCTGAGACAAAAATAATTCAAGAGATGATTGATACCATCATCAACTTTAAATGAAGTAAGTTATTTAAAACTTATTTATTTACTTTTATTTTTTTGCAATGACCAAAATTGCTTATACAAGTATGCTTATTTGAATCACGATATATGTTATACAACCAACTTGGGAAAACAACCTGTGAAAGGCATTAAGAAATTTCATAGATGCAATTTTACCAATAATTTATGTACATTTCCTTCCCTTTTAAAGCTCACTTTTAATAAAAGCTAGCCACAACATAATAATAATAATAAAGATTTGTAGCGCGCACATATCCACCCTGCTGGGCGCTCAAGGCGCGGAAACAAAGGGGAGAAAAAAAACAAAAAAACAAAAAAAACATGAATACAAACAATATACAATGATAGCATAGGAGAAAACAAAATTATGTACTGAGATACATGTATCTACAATGCAATTACAAATATACATCATCTTTGAAGAATTGTGACATAAGATGAGTTTTAAGCATCGACTTAAATCTAGTTATACCATGACAAGATTTGAGTTTTTTTCATCCAATGTTACTGCTTTTTTTTGTAGCTAAGCCTACATCCTTCTATGGGCAAAAATGCACAACCAGCAGTTAATTATTTCCTGTGAATTGTTGCATATCCTGTCTGATTGCCTGTGCAACAGACCATAAGTAAATGCACACTGCTGGTATTATTTACACAGTATGTGGTATGATCCAATCAATTGTCTTAGAATCTCATCAACAAAAGGTTTTATCTTTATTTCAGACACAATTCCTTTAACAAATTGAATAGAATGAACCTTCTTGTACACATAATTGCATTTTTCATTTAAAAACAACATGTTCTTTGAAATTTTGTTCACAGAAATAAATGAACTGAAAAATAAAAATTATAATGTGAACAACTAAATAATTATACACTTAAAGACAGGGTGATATTTGGGGCAGTAATTGGAATAGAATATTTTGACTTTAGAATACACCAAAAAAAATGCCACCTCTAACAATTATATTATGAAATGTCTCATTTTGAAGTTATTGTTTTCTCTTTTAAAAAGTTATTAGCAATATCCAGATTGGAACAAAAAACTTTATAACCGTGTACGGTGTTCCATCCTCCAAGGAAATGACTCAAAACAACAAGTGGCATAACAATATTACATCTTTGTAGAATTACAATCAGTGCGCAAAATGTAAGTTGACTTTAAATTAAATTGAGCTTGCATTAATAACTTACATTAAATATACATACAGACTTGATATAAATGTGCATGCATCCATACACATTTCCATTATTTAATATTTCATTGCATGAAGACATTTTTGGTTGTTGAATAATGGTTGCATGTAGGCCTATGCTTAGTTTGGATAAGATTTAATCTTGAACTTCCGGTGTACAAAACACATGTATAAATTTACAGTGTGAGAAGTACTGATAAATGATGACTCCGTCAAAACACATTAAATGCTAATTGATGATGTCTAATGGAAGGATATGAAGATTTCCTGAGTAAATATGGAGACGGATACGGAAGCCTCAAAGTAATACTCAAAAGAAAATCTGTGGCTTTTACATGTGAGCATTGAATAATGTGCACTTCCCTGATGCCCTACCCATGTCATCTGACCAGGGGGATTATCACAACATAAGCGAAAAGACATGACAATCCCAGTCCAGATCAATAATAATGATACACTTCTCGATTGTGAAGATCTATGGTCAGTCAGCTTTATACAATGTTCTCACATAATCCTGAGCACATTATCAACTTTTATTTTTCTAATATAAATTTGAATAAATCCTAAAAGCAATTAAAACAATAAGTATTTATCCAATGACAAAACTGGCCATGCATTTTTTAAACAAAAACACCACACAGACAATGTTTCTTGAAGTCAAATTATATCTGTTGTTTAATATAAAGAAAATGTAATTACAACTTATGATTGATACAAAGTAGGTTCCAAGGCACAACTTATATGATGTTTACATACAAAAAAGGCACATTGTCTTTGTATTAACATGGTCAATGGTAAAATATGTAATAATATTATTATGAAGAATAAAATGCATAGCAACCAACTTGTAAAAGTTTCACTTCACTGGGTATGAACATTTTAAGGCAAACTTGAACAATGATATTGATCAATGTTTACTTTAAATCATAACTTTACATTTGTTTACATTAACATGGTCAATAGAGGGCAGTGTTTAAATGAATAGAGTAAAAAGCCAAAGCAGAACCAAATAATCATTTTGAAACGTTAAGTAAAAAAGAGGAAATTTAACACCTGTTCTATATTTACTAAATTACTTTGTAAACAATATAAATGTCTCAAAACAGACAATATTTAGATTTATAATGCTATCATTACATTAATCTGGAAGCACTAATATTAATTTCATACATGTACACTAAATATTAATATTAGAAGCAGCCTGTTCCACATTTTACTATTATAAACATAAACGGCATGTCGCATACAGTATGTCCTTAGAATTTTACAAAACGTATAACATAAATAATGTTACACTCATGTGGCTATTGTCTGTTTTTACCAGAAATATACAAGGTGAACAAAAACATGTACATGTATACTCAAGGACTTTACAAAAATTAAAATACGTAGTAAAACAGACAGTCAACAAGAAAAAACGAAAACTTAAATAATGAAGAAAATTGACATTCAAAATAGAGTGATTAAACCCTTAAATAAAGTCACATTAAATGCATAATATATTAATTTGTTTTACATTTAAATAACAATTTTACATCACTTACTAACATACAAGTTGTACATGCAAATAAATGGAAGGCCAACTGGTTTCAGGGTAGGGGGTTGTTTGATATAATAGGTTCAATGGGGGAGTGACATACAAGTGAATTGAGTGCACAGCATAATCATGTTACATTCTACAGTATCATCCATGGTATACAATGTAGTGCTGAAAGTGAAAGTTTATGATTAATTTTGTAACCGAGTGACCGAACAGAAAATATACGGTTAATCAGTTAACTGAACCAAATTTTTTTAAGCCTAAAATTTTAAAATGGTTGGAAAATAAAGGTATTTGGTAAATTTTGTGGATTGACTGAAGAGATGTTGACAGTTTTTGTATGGGGTTATTGCACAAAAAAGGTTGCATCAATTTTGTAAAAGTACATGTAGTTTTTGGATAACCAAACCATAAAACTGAACCAAGTAATCATATAAACATTTGGTTAACCGAGTAATCGTTGCAATGTCACACACACACGTTAATAATTAACATTAACTTATTGAAAATATGTATGGGAAACAAAATTAACAAAGATTTGAAAAGTTTGTCAGTGCCAAAGAAGCATGGATCAAAATGTTGACTTTTTAGACCTTACATGTACACGTAAATCCTGTGATTCAAAAACAACATGTTCTTTAAAATGTTGTTTCTAAGAAAGGGAATGTACAACATTGGTCATATTGGAAAAACTGTATCTACATGTAAGAGTAGTCTTACTATCTTTGGACCATGTACATGTACATTAAACACACATGAAAATTCATTCAGATTTTGTGTATTTATATTAACCCTCCTATGCCCAGGCTGAAATTTGGCCCAGTAAGCACCGCACCCACAGACACTCACTTGAGTATTTTTAGTTGCATTGCCAATTGTTCACACATGTGTATAAGAGTGCTGGAGATATAATAGTGGCAAAGTCAAACACACTTGTGTATGTACTGCAGACTCACAGTTGAGTGGTTTTGGTTTGACCTCCTACCATAGCCACATGTCCTTGCATTTATTTGAGTGCACTGCACAAAGTCAATGGGTTGGGAGTGACATACAAATTTTGAGTGTCTTCGACTGTTAAACCTATAGGAGGGTTAACATATAATTACGAACATAGTACTCTTTCCTAAATTTGCACAAATCTTTTCACCTCATCTTTCCATGGGGGGGGGGGGGGGCAGATTATTACTATCATACAGATTTATACCATGGAGGAGTCCATGTTTATACCAAGTAAGTTTTACTTTAAAATCAGGTAACTGTTTAATTACCAAATCTAAATTAATGGAGATACATGTAGGCATTTAGTAATTGGAATAACAGTTTGACCACAGAATGGGCCATGCCCACAGGTGATAAAAGACCACCCACAGCCCACAACCCATGATCTTTATCCAAACCACACACACATGTTCTCCACACATTGATCTTAGCAGTACAACTAACATTGTAAAGCTACTGTGACATGAATACTGGATAATGAGTATCCATTATGTCATGTATTTATTATATGTGTGCGTGATTCTAGTAAAGCCCACAGAATAACCAAACAGGAAGTATAAATCATACACTGCTACATTATGCATGAAATGATAGATTCAAAGACCAACCAATGTTACAGTAACATGTACACGGTTCATCTTTGAATACACCAAGTGTAATGTATCATATTTTAAGTAAAATATTTTAAACAAATGTATTAAGGATTTTCATTGTAATACACATAGGTCAAGGATACAAATTACAATACATTATAATAATAATAATGTGTGGACTTATATAGCGCACATATCCACCAACTGAGTGGTGCTCAAGGCGCATTATATTATTACCCCTGCTCATAAGGCTCATAAATCATTCCTGAAAACATCTCAGCTCCCTGGGGAGTATACAGCTCAATTGCTGCCATTACAGTGCAAATAGGGTTAATCAACCAACTCTGCCCTCACAGGTACCCATTTAACCCCTGGGTGGTTGATCCATGGTTCTACCATGGATGATGTTTGAATCAATTAATACAGGCTGACTCATCTAAATGTTCATTGTAATATCTCTAGTATGTGATTCCATATACCATACAAATTTACCAAATTATCAGTTGTCAACATGAACTTTGTACTTCATCCAACTAGTGGGTTTACATCAGTGTAGCTGATCCTGGGAGTGGGGTAAGGGAGTGGGGTAAGGGAGTGGGGTAAGGGAGTGGGGTAAGGGAGTGGGTTAAAGAGAGTGGGTTAAAGAGAGTGGGTTAAAGAGAGTGGGTTAAAGAGAGTGGGTTAAAGAGAGTGGGTTAAAGAGAGTGGGTTAAAGAGTGTTGGTTAAAGAGTGGGTTAAAGAGAGTGGGTTAAAGAGAGTGGGTTAAAGAGAGTGGGTTAAAGAGAGTGGGTTAAAGAGAGTGGGTTAAAGAGAGTGGGTTAAAGAGAGTGGGTTAAAGAGAGTGGGTTAAAGAGAGTGGGTTAAAGAGAGTGGGTTAAAGAGAGTGGGTTAAAGAGAGTGGGTTAAAGAGAGTGGGTTAAAGAGAGTGGGTGAAAGGGAGTGGGTGAAAGGGAGTGGGTGAAAGGGAGTGGGTGAAAGGGAGTGGGTGAAAGGGAGTGGGTGAAACGGAGTGGGTGAAACGGAGTGGGTGAAAGGGAGTGGGTGAAAGGGAGTGGGTGAAACGGAGTGGGTGAAACGGAGTGGGTGAAACGGAGTGGGTGAAACGGAGTGGGTGAAACGGAGTGGGTGAAAGGGAGTGGGTGAAAGGGAGTGGGTGAAACGGAGTGGGTGAAACGGAGTGGGTGAAACGGAGTGGGGGAAACGGAGTGGGGGAAACGGAGTGGGGGAAACGGAGTGGGGGAAATGGAGTGGAGTACAGGAAGTGGGGTAAAGGGAGTTGGGAAAAGGAGTGGGACAATCGGTACCCCTTTTTGGCCAAAACTAGGCAAAGTTTCATAGAAACTAAATATATGTTTAAAATTGTATTCTATAACAAAATTATACTGGTGCACATTTTTCAGGTATATCACTGAGTCAGTCAAAGGAAACATCTGGGAACTAAAATGATAAAAACCCAAAGTGGGTGGAAAATTAAACTCCAACAGAAAATAAACATCAACAAGAAGATTGCACATTTTGTCAGATGTTGTGGCATTGTTTCACATGTGACAAAAGTGTTAACAAATTAAACAATTGTACATACTGTACATAAATAATCATTGTCGAAAAGTAATACAGTTCACAAATCACATCAAACTGAAAGCACAATTGGTTTTTCACTATGAATATAAAATGTCAACTACAGTACATTAAATACGTACACTAAATATGCTAACAATGTAAACTAATAATTTAGTTTTATTTTAATTAATTGCACAAACTAAACAAAACAAAAATCATCATGAGAATACATATAAGACATGAAATTGTATAAATCTGTAACTGAAATATTGCAATGTATAGCTTGATCTTGGCACATGTAAACCATTTATGAAAATACATATATTGTTTAAGAAATGTTTTAGTCAAATATTCTTCGGCAGTTTGCAGAAACATTCCATGTTAGAATGACTACGAAGTTCGTGTTTGCAGATCAAAATACATTCTCAGTATTTTCACACTAACAAGACAACGTACTGTTAATAAGCAGAAATTTTCACACATTAACCCTCCTACTACTACAAGGGTCAAAATCAGTCAAAATTTCAAAGTTCATGCCAGTGTATATCTACAGCACTTACTGGTCAAACACTGTCAAACCTAATGTGTAGCAAGTACATCAATCAGTCAAAAACAGTCGACTGTTTTTGACTGGTAGTGGTAAAAGCATTATCATGCAATGTTGAAGGTGGTCAATATGAGTCGACCATTTTCGACTGGTAAAGGCACTTTGGACAAAATGAGGTGACTGTTTTTAATTGGTACATGTAATGTGGATGGTCGTCAAAATGAGTCAACGTTTTGGCCTGATATAAGCACTTTGGTCAAAAGAAATTAATTTATCAGTCAAAACAAGTCATTGACTCCTAGCCTAAGTGTCCCTGCATTGATTTATCAGTCAACAACTGTCAGCCTCCAGCACCCCTATCATTGTTTGTTCAGTCAAAACAAGTCAGTGATCCCCAGAAGCTGATAATGATCTTATCAGTCACCAGCAGTCATAGCACAGTGTGTGGCAGTTACCTAAATGGTCAAAACAAGTCTACAGTGCCCATGTGTGCACAGTTGATTCAACAGTCAAAAACGGTCAATTGACTGGTTTTGACCACTATAGTAACTTCCCACTAAAGTGCACCTAGAGTAGGAGGGTTAATAAGAATCTTATTTCATTCCATCATGTGATTTTCAAGGCACTTTACATTGTTATTATGTCCGTCATCAGGCTACTTTAAATCATTCCTAGATAATTCTCAACTTCCTGGAAAGTACATACAGCCCAGGCAACCTGCTACATGTAGGTGTTCATCAGCCTAATCAAACACAATTACCATCTACATGTATGCCCTCCCAGGTCCCCATTTATATTTCTGGGTGAAGAGAAGCAATTCATGGTTAAGTGTCTTGCTCAAGGACACAAGTGCCGCAACCAGTATGGCTACGATTCAAACACACATTCTGACAACAGAACATGAGTCCAGTGTATTATCACTCAGCCACGACACTTCCCCTGAATCTTGATTCAAAGATAGAAAGCATACTTTTGTCAACATTACCAATGTTGTACCTTCCCTTTCAGATAATGTGAAAAATGTAACAACTAAATAAACATCTCATGTTGCAAATAATTTCTGAAAAGGCAACTCGAAAAGACAACAGTAGATGAACATTTTCAGTGAATGTGTACAATATAGCCATGACTTTTGGAAATTTTGAACATTTCAAAACTACACAGAAATTTGTCTAAAATGTTAAAAGCACCAATGTTACATAAATAAGGTTGCTTGACTGTGAAACGAAAATGTATGTTTTCTCACTGTGATTTTTGTATTTTTTAGATTTTGGAAGACAGTTGATCAATGCTTATCAAGACTTTCTTAGTGTTTGGCTACTACGTGTATTAGACTCCTGCTCTTATCCAATAATTCCTCTTCAGTTTTTACTTCAAGATAGCCAAGATCCCTCAAAGTCTCCCGACAAAAATCCTGCATCCGCAAAACCACTCGGAGGGGTACCTTGTACCTCCATGCTTCTGAGACCTGGGATGCATCTCTTGAAGTTGAATAGTAGATTTTTTTATTCTCTTTATCTGGTTTTGTTTTTTCTTTGGTGTTGTTCTGAATCCACTGCACAACCTCTTTTGGCACTGGTCCCATACCAGTAAAATCATAAATTTCTTGAGCAAGCTGTTCCGGATGATATGCAATGTCTTCATAGCGGATTAATTTATACTTTCCTTGGATCCATGCTGGTTGGCTACGGATAAACTCCAGGTTACGATTAATACGTCTACAGAGATAGCTTATGTTACTATCCAGCGATGCTCCAAGCATCAATGAAATATTTGTACCTTTTAATTTACTCCTAGAGAGGTAGGTCCCACGTGGATCACGTACAAGATGAATAATCTTTAAGTTGATTTCTGGGTCAAAAGCAAGAGGTTCCAGTGAAGATAAACTGTACAACCTTATAAGTTTAGCTGCATGATTTGGCTTATTCCGACATGCCTGCATCAGAGGAGTAAATTTGAGTGGCTGGCATTTTTTTTTAACCATCGATGGCGAGAATGGTGATTTGAAACTGACATTGCATAGTGGTGGCTCAATCATTGATTTGCTACTGGCTCGATGGAGTGACTCATTATTGAAGAATTCCAACAAATATGGCGTTTTATCAAATTCACACTTCATAAGATGGTGAAGATAATCAGCCATATCAGGGTAGAATTCCTTCTTCCACTCTGTCAGTTTGAGGGGTTCAAACTGGAAGAAAGTCTGGGGATTTTGATTGAAAAACTGGCCGAGAAATGATGAACCAGAACGCCTGTTTGTCACAATCAAAACATGTACTTTGTTTTGTCTCAATGCCGTTGATTCAATCTTTGGCTTGATTGCTTTAAAGTAGTGCTCTTCTACACTCTCATACACATTCTCAGACTCTCTTTTAGATGACTGTGCAATTTGGACATGATTATCCCGAGGATTGTGATCTGGAATTGTTTTAATATCACTAGTATCTTTTGATGACTTGGGGCCAGTAATCACTGATGATTTAGCATTCAATCTTGTTAAGTTTTCTGTTGGCAGTTTTCTTTCCAAGTGTCTGTTTAGAAAATTGTTTCCAGTTTGTGATGGTCTGATGTAATCATGAAAATCTTCAACTATCCTACTCTCATCTTGCACTGGTTGTAAGAGCAGCAACTGTTGGTTATCATTTCTACCCCACACAAAACCATTTGTAAAGGTTACAGAGCTTATTCTCAGGTGTTCATAATTCGCATTCTTCCATGGGAACAGTGAGAAGATGGCAAACACTGAGCCAAAAAGCAACAAGCAGTACACAGTGCATCGTTTCCGTTTGAGCATAGCCATTCTGTTTATATTCTACTGTAGAGTTATCCTGATGAGTTAAAACAGAATTATGGGACAGTTAAACTTAACAGTGGGATGTACACAATTACATATGCAGCAGCGCATTATTGGGAAATGGTCACATAGTCAGAAACTGCATAGTTGAAGTTAAATGTAGGAAATAAAAGTAGTTTGACGTGTGGTCTTTACTTACTGTATGTCAAACTAGAGAATAATAGGGTCTTAGCCACAGATGAGAAAGGACCTACATCATACATGTACATACATTTTCAATTTTAGGCCCCCCCTAGGGGTAATTTTGCCCCAGGATTTGTTTTAAACATGTTTAGAGATCATCAGACTGCTCATTCTGGAGATATTGTTAGATTTTTGAAAAAAATATGTGCATTCATGGTTGATTTTTTCCATTTTATTTTATTTGACGATTTTCAGCCCCAATTCTTGGCAAAATCCAGCAAAGGGGTGCAACTTTAAAAAAAAAAAATTCACAAAAACTGCAAGGTAGTCCAAAACAATTTTTTGATATTTAGTTCAAAACACATCAATAATCATTTTAAAAGTATCCACAATTGTGGCGGAGTGTAGCGAAAAAGCTATTTTTATCCGGTCGCCATTAAAAATCAGTTGAATTTGGGCGAATTTTGATAAATATCTTCAAAAATTGTTTACTTCTGACCTGAAATTAGGTTAAATTTGATATATTGTGACCAATAGATGCCTCAAGGATAAGTAGAAACCATCAAAATATATAGGGGCCTACAGCTTGTTTTGAGAATTTTAATTTTAATTTTTTAAATCTATTGTAAATAATTTCAAAATATTTAGATATTTGACGACGTATTTCCTGACATCTTGTTTTTTTGATCTTTAAAATGCAATAAAAATGGTTCCTGAAGAGCTACAGAGGTGGTCTAAAGAGCAAAATGGCACACTTCACGTACACTGTACATGTAATTAATAGACTAAATTGATAACATATATGTTCATATATGTAAATAGTTACGTGTAACACTTCTAGACCCTGACATGTACCCACCATAGAGCAGAAATCAACTTTGATACATTAATTGTTGTTTCATTTGTCTCTTTCAGGGGGAGTTTTAGCATAGGGTAGGGTGCAACTTGTCAGGGTGCAACTTGCAAGGGGGGACTTTGTCAGGGCACACTTTTGCAAGGGTCAACTTTGTTAGGAGGCGAATTGACTGGTTTGCTACTGTTATCCTCAATTTACCCTAAATGACGCACCTAAGGTTATATAATCAACTGGACGGTAACTTACAAATGAAATTAGAAGTTTGGTGTTTCAGTGAAGGATTCTCTTGTAAAATGCTGAATTTCAATGCGTGATCATACATGTGGATGTCTTGAGTGCCGTTATTTGACATGCACAGAATTGTGGTGATCAAAAAATTGATGTTGGTATAATGACTCCCCCCAAACTGGAAAAGTTTATGGGGGTACAGAAAATGTACCCAAGAAGAAAAACAGTTGAATCATGATTCATCTTATTCCAGGTGGTTGTTAAATTGTTTTTAATCTTGAAAAAAAAAAAAAAAATTCACAATTTTAAAAATAAAATGGTATAATTTGGAGCTCTCAATACTTTTAAGCAATATTTTTGGGGTAGAATGTCGTATCCGACCTCCACTTTTTCTCATTAAATATACCCAATAATGTAATATTACCTACCTAGTAAGGTGGAGAACATGGATGATGATGGACATATACTTCAAATTATTCCAGGATATTTATTTCATGAAAAATCAGGCATTTTTGGTATTCGATGACTTCCTCAGTCATGTCAGTTTGATCTTGTCAACTCTCCCATAAGTGACCAACACGGTCATTGTACATGCGCAGTGGCAACTATAATAGGATCCTTCTATTTTCTGAAGGGGAGGATTTTTTTAGAAGGGAAATCAAGTCCGAAAACCATCATAAAAGTGGATTTTAAAGATAGTTTTCGCTTTCTGTACCCACAAAAATCGATGGAATCATTTTTTAACTGGTTAGTGGTTGTAATTTTTTTTTCCAAAAACCCTTAAAAAGTGGCGGTTGGATACGACATTCACGTTCCTATTTTTGAAAGACCAATAAAATGGAAGGTGGTTAAAATTTTTGCAAAAAGTACTTTAAAACTTTGAATTATGTAAAAATGCTGCTTACATTTTGTCAAATATTAGATTTCTTTTCATAACCATGATGTAATGTTTCATTTTCTCAATAATTTTCCACTACTGATGAAGCAAACATCAACTGATGAAGTAAACATCAACAAATTAAGTAGTCTTCGTTTGTTTCTTCTATAAGGAATATGTTCATTTTGAGGATCAGTATTTGTTTAAAAAATCATTGCAAATACAAAGCATTCATATGTTTTGATTTCCACAAACAGCTCGTTGACAGCATAGAACAATAAAAACATAAATGTTCATGAAAAAAGAAATTGAGGTTATGTAGGCCCTACATCCCTTAATATTTGTATCATAATCTACTCTAGTAAAATCAGTGGTCAAACAACTTTTTCCACGTTCACAAGCACTAACAATAGTAACATTCCTTGTAACAAGCATGACCTAGATAAGTTTATGCAACAAGTAATACACCATAGTTTTGTAATTTTGCTAAGCCAAAGGTAAGTGCGTCATTTCACGAGTGCGGCGAATTACGTACGCCTACATCATGGACGATACATAAAATGTTTTTGTATTTATTCCCCCTCCCCCCCCAAAAAAACCCCCAAACAAACAAAACAAAACAAAACATACTCCAAGAACCAAGCAGCCGGCCCAGTCCGCCCCTGAAGGGAACACAGCAGTCGAATTGTCAAAAGGGTCAAGTTATCTCAAGAGACAAGAGTGGAGTTGTCACAATTACCTAAGGGTCGAGTTGTCTTCAGTAAACCCCCAGCAGTTACTAAACTTAGACCGTGTATGTGTAACTTAGGAACGGGCGGTCGCCACCGGCAGGCAGCTGGCAGACACTATCTAACGTTAACCATGGAGGAAGGAAAATTTTCCTTCCTCCATGCGTTAACCGTCCATGATGGACAGTTACTCACCGAATGCTCATTTCAACATTTGTCTTGTCCAGTTCGGTAGGACATTTCATAAAGTCAAGATAAGCACTTGCCCTGCGATAGCCTTCCATGTATGGTTTGTCGGCCCCAGCCAGTAGTAAGCGATTTTCTCGGACCGTTCCCGATCCCATGCACTGCACCCATATCACACGTTTTCTAATATAGCGCAGCGTATGTTTCCGGTATGTATGTTTCGATGTCCAAAGCCTATTTTGTACGGAACGCGAAAGAGGCATAAAGTCAGAGTTGGATGTGTGAATGCATTTCAACTTTATATAAAGGGACAATATCGTCACGATCATAGCAGACTTTCAACAGGGCACGAAATCAGTGTCCTGGTTTAAGATGAACACAGTAACTGAAACATACTGGCTCATTTATGCAGAATAACGGAGATAATATAAAACTAGCACTCCGTTGATCATCAGATCGTGACGACATTGTCCCTTTAAGCCACGCCTTCTTCACACTGACTTGGTTCCAACAATAATAATCTGCAAGCATGTTGTAAGGCCAAAAAGAAAGTCTCCAGCTTCTGGTCATAGGTTGGCTTCAAAATGGGTGTGGTGACGCGTTATTTATTTATTTATTTATTTGTTTATTTTTTTTTGTTTTTTTGTTTTTTTGTTTTTTTGTTTTTGGCAAGCAGTGAAATACGTCACGTACAGTATATACGCAGTCAGTGCGCAACTTTAAATTAATATGCAAGGCACACGCGCACAATATTGATATTTGCATATTATAGTGTGACAAAAATTGCTCTTCCTTCTATTTTATTTCCTTATAAATTACTGAAGTCTAGAGATCTCATTTTAATTTATTCTTCATAAGCGAACAGAAGTACTTGCCAAAATAACAAATAACAGTAACTGTTAATGAACTTAACAAGTTAACAGAGGTTATAATTTATTCACTCATGGTATATGTTCACTAATCGACAACTCCACGGGTACGGCAGTCCGTTGTTGTTTATGCGCATGCGCACCAAATATGTGGGCCGCACTAGTATTTCAAATTGACGCATGCGTAGTGGTTACCACCATTTGACTGTGTTTGATAGCGGTTCGTGTATGTGGTAGCGGTTCGTGATTGTAGCGTTCGTGTAGCGCCGTCGGATCGTGTATCAAAAACCATGGAGAATTCTACCTCCATGCAAAAACATACAAACACAGTTTTGAACCAAGACTAAGCTGAAGGAGACTGTAAGCTGATAAGACGTCAAGCTGTAACGCAGTGGTAGACTTAAGATCTGTGATCGTGGTTTTTTGTCTGCCTGAAGCCAATACAGTATCGCATTAAATAGCGCCCTCTTGTGTATTAACCTCCGACATTAACCTTCGATGTTAGGGCTGTGATAGCCAGTAGGGGCGTTTTGCGTGGCTGATGTGCTGGTAGACAAATAATAACCGCGATCTCAGACTTGAAATCAAGTCTAACGCAGTGACAGTGCAGTGTGCATGCAACAAAGAGCAGTACAGTATCCAGTGCAGAAGTAGACTTGATTTCAAGTCTGAGATCGCGGTTATTTTTTGTCTACCAGCACATCAGCCACGCAAAATGCCGTTTACCCCTACTGGCTATCACAGCCCTAACTCGCGATCTCAGACTTGACCCTCTTGTGTTTGTGGGATATCCATGTTTCATAGCTAAAATTTACATAATAATACGGATGCTAGAGAGATGGCCAATCAGGAGGCCACAAAAACCTTGTAGGCCGCGTCTATTACTAACAGGTTACACTCGCTTAAAATTCTTTCTGTAATATTCATTCGATATTAAATTTGTATAGTGCTTGATACGTAAATATAGTATTTGAAATGATAGGTAAATTTAATGAGATCTTAGAGTTGTAAAAAAGCACAAAATAAAATACATAATTCCTTCTCTACAAAAAACGTCTTACCTACAGTTTAAATGGAATCGTTGAGTACATCTCCTCCAACTGCATGTAAAAGATTTAGTTTGAATATTCATGTTATGAAGACTTTCCGACCAATCAGATTGTTCCGTCCACTTTTGGACTAATTCGCAATAGGGTATGTACAAACCGACGAACAACATTCCCACAAGAGGGCGCTATTTAATGCTATACTGCAGAGCCGTATTGGCTTCAGGCAGACAAAAACCACGATCACAGACTTGGAACCAAGTCTAGTGCAGAAGCGGTGTGAGCTGGATCAGAGCCGTGCAGCTACAAAGTGCTTTAGCAATAATAGGTGTGTATTCCGCAGCGCACAAATGGAGCGTAATTCAGAGTTGTGCAGTCCTCCCATAATTCCCCACAGTATATAGATTAATGCAGTGCCGTTTATGCAACATCAAGTCACTCAACCTGATCACACGGGGACTATAAGAGATTGTTTGATTGAAGATTGAAGAGCACTGATATATGATTGTTGAATATTAATAAATAATTATAATTCTCTTGTTTGAAATACAAAGAAATGGTTTCAAGCCTGAGCTACTTTTATGTGTTTGTCTGATCTGACACGTTAGTTTAGTTGTTTATGTTGTCCGTTAGTCGGTTTGCTGCCCTTTTCACACGAGCACCGATAACAAAGGTCCTTGGTAATGGGCGCCAGTTGTCTGTCGCCTCGGTCGTTTGTGATTCACACGACTTCCACAACGCCAAAACTAACGTCCCTCGTTTTCCATGGAGGGTATAAGGTCATGATTGTACAATCCAATATTTCACTGGTACCTCGCGCAGAGCTTATTCACTGAACGCTTTCTTCTACGTTACCAGTGGTTTTCCCGCGAAGATATACGTGTTGTGCGAAGTCAAACGTTACTTTCTCCCACATTTTGTTTTCATTTCCTTCCCATTTCCCGACAATTTTATTCTCGTTTTATTATGGATATCGAATCAAGTATACTTGCAACAATTCCGACGGATTCACAGACCCAGATTTCTAACGTAAGGCCATCCAACGTGTACGTCCGTGTCCGGGCCAAGAAAGTCTCTTGGAGTTACGATGAAACCGTTTCATTCACTGATCAACGGTCACGATGACGCGGCGCGTAAAGTTTACGAACACACATCCGGGATTATTATAATTGCAAGCTGATATAGTGACGCGTTCTGCGCATGCGAAATGATACCGCCAAAGCAAGGGTCCCCTGTTTGGGCGCAAGAAGCGTTTCACACGACCTATCGTGGCGATTTTAAGATCGATGCGATTTTTTGGAGGAGGTCTCGATCTCTGTTATAAGTAACGAGGGTCCGTGGTAATTATTTAATTAACAAGGATAGCTTTCACACGACTGGGATTTGCTATTTTTTTAACATGGATGCGATTCATAGTCAAGGTCCCTTGTTAAAACGGTCTCGTGTGAAACGGCCTAATTGTCGCTAGGGCCTAATCTTGATTGTGGTGATATAAAGAAGCTAACATTCTCAACAACCCCATCGCTCCATTAAATAATCGACCGTCCTCCACCCAGACCTATTGTCAGCTACAACTATTCCCTACCCCTACCACCCCTTCCCCCAGCCATCATAAGGACGACTTTGATTATACGAGAATAGACGAGTGAGTGGCGACAACGGTGATTATGGTGTGAAGTCCGCCCTCTGTAGTCGTTATCGTCAACTGCTGTTTCCTGCTACATCACTCGGCGGTGACATCGGTAGAGGTGTGCCGTTACAATATAATGAACTGTGAGTGTCAATTTTAAAAATTATATCACATCTGAACCGTTTCTTTAAAAAAATATTTCAGTTGATATTATTAAACCCAACGAGTGTATTGTTCGTTCCCAGTTATTGAAAATGAGAGATTTTATGATGAAAACATAAACGTTTATCCAAGTGACGGGAAACAGTCAGGAGCGCGGCTAACATTTCTCTTGGGCGATCTTAAATTTATTCAATGTTGAGAAAAATAAAATAGATCAGACGCGCGTATAATACGCAGGTTTTGAATGGGCGCAGCCATCGGTCACCCGAAGAGCGCCCCTCTTCCTCCCTCAAGACTTCTGTTGATTCCTTGTTATCAAGCCTCCAAGAGATGATCTGTAGTTGAGGGGCCAGCCTAACTTTCATTTTGCTATTGAAACGGGCCACGGGAGACTTCAACAAGATGGCGGTGACCATAACACCACTAATATTTTTGTACTGCTTTTTCGGTATTTTTGAATGCTTTCACGACTGTCAGTCTACATTTTATACCCTGGAACATGATCTGAAATCTTTTGTACGCTGTACTGTTTGCAAAACTGATGGAATATGTACATGTATGATGGCTTCAGTGACTTCAGGCACCAGTCTGTATAATCATGGAGGAAGGAATCCTTCCTCCATGGTATAATCATAATTTTATTATCAGCCACTTGACTGAAATAACTACAGCATGTAGACCTGGACAGAGAAGGAAGTTTATAGGCAAGCGGGTCATCTATTATGCAGATCACGTTGCCACTTTTCAAATAAAATTATTCTTAGATGGCGATGTTGAATTAAATCCTGGACCGTCACCACATCATGGAAACAAATCCTGACCCTGATCATGCATTAACACTTGAGACAGTTAAAAACAGTGCTGGGCTAAAAATAGCTCATTTAAATATCAATGGTCTTTACGGAAAACTGGACCAGATTAGAGTAATGTTGCTACACTAATCAAATCATATATTGGCTCTCTCAGAGACAATACTTTGTGGCACTATTTGCTCCAGCGAACTCATCATTAATTATTATACGTTACTCCGAAAAGACAGAACTCGACGAGGAGGTGGTGTAGCTTTCTATATCCATCAAATCATCAGCTTCACCATAATTCAAGACCCTAATTGCTTGGTGAAACTTGAAACTATTGCAATACTTGTCTCTACACCAAGTGGAAATTCTCTGCTCATTTCAACAGTTTATCGACCGCCAACTTCGCCAGTTTCGTTTTTTGATGATCTTGAATCAGCACTGGAAGTTTTTAGCTCCAGATCAAACAACAGTTGGTGATTTGAATTGTGACTTTAATTCAACTTCTCCTCGATTGACGCGCCTAAAGGAAACAATGAATCTTTTTAATTTGAAGCAGATTGTCCCTGAGGCTACCAGAACTACATCTGCATGATCTAACTGATCCTCTTTTGATGTGATTGTCACCAATAACTTGACTATTCACAATGATTGCAGAGTCATTCCTTGTGCTATTAGTGACCATGACTTTATTTACACTATAAAAGTGTCAAATTTAAAATTCCTCACCAGTCACATGCTGAAAAAACGTTAGGTGTTTTAAAAATCTTTGATCGTGATGCTTTTTTGAATGACCTTAAAACCCTGCGGTGCTTGGTGACAATATACACACACGAACACATGATGGCACTAAATCATTTAGTACGTTTGAATAGCGGGTACACAATCCCTTCTCAAATGGTGTAAACAGACTTATTGAGTCCCTCTAGACCCAAGAAAACAATTTCAAGCCAAATTTTGTTTTATATGGGTGCCCAATATACAACCTCGCGCGCTTGAAGGCACTAAATCATTTAGTACGTATGAATAGCGTGTAAAACGTTCATCTTAGGGCTAGGGGCATACAATCCCTTCTCAAATTGTGTAAACAGACTTATTGAGTCCCTCTAGACCCAAGAAAACAATTTCAAGCCAAATATAAAGTTTTATATGGGTGCCAGCCCACAATCCCTTCAAATAAAATTTGTTACGCAAAACCAATTTTTTTGCACATTTTTTGCACTGCTGACATTCTACAGAGAAACCAAGAGATTATATTTGTCTGGCCATTCTAATACCCACAACCAGACCTCAAAATAAACATCTCAGGTTGCCGGTATGTCTGGGCCATGAAAGCAAGTGGCAGGATGACTGATTACATTGCGATTAGTGCGGTAACATCAATGGATGACATCTGTACAGTTTCAATGGGTTGTCAGCTGGCAAGGGGGGGGGGGGGGTGGGCCTTACTTTGAAAGCTGCATACCGGGTCAATGGTTCACCCCAGGTTGAATTTTTTTTAACCATGTTATCAGGCACTGTATCAATAGAGAACTTATGCAAAGTGGCTGAATTTGAGTTTTCAATGACGTAGTAAACAACAATTGTTTACAAACAGTCTAAATGAAATAGCACCACGCCTCACCGCAGTACGGAAACTTAAATGACCATCCTGTTACCGCGTTACTTAGATAATTTATCGTGGAAACGTGGAAAAATGCACCAGCTATTACGGATTTCAAAGATATTTTTCTCAGAAATACGGAATTCCATGACATTATCTGTGAAACACGGAATTCCATGATGATGTATCTGTGAAACACGGAATTCCATGATTCACAGATACATTATCATGGAATTCCTTGTTTCACAGATACGTTTTCATGGAATTCTGTGTTTCTGAGAAAAATATCTTTGAAATCCGTAATGCATTTTCCCACGATAAATTATCTCAGTAACGCGGTAACAGGATGGTCATTTAAGCTTCCGTACCACAGGGTTATGGGATTGTTATGCCGCTACCTCATGGGTTCGCATTCCTGTCTCGGCTCTTGAGGTCTTGGAAAGCAAGTTAGAATTTATGTTATGTAACTCCTATTTTATAGAACCCTATAAAAAGGGTGGGGTCCGAGCTCTCGGTGTCTGTGTCCCTCAACGGTGCCGTCGGGTGTGGCGGCCGTTGCCGCGAGTAAACAACACCCATAACAGGATGCCTTGGTAAATTTTGAGTGATGTGACTGATCCTGACATCGCCTGGAACATCTGGCACAATTTGTTTAATAGTATCTGTAATAATCATGCCCCTTTTGTAACCAAGCGTTTTAAAGCTAACAGTCCTAAATGGATGGAAAACAGAACTCGGTATAGCTTTTGTACATCTATCCGGGGCAAGGGGAGTAACTTATATTTATCAGCCGGTAGCTGACGATAATCCAGTCTGGGACTGGCGGAGTAATTATTAATTAGCTAATAGAGCGGAGGGCTACGTTTAGAGTATTGACAGAATTATAATAAACAAAGCAAATTATTGTATGATGGCTAATGCCAATTTATTTTGTGTTGAGATGTAAATAAATTGTTGAAACTGTTAGACAGGCGTCATTCTTATGTTTAGTCCATCTCTTCAGTAATAATATTTATTAGCTGCCTGGTTGTATATTTCAACCCAACGCACTTGGGGAAGATCAATTTATTTGTACCACGGTGATCAGATTGGTAGGAGGGGTGGGAGATGACAACCTTCACGTGGTCCACCCTGTTTCAACTAATGTCATCAAACCGATGTATGCAGCTACTAGCACTCTAAGCTGCTCATCATCATACGAAAGAAGAAGATTGGTAGGAGACACTGGCACTAGAGTTGCGACAGCGCCCCCACCGACCGCCGCGTCACAGTAGACACGCCTGAACATGTACATGATATGTTCAGCCTGAAGATCGACCTTTGATTCTGCCTTTTTATGGGCGTGTGTAGTTTTTGAAAGGTTTTGGGGGCAAAAATACCAAAAACAACTTTACCCTAGCAGCAGTGCTGTGGGGATAGGGGCACGTGCCCCTCCCTACAAGAGCCCTGTGCATGCCCTGGGTCCCCCCCCCCCCCACACACACACATAATATAGGCTTGCAATAAAAAGTGTTCCTTGTGCCCCGACTGAAACCAACCCTTGTAACGCTGTTCCCTAGCAGCCCAACTTCGTGTAACTTTTTATCTGAAATTGACAGTAATAGGTGTTGTATTCAGTGGCGTAACCATGGGGGGGGGGGGGGCACGTCCCCCTGCCGACGTCTGTGCCCCCGGGTGCCCCTGGGTTCCCCCATTCAGAATTGTGAAAAGGTCCCCATTTGAGGCTGTAGGATACAAAATGTTCAAGTATTGACGTTCCCACTAGAAAAAGTGGTGCACCCCCTAGTGCCCCCCTGAAAATTGGACCCTAGTTACGCCACTGGTTGTATTATGTAGATGTAAGATTCATTTAGTTTTTACGTATTTTAGGGAAGGATATATCCATCCATGTTTTCAAGAGGAAGTGGCACGCATCGCCCCAGCAAACTTGATGATACTGGGCCGCTGGGCATGGTCCTACCCTAACAATCTGGCCCTGCCTCTACGTCATGCAAATGCGAGTGAAATTCATGACGTCAACAATGGTCAGTGAACACACCTGTCGTGTGTTCGGGCTATCTCGGCCTCCCCTCGGCACACTCTCGCCGCGCGCTCACTCTGATACGCGCACTCCACCAACGTTCATTTTACTTTTGACCAATCAGAAAACGCATTTCGTAACTAGCAACGAAGTCTGTGTAAATAAATACGTGCGTTGTATTGAGTGATATTACAGCCGTCTAGTCTTCAGAATCAACCGTGGATTATATCAAACGCGCAAAAAAAGTCCGGATCGACAGAACAAAATTAATCTTTCTGAAGGATGACCCGAGCTATTCGCTGAAGGAACTCAGTCATGATTACTTGCTTGGTTGTTATGGCCATAGAGATGTTACAAATGGCCGCTAGCGCTCCGTGGGTGAATGGTAAACTGGGAGGCTTCACAAAGTAATAAATAAATCTCTGCTTACAACATTACTAGATTCATAAGTGTTCTCATTTCTATAAAATAAAAAAAATAAAAATAAAAAAATAGGCCAATAATTTGTAGTTCCAAAATGCATTAAATATTTGTATAGTATTTGAGAGACATTTATATTCAGGTAGAGTAGATTGCCTTCAATCTATATCTACGTTCAGTGCCAAGTTTATTTTTTGTTTAATTTGTAAAACTGAAATGTGATATAAAATAATGATGTATACAAAATGTAATGCAAAGGCCGGCAACGTTGAAGTAAATGTTATAAATAAAAATGGAAGCACAAACTATTTAAAAAAGGAAATTGGGAATGATGCTCATCATGATAAATATTGAATAGCCTATCTTTATATTCATTTATGTTTACATTATTACAGACTCGAGTTAAATGAGCCTCAGTCCACTACACCCACCCTCAAATCCAGCCGGAGAAAAATCGGCAAACTCCGTCTCATCGCAAGTCACTACCTTAAACTGGATACCCAGATATACCGCCACAGGACCATCAAATCAGTGCGAACCACACAAGAGGCTACTGCATACTATACAGCCGTCAAGGCCGAGTGTTCGGCCATTCAAATATACTTGAAAAAACAACGGAAGTGGCTGGCCAGAGAGAAAACGATCTTACAGACCTGGCTCGAAAAAGAGAAAGCAGCACTCCTGACTAGAACACATACCATCAGGGATTTCACCACTGATTATGTGACAAAGCTGAGAGATAAAGTCCAAGCCCAAGTTAACATGTTAAAGAAGGAGCTCTCCTTGCAGCAAGACAGGTATGATGACTTGAAGCAAAGACTTGAAATGAACAATACACTGATTGATGGATACAAGACACAAATAGCTGAGATTGAGAGGCTGGTCAAGGCGACATCTACACGTCAGGTGCGAGAGAAAGCAGGCATGAATAAAGAACACAAGGTAGGCCTTAAAATTGATTCAGCATGCAAAAAGGAAAACAAAAATATTTTAAAAATAATGTCTAAAAATACTCGCTTCTCACTTTTGTTTTTTGTATCCTGTCAGTTCATCCAGGTTGAGGAAATAGTACGCCATAATATATTCAACTTGTATGAGATATCATCATAGATATTCTTTATTTTTGTGTAATTTTATGTAAGAATTAAGTACTACTTAGTTAGTCATTTGTATACAATAGGGGTTGGATTACATTATACGGAGATCAAATTCATATTAAACATACACATTATAATTAACGATCATGGCCATCCATATTACGGAACACAAAATCTGTTATGCCTCCAATGACGCTCCCAATATAAATAATCTTAAACCTTGAAGCATACACGTTGTTTGCTGTTATTGTTAGTCTGCTGTTTCAAAGTTGTGATTATATTAAATTATTACATGCAGGTGCTGACCATAGAAATCGACAAACTGGAGAAACAGCTGACCACTCTGACGTCATATCGTCTGGAGTCCTGCACGCACACTCATACGGACAATGAAATAGAGGTAGTGGAGCTGCAAAAGGCAGCCGAGAGGTTCAAGGGTATTGGAGTGCCTCACTATCGCCTCATATACGCTAGATGGCGCTATAACGGCAAATTACTGGCAGTAACTGTTTTCGTTGCAGTCATACTGGTCTTCAGTATTCTTCTGATCTATTGTGTTTATAAGAACATGAATACATTGATAGATGCTATAATATAATTCATAACATTAAAATACACACAGAACTTCGAAAAAATAATTTTGAAATTCATCATTATCATCACCATCATAAACACCTTAATGTAGAATTTTAACTACAAAAATGTCGTAATAAATATAGTATTAGTGAATGACTGAAGAAGTTGAGAGGCTGAGAGAAATATGATTTTATTCAATCTTATTATTTCATTGGCATAACTGCTGCGTAAACCACTCTAGTTTAAATATATATCTGTATAAAACCTGTTACGAAGTCACGAACCAAATGGATCAACTTAACAGAATAAAGGGAAAGACCACAACTGAAAGGAATTATATGGGAGTCAGGATTTAGAACAACAAAATATAAGCCATGCATTTAATATAACAAATAATCAACAGTACAAATATACAAAAGAAAAGGGGAAATACAGTAATCACATACAATGTGAAAACAATTGTGATAAATAACGAAATGTTCATGGTTTTGAGGGGAGAAACTAGGCTGGGGTTTTGTAGACCGACGGGTGCTGGTCGTCCTTGCTTGATGGGCGGAGTCTATGTCACGATTGTCTAGTATGTCCGACGTGACATTGACAACTCGGGGACCGGAACCAGCGATACGAAGAGGAATGCCTCCATTGAGCTGAGAAACTAGGCTGGGATTTAGAGTCATTGGGTAGAGCTGTAGGATCTTGTATTGTCGACGTTTACAACTCTGGGACCGAAACCAGCAGTAGGGAAAAGAGTGCCTTGATTGAGTTGAAGACAGGGGGAGTCGCACTGATGGTGACCGTACCGTGATGGAAGATGTGGTGCCAGCGGCCAACTCGACACGGTCCAAGGGGCCACGCCACACGGCTGGCCTGGTATCCACAAGAACCTCCGCCCGTCTGTGCCCTCTTAAAACTAAAGTGTTAAATCAACATTTTAAAGAGTTTGTTAAGTGACAACTCTTTATAAAGTTGGATTTAACTTTTAAAAGTGTTGAATTAACATTGATAAAGTTAGACTTAACTTGACTTTGTGTTAATTCAACACTTTCTTTGAGTTGAATTTAACTTCATAAAGTGTTGTCACTCACCGAACTCTTATATGGTTAATTCAACACTTTAGTTTTAAGAGTGTGGTATCTGGTGATCGCGGGGATGAGTAGTCCTTTTACGCAGTAGTCACTTGTGTTCCTGTAGCCCCTGTGAATAGGGACAATGACGCACAAAGGGCACCGTATCGTATCCCGGTCGCGACCACCATGCTATTGTACTTATAAAAGTTCCGTAAAGTTACATGAATTAATTCAAATTCTTAACAAACCTAAAACTAAATCGAAAAGTTAAATCTAATTTGAAAAATAATTTGTTTTGTTTATTGCTAAATTTACACCGTGCAGTTTTGTGGTAAAAAACTTATTTCATTATTATATATATTATCATGAAATTGTACTTATTGGTGGAATAAACGAAAAGATGAATCAAAAATCAATAGCAACAAAATTGATAACATTTAAAAAGATATAAATAAATTAATAAAAATTGACATAACATTTGTTGTTATGTGTTAATTATCTGATTTTTTAAATATTAATGGGAACTGATCAAGGAATTTACGTCAGACTTCACCAGGCTATAAATTCTTCTAGTTTCCGTTGGCAGTAGCATAGCTAGGGGGCCGATGTTTTTACCTCCAACCTAAAAGCTGTTCTCTTCGTGTGCCTCCCAGTGAATAGTAAAAACTTGACGACGGTGGAAGTCCCCATAATACTAGGCCTATGTCATTGGTAACTGAAGTACGTTGTGGGCATAACGTCCTTTATATCCGTTCTTTATATTTTTTATTAGTATCATTTCTGGTCTCATAGAATTCATTCAGCTGACTATATCAAACAGTATGACTATATGAGGTTGCAAGCCAGTTCAGGAGTTCACCCCACAAACCCTGGAGAAACAGCCAAACTTGACATTTCTAGTTGGGCATGCCTTGTTTACGCCCAACTTCGGATCGCACATGATCAAGCTGAACTTTGGCCCTTAGCAAGCTAGCTGGCGTTATAAACATGGCGTCAAACATTTCAATCCCTCGCCGTCTTCCACTTCTCATAGTGGCAGATGGTATACTTTTGCCAGGTTCATCCATGAGAATTCCAGTAAACTCACCAAAAAAGTAAGTAGGCCCTAGTTTGTTTTGGCAAGATGTTATTTACTTCAATAACGTGTACGTACTCGTGAAATGACGCACTTACGTTACACAGTGTTAGCCTTTAGCCTATTTCTCGAAAAACTTACAAAACTCAGGCATGCAACTTTTCAGCTGATCGGCTGATTTCCTCTTTTTTCTTTAATAATAGTGCTATAGAAAACTGGAAAACACTGTACAAAGTTTTGTGTGCTCGGCCATTTCCTCTTTTTTGTCTGAAAATTATGGCGTAGGCCTAGTATTACTTTATTAGGCTACTTGTTGCATTATTTTAACTCATCTATCGTCCATGTACGTAATTCGCCGCACTCGTGAAATGACGCGCCTACTTTTGGCTTAGCATTTCTCGAAAAACTTACAAAATTATGGCGTATTACTGGTTGCATAAACTTATCTAAGTCGTGCTTGTTACAGAAATAAAAATTATAGTGAAATTGTATGATTTACTGGAAAGTTAGTGCTTGTGAACAGGTGAAAGTGAAAAAAGTTGTTTAACCACTGATTTTACTAATACTAGATACAAAATATTAGTAAGAGATTTACATGACCTCAATTTTTTTTCACGAACATCTGTGATTTTATTGTTCTATGCCGTCAACAAGCTGTTGTCTGGAAACCAAAATATATGAATGTTTTGCATTTGCAATGATTTTTTAAAGAAATACTGATCCTCAAAATGGACACATTCCTTATAGTAGGCAGTTTCATGAAAATTTGAAGTTGCTTCAATGCTTTTAAATGTAAAACTTGTAGCTTTGCATGGTGAGGATGATAAGTAAGACTAATTGCGGTGATACCATAATAATAATAATAATAATAATGTATAGATTTATATAGCGCACGTATCCACCAACTAAGTGGCGCTCAAGGCGCATTATATTATTATCCCTGCTCATAAGGCTCATAAGGCTCATAAATCATTCCTGAAACCATCTCAGCTCCCTGGGGAGTATACATCTCAATTGCTGCCATTTCTAGCGCATAGAGAGCAAACCATCTCTGCCTTCACAGGTACCCATTTAACCCCTGGGTGGAGAGAAGCAATTATGGTTAAGTGTCTTGCTCAAGGACACAGGTGTCACGGCCGGGGCTCGAACCCACACTCTGCTGCTGGCAACACCAGAACTTGAGTTCAGTGCGCTAGACCACTCGGCCACGATTAATCCACTTTTCGCATTATACAACACACGGGACCTACGGCTTTACGTCCCATCCGAAGGACGAAGCAATTATGGTTAAGTACCTTGCTCAAGGATACAAGTGTCACGACCGGGGCTCGAACCCACACCCTGCTGCTGGCAACACCAGAACTTGAGTTCGGTGCGCTAGACCGCTCGGCCACGACACTCCATAGGACGATCAGAGCATACTGATCGAAACGTCGAGTTGTACCCCCAGTTCTTTTCAGAACTAATTACTACTCAATTGAGATTCCACATGGTGTCACCGCAATTAGTCTTGCTTTTAAATGTCATATCACTGGATAGAACAAAAAATTAGAAAGAAAATGAGGGGTCAATGGTCATGATAGGTTAACCCTATGCAAAGTTACGAATTTTTGTTGATTTAAATATTTGGTAATTTTTAAGATCCAGTTTCATTTGAAAAGTTGTGACCGAATTTGCCTGCAATGTATCCTTGTAGTACTAACAAAGTCTATTTTGCGCAAGTTGCACTGTTTTTGTGCCAACGTTACAGTTGGCATGGACTGATCAATTAAGATAACCACGATGTGTAGTATCCATTTATCGACACTAGAAGTGACTACATCCGTAGACTACCCTTTATATTAGAATTTTACCATGAAAGTTCGGCGGGTCACAACTTCGACAGAAAAAAAGGATATGAAAAATAGCGCCACCATCGGCGGTTTGCGTGAATCTGCCTACTTATAGAAGAAGCGAACGAAGACTACTTAATTCAGAGGACGATCAGAGCATACTGATCGAAACGTTGAGTTGTACCACCAGTTCTTTTCAGAACTAATTACTACTCAATTGAGATTCCACATGGTGTCACCGCAAACGGCGCAATTAGTCTTACTTATCCTCACCATGCAAAGCTACAAGTTTTACCTATCTACGCTCTACGGGGAGCATACCACTACCAAGGTTCGGTCGTTCGAACGAGCGTCGATCAGACGTTCTAAACTCATGAACAACCTCGCCTTCCTGAAACTAGTGAAAGATGACGATCAGAGCATATACTGATCGAAATGTCGAGTTGTACCAGGCACCAGTTCTTTTCAGAACTAATTACTACTCAATTGAGATTCCACATGGTGTCACCGCAATTAGTCTTACTACTTAATTCGTTGGTGTTTATTTCGACGGTAGTGGAAAATTATTGTGAAAATGAAACATTAATATGGTTATGAAAAGAAATCTTTTATTTGACAAAATGTTAACAACATTTTTACACATTTCAAAGTTTTAAAGTACTTTTTGCAAAAATTTTAACCACCTTCCATTTTATAGGTCTTTCAAGAATATTGATTAAAAGTTTTGAGAGCTCCAAATTATACCATTTTATTTAAAAAATCGAAAACAATATTTTTATTTTCAAGATTAAAAACAATTTTACAACCATCTGGAATAAAATGAAGCATGATTCAACTGATTTTCTTTTTGGGTACATTTTCTGTGCCCCCATAAACTTTAACAGTTTGGGGGTGAGTCATTATGCCAACATCAATTTTCTGATGACTACAATTCTGTGCGTCTCAAAAAACGGCGCTCAAGACGTCCACGCATGTGATCATGCATTGAAATACCGCATTTTACAAGAGAATCCTTCACTGAAACAAACTGAAACACCAAACTGCTAATTTCATTTGTAAGTTACTGTCCAGTTGATTATATAACCATAGATGCGTCATTTAGGGTAAATTGAGGATATATTAGTAACCATAGGAAAGAATGTCGTATCCGACTGCCACTTTTTAAGGGTTTTCTTTGAATTTTTTTGCAACCACTAACCAATTAAAAAATTATTCTATCGATTTTTGGGGGTACAGAAAGTGAAAATTATCATTAAAATACACTTTTATGATGGTTTTCGGACTTTATTTCCCTTCTAAAAAAATTCTCCCCTTCAGAAAGTAGAAGGATCCTATTATAGTTGCCACTGCGCATGTACAATGACCGTTTTGGTCACTAACAGGAGAGTTGACAAGATCAAACTGACATGACTGAGGAAGTCATTGTATACCAAAAATGCCTTATTTTTCATGAAATATATATCCTGGAATAATTTGAAGTATATGTCCATCATCATCCATATGTTCTCCACCTTACTGGGTAGGTAAGATTACATTATTGGTTATATTTAATGAGAAAAAGTGGCGGTCGGATACGACATTCTGCCCTAACCATAATATTAACATTTAATTTTCTCAATAATTTTCCATGGGTAGAATGTCGTATCTGACCGCCACTTTTTCCTCATTCAATATAACCAATAATACGACATTCTTTCCTTTTCCACTACTGAATTAAGTAGTCTTTGTTAGCTTCTTCTATAAAGAATACATGTATGTCCATTTTGAGAATCAGTATTACTTTAACAAGTCATTGCAAATACAAAGCATTCATATGGTTTGGTTTCCACAGACAACAGCTTGCTGACACTGAGCATAGAACAATAAAACGACAGATGTACATGAACAAAAATTTGAGGTCATGTATGCCCCTTAATATTTGTTTCTAGTAAAATCAGTGGTTAAACAACTTTTTCCACTTTCACAAGCACTCCAGTACATGTAAATCCTACAATTTCACTATAATTTTAATTTTTGTAACAAGCATGACTATAATGATTAATCGTTGAGCTTAGGGGTCAAATTGAGGAGACTGGTTGCATAAACTTACCTACATGTAGGTAAGTTTATGCAACCAGTTATACACCATAGTTTTGTTAGTTTTCCGAGAAATGCTAAGTCAAACGTTAGTGCATCATTTCATGATTGCGGCGAATTACGTACACGGACAATACATGTACATGACCTCAATTTTTTCCATGAACTTCTGTGATTTTACTGTTCTATGCTGTCAGTGAGCTGTTGTCTGTTGAAACCAAAACATATGAATGCTTTGCACTGTTATATTACACTGTTATATTACTAATTCATTTTGTTTGCTTATTCCCATATATCAGCATGAATATGGTAAAGAGTCGTATTCTAAGGCATAACACATTGAGTAGTACAGTTATTGGTGTTGTACCCAGGGAACCCAAAAATAAGGTATGAATTTGTTTGTATTTATGTTTTTATAATATGATAATTGGGTTGACAGGGGAAAAAGTGTACCATTCAGCTATAATCTGGTCCATGGTTTCTTGAACATACATTAAAGGATCCCTGACATACCAAGTTATGATGGCGTTATTTTATAGCTGATAATTAATAAACACTAAATCAAAAAGAAAAAACGAGTTTATTACAAAAAAATCCCGCTGGCTCATGAATATATGACGTCATGCGCGTGACATAAACGGGGTAAGGAAAGCTTAGACCGCTTCTCACGGTCCTGGGCTCGATTTCACAAAGCACTAAGATTCATCTTAAGATGAGTTGTTAGTATTACCATAGTGATTTGTATTGTGACATCACACTTTGCTAAGCAATTAAGATTGATACACAGTTAAGATCTATCTTAGCTCTTTGTGAAATCGGCAGCTGGCCTGGCAACACAAAGCTACATGTGTAACGTTAAGCTGCAGTTAGTATTCATGTTTGCTCAAATGGATTCATTAGATTCATCCGATAGTGAAATTTTGTCCGAACCACCTTCAGACGTTGATCATGACGACATAAATATAGATCACGGTGGAGAACAGGCTGTTATTCAGCCCTATATGTTCGAGTCTGAGCTTGGAAGTTCCGATTCCGACCAGGACGAGATGCCGCCTGGGGCACGGAATGACGAAGAAGACCGAGAGAACAGACTGCAAAATTCGGCCTGGTACGTTTTTTGGCAATTATTTCAATTACAAATAAACATGTAGTTTGTACATATCAAACAAATTTCCGATAGAGTGAGATTTCCGATAGAGTGAGATCTCAGAAAAATCGAGACGAAAATGTAGTTTACAAATTTAATATCGTAACTGGTTAAGGCCATTTCTATACACTACTCAATAGGGAAGTACGACCTCCATGTTCGGACCAGGAAGTCTATAAATATTGTTGAACTGCCGTGCTTATTTTTCCGATGTAAGTCTGTGCCATTTCCATTGATTTGTTTAAAGTAAATTTAACACTTTCTTTCAAATTTTGTTTAAAAAAAAAAAGTGCTCGTGTCGGTGTTGTGTTTCAATGCCGACAGTAAGAGAGTCCATTTGCTGCAAAGAAGTCCATACAGTGGTGCAGAAAATGGACGAGTTCATTCTGGATCTGGACTGCATAACAGAACACCAGGGATGGATGAAGCCAAGTAAATCTTTGATTTTTTTTAAAATAATCAATTACCAAATTTAACATTTAAGTAATACTAAATATAGTGCAATAGTGCTTGGAAGTATTTCACTGTTTGTATAAAAATGTTTTACTATTTATGCACAGGTACACTGGCAACGGAGAAACTAACTGCTATTTTGTCCAAAACAACCCTTGTGGATGACATCAAGATGATGTCAACTACCAAGCAGACATCATCAGTGGAGAGCTTTCACAGCGTAATAAATCATTTTGCCCCCAAGATGAATACATACACATACCATGGGATGTACTGTCAGTGATGTACTTGTTTGTACAAAAACGACAATCTTATTTTTATGTTTTTCAAGAAATGAAGTTCAATGAATGGACATCAGCGATGTTGTTTCACACTGTACATGTAGTTGTAATAGTTCTACAATATTTATAACAGTTGCTTAACAATTATGCACTAATCCCATATGCTTTTACTGTAATGTATTATATTTGTACTGTATGCAGGGCCCCAATGTAAACCAGTTTAAACTGATTGGGCATACCCTGGGTAAAGAAAAATGTAATAATAATAACTGAAATCCATTTTTATGAAGCATTCACTATTTAAACGTGATTTCTTTCATTGCAAAAAAAGGAATATCTAGGACATATTACTTTATTTATCTAGTATACATACATATATATCATGTTAAGTCTGAATTGAGACTTTTTGTTCTAAATGAAAATTAAACCAGAAATTGGAATCGAAAAATTGCTTCAAATACCTCTGTATGATGATCATATATTCATGTAAACAATGAACAAATACTTATTTCAGTTTAAACTGTATATTAAAAACACTTTAATAAAATACACTTAACAATAAAATACAAAACACAATAATTTATTGAGTCCCTCTGCAGTACATATGATATGTGGTTTGATATTGTTGTAGTTATTTACTTTCAATACTGTGGAAAATAAATAAACCTTCTAAGCATTCTGTTATGTAAGTAAATGTGGTCTCCAGTAATATACAGTATGCATTTACAATACATGTACAATGTACATGTAAGTGACTGACTGATGCCATGAAGTAAAACATTTTAAACTGAAAGTTTAAATAAACAACTCGGTCACAGTGCACTGGCAATGTTATACATGTACATTATACACATGTAAATGTATCTTCATTATGTTTTACTATTAAAGATGCAGATATGTACATAGTGCATTTCATACTGCTGGTTGTGATCATTGGCAGCTTAGAGTAGAGAATCACTCAGTCTGCTTCCCCCTTTTTATGATTGCTAATTTTGTTTCGAAATGAATACAATGTAATAGCTGATGTTGAATTTCCCATGAGAATACATATTAACAAACCCTGAAGGCACTTTAAAAATGTTCTCCTTATCATACTACATGTAAGTTGGAACTTTAACGTGTGCATTTTTGATACATTTTACCTAGTGTATATATTTAATAAGAACTTGCAGTATACATGTATATGGTAGACATTTAGGGAAGGCTAAACCTGCTTCGATGGCGTGAAATGAGTGAATATTTTGTGGGAAATTTGTAGCTGCTACAGAGTGTAGGAGGTGGTTTCTTCATAACTTCTTGGGATGTTGAATTTATAGTCTTCACCACCTCAGCCATCAACTCATCAATGTAATCTGTTAATAAAAAAATACAAACAAAACAAATTTTTATATATTTGTATATTTGTATTATAGTATAGACAATGGATAATAGAAATGATTCAAGTCAAACAACAAGGGGAAAATATGAGTACATGTATATGGTTGGAGTGTCGTGGCCGAGCGGTCTAGTGCATTGGATTCAAGTTCTGGTGGCGCCAGAATGCGAGTTTGAATCCTGGCCTGGACGGTTGCGGCGCTTGTGTCCTTGAGCAAAACACTTAACCATAATTGCTTCATCCTTCGGATGGGACGTTAAGCCGTAGAGAAGCGTTCTAAGCTTCCTTACCCCGTTTACGTCATGCGCATGACGTCATATAGTCATGAGCCAGCGGGAATTTTTGTGGGCGTTCCGAAGGGGTAATATTTTTAAATGAACAAAAAAAATAAAAAAATAGACGCGGGGTAATAAACTTGTTTTTTCTTTTTGATTTAGTGTTTATTAATTATCAGCTATAAAATAATGCCATCATAACTTGGTATGTCAGGGATCCTTTAAATATGTGTACACACTTGGGTGGTTCCACAATTTCTGGAACCGGTTCGGTTAAAAAAAAGACTTGGTTCCGAGTCGGAACCGGTTCCAAGAGATTCAAAGAAAAACATAAGGATTACAGAAAATAAATAAAACATACGGTCTATTCAAACTTCGTTGTGTCCCTGATACGAAATGAAGGAGTTTCAATTTTCAACTGCAAACGCAGTGATGATAATGTTGTTTAATTCAAAATATGTTTCAGAAACTTTAAGGAAACATTTTGGAAACGTTAAGCTAAGTAAGAGATTTGTTTCCATTATCCTACCGTTAGCAAACAACGTTACAAGCCGTTATGTACATGTACATGTACATGCCATGGCGTTGCACATGCTTCAGGGGTTGGAGCAATCATAGAGGAGCAATTAAGCAATTGTACCACCCCCTGTACACAAGGTACCGTACTACCATCCATGCCTATTGAAAGTACATTAAGAACACGAGCACCATGACTAATTCGTCACAAGATTATCCATATTACGGGGCCACCTTGATCATTCCACTTCACAAGACACGTGCTGTCAACATTTTTAACAACATTTCCATAACCAAAGTATCCATGTTATGGGGCCAATTTATAAACAGGGGTTGGAGCAATTAAGCAATTGCACCACCCCCTACAAGGTACCGTACTACCGTGCATGTCGTATTGCCGTATTGAAAGTACATAAAGAACACAAGCAACATGACTGTTAACTTCGTCACAAGTTTATCCATATTACAGGGCCCCCTTGATCACTCCACTTCTTAAGACACGTGCTGTCAACATTTTTAACAACATCTCCATTATAACCAAAGTATCCATGTTATGGGGCCACTTTATAAACAACTCAGTGACGCACAATGATACTACTAACGCACAGACATTGCGGTTTGCTTCAGTTGCATGTGTGGCGCCTTCACAAGTTTGCTGTAGTCTAGAGTTACATTTTGTCGGTCACTCATCAAAGAGAATCGGGTATTTTGACTGGAGCTGGTTCTCGGCTCTAGAGTTGGAGCTCAGACAACTGCGTATTTCAATTGGAGCCGGGTTGGTCCTCAGAGTCGGGTATTTTGCTGGAGCCGGCTCTGACTGGGACTCGGCTCCCAGTCGGCTCTGACTGGGATTCGGCTCCCAGTCGGCTCTGGGAACCGGGTATTTGAAGGACTCGGTTCCGGAACCGACTCTTGCGAGTACCCGGTTCTTTAAAAGAGTGGAACCGCGGTTCCGATTCTTAATTTGGAATCGGGTAGAACCGGGTACCCGCTGGAACCGCCCAAGCCTAGTACACACCTAACAGGTTTTGTTCCCTGCATGAGAGCATTATGGGATAAGGTACTCAACACAACTGGTGAGTTCCAAAACTGGATGTGACACAAATTCAATCAAACATACATGTAGAATGCACTGCTTCTTGTTGAGAACTTGCATGTCACCAGTCAGTAGAATACAATATCATTAATGGCCCAAATCCATTGTTTCTGGAGACAAGGTCGTGTATCATTATTACATGACTGGTGCACTTTGTGTGTAGAGAATAATGATTAATTAACTATGTGTCTCTGTCTAGAATGAAGAATACAGTGACATCCATCCAATTGGCACTGCTGCTGTTGTGGTGCAGGTTACTGGTACCAACTGGCCTCAACCAGCTTATACTCTACTGGTGACTGGATTGTGCCGGTTTAAACTGGAAAAACTTTTACAAGAGACACCATTTCCTGTTGCTCAAGTGGTGCAGCTAGATAAATTGCCTGGACAGGGAGCAGGTTAGTTAATTAAAACAAGAGAAATGTAAAAATACTCAACATACAGCCCATTTTGAAATTCAAGTATCTGCAACCCTAACTACCCCTAAATAAATCAGAATTGAGTAGTTTTATGGTTTTGGGGGATGCAATGTACTGTGTAATGTAGAACAGTAAATGTTGCTTTGCATGAGGTCAGGCATACCAATTCAAAAAACTCCAAAGGCATGCAAAAGTTTGGGGGTATGGTACTGCATGCTGATGGAATAGGATGGAATTACCTGGGGAGTAAGGGATATTTAGACCTCACCGCACCTTTAACATATATGTATTTGTAAAAAGAAAACACTAAAGCAAACATCTATAGGATAGCATAATTGGGTCATTCCATGTCAAATCAGCCAAGAATTTCCCTTGACCTCTCAGATTTTTTTCAAATTTTAGGGAATGATTGGGACCCATGGGAAATGGCCAGAAATGGAAAAATATTTGCTCTAGGCCTCTTCATTAGTGAGATACACGCTAACGAACTTTGAGCTAACTAGCGATACCTCGCGAAATAAAACGCCCATATCTCAGAAAGTATAGCACCCAGAGAGCTGGTTCTGGTGTCATTTTATAACATAAAGTTCAAAGATTAGTAATATATATATATTTGTTGTCTGATGATCGCATAACGCGTGAAACTCGGAGTTACAACTACCAGCGTTCCACTAGTTTTACTACAAGTATAGGCCTATATACATATATATATATATATATATATATATATATATATACATATATACATATATATATATATATAC
Organism: Zoroaster sp. YZ-2022; assembly: GCA_029582265.1. Classification (NCBI taxonomy): domain Eukaryota; kingdom Metazoa; phylum Echinodermata; class Asteroidea; order Forcipulatida; family Zoroasteridae; genus Zoroaster; species Zoroaster sp. YZ-2022. The sequence goes on from CM055822.1 coordinate 29,930,645, forward strand.
ATATATATATATATATATATATATGACATAAAACACAATAAAGGGGGCCACTTTCCTACCGTCACGTTAGCAGTTTTTCTTATGGTTGCAATTTTTTTTAAATATCTGAAACCACCCAAAAAGAATTTCAACATTTGAATAGACATGCATGCTTATCCTGAAGATAATTTGAGTTGATTATTACTATTATTTTTTTAATTACCCTGAAGTTTCCATCAACAAATGGACGGAAAAGTGAGGTAACTTTTTCCGTCCAATTTGTATGGAAATTTGAGGGTAAAAAAATAAATAAAAAAATTTAAAAATAAAATAAATCAACTCAAATTAGTTCTAGTATAAGCCTGCATGTCCATTCACATGTTGAAACACTTTTTGGTCGGTTTCAGGTACTTAAAAATAAATAACAACCATTGGAAAAACTGCTAACGTGACGGATGCAAAGTGGCCCCGTTTATTGTGTTTTTTGTCATATATATATATATATATATATATATATATATCTATATATCTATATATCTTTTATTTTTCCTCTAATTCATGTCAGAGGTACCTTATGATGTAAACAAGCTTCCCTGTAAATTTGGTGATGAGCACTCTAACAGTTTCTGAGCAATGAGCAATTATATGTGTCCATTCGAAAATGCACTATTCGTACACGGTAATACACTCAATACGCTTTACAGTGAAATCAGACTGCTTATATTTTTACTAGGCCTTAGGGGAATTCCCATCTGGGAATTTTGAAGTTATGCAACTTCAATTTCTTCTACAAAGTCCCTGGGGGGAATTCCCAACTGAGAATTTGAGATGCTGATTCAAATTTTTCTTTAAGTTGTTGAATTATCTCCTGTCTGGCATCGTGGAGTTTGGTCACTGACCTTCCCGTAGTGGTTTCCAACTTTTTCCTGACTTTTTCGTTGTCTTATTTCTCATGTATTTATCTACATTTAGTCGCTTTTTCTGAATAGGTGATTCTCCAAGCAGTTCCAAAGACTTATTCAATGTTTGTAGGTCACTCTCAGGAGAATAAAATTCAAAATCCCCAGAACAGCCAGGTATGGGAGCATCATCCTTGCCATCGTCTTCACTACTGCTACTAGTGAAAGTCACGGGTACTGGTATTTCACGCTCTTCCAAATCTGGTTGTCGTTTTCTTACGACATTGTGTGCAAATCCTCTGCCTACTTTTGAGATTGAGACTCGGGTGGTCTGCAACAGCCTTTTCAGTTACTTCCCTTAAACCGGATGTCTTCCTATTTTCATGGATCCCAAAAGGGTCAACAGCATGATGTCTGTCTCAAAATGAACTATGACTTAGCCTTTGACATCTTCTTGAAATGACTTCAGAAGTGATTCTACAAAATACTTTTTCTGACAAAACCAAGGCAATCAGGGATTTCCCACGGGGAATTTAGAGTAAAAAATTGCAGTTTCAGCACCTCAAATTCCCAGTAGAAGAAATTGAAGTTGCATAACTTCAATTCCCAGGTGGGAATTCCCCTAAGGCCTAGTAAAAATATAAGCAGTCTGGTTTCACTGTAAAGCATGTACTGAGTGTATTACTGTGTACGAATAGTGCATTTTCGAATGGACATGCCATATATAATTGATCATTGCTCAGAAAATGACACCAGAACCAGGTCTCTAGGTTCTACTTTCTGAGATATGGGTGTTTTAAATCGCGAGGTATCGCTAATTAGCTCAAAGTTCGTTAGTGTGTATCTCACTAATTAAGAGAGGCCTAGAGCAAAAATGTTTCCATTTCTGGCCGTTTCTCATGGGTCCCAATCATTCCCTAAAATTTGAAAAAAATCTGAAAGTCAAGGGAAATTCTTGGTTGAGTTAACATGGAATGACCCAATTTGGGTTAGAATTTATTTGCCCACTGGTTAAAAGTGTGTATACATATTAGAAGTTAGCCTTAGAATGTACAACCCTCACCCATTGGCATACTCAATTCAAAATACCTCTTGGGTTATTGTTGATAGTTCCCTGCATCAGAGAAGCTTATGTGACTTACACTCAGTAATTCTTCATAGGTTTTTATTATTGTTTCGATATTTTAAATCAACTAATCTATTGTTATAATAGCTGGGCAGACTTGACATAAATATTAGCCTTTTTGGTGTCTCTCCTCCTTGTCACACCCTGTATGCACTTGTGAAGTACCTTGTAGTATGTTTATTGTGGAATTCACTTCATAGGTATTAACGGGGAGGGGTACACCATTGATAAATGTGACCCGCTCTACAAAAAAGGGTATTATGTCGCACAAATAAAAAAAATTAGTTATATATATACTTGAATTGGTCACATTACAAGCTGTAAGTTGGTACAGGTTTGAACCCTGAGGCATTTTGCATTCTGGAGATATATTAATAATTTGCATATTCATATTTTACAATGTAACGAAAGTGCTTTCAGAGATACAGCCCTTTAATCCTCTTACACATAAGCCCCTTTCACACTAGACGTATTTCCCAGGAAATTCCCGGGAAATCTGTTCACACTTCAAAAGTTAACCCCAGGAAATTCCCGGGAAGTAGCTTATTCCCGGGAAATAATTACCCCTGCTCGGGAGTAGGGGTAAGCGAGTTTTTCCCGGGAATAGTGTTTTTCCCGGGAAATAGCAACTAGTGTGAAACGAAAGCGGGTTTAACTTACCCCACTTTCGCGTCGTGGATGTTGGGACGTCAACATGTCTTGAAAGGTCAGCGAGGTCACAAATAGCACGCCAAATAGCTCGCACGCTAATATCCAGTGTTGTATTTCAGTACCTTTGAAACTTTCCTTCTTAAAATATAAATGTCTACATCTGTAAATAACACAATATATTTAGTTTTCTGGAATGTGACCAAATAAATGGTTTTAGAATTGAATAAAAGAATTGTCGCGGACAAGGCCATGTTAAGCATCTGTATCATTTACGTGTATTTATAATGTCCGCATGGTTTTTCCTCCGTAAAATACAAAAATATTGGTATATAATAATAATAGCATGCGAAAATGATGTGATGACACGTTTGAAGGAGCCATTTTGGACACGACGCGATGCATGGGAAACAGTCACAACAACAACCCGGCCGTCACCACGCCGGCGGGTGCTTGAGCGCGTGGCATTCTGGGATTGGACTTCCGCCTACAACATTTTCAACTTCCGTATGGGCCGATTACAGTTAGCGCATTTCCCGGGATTTGATCGCGAGTGTGAAACGACCGTGCATAAACTCGGGAAATAATGTTCCTGGGAGCGACCAGATAGGTACAGTGTGAACGGTCGCTGGGGTGTTGGTGGGGTTAAAAACTCCCGGGAATTTCCCAGGAATTTTTTCCCCGGGAATTGGCTCTGTAGTGTGAAAAGGGCTATAGAGGCCACTGTAAACCACTAAATGTCCAATGTGTTGTACACACATTGTTTGTGCATATAAGCCACACTGACCCTTTGAAGTAATCTCCAATGTACATACATGCATACAAAGACACATGTATACCACAGTTGACCTTATTTTCAGCAGGTTATACTGTAAACAAACTCCCAATAATAAATCACCATCAGCCACTGAGACCAATAAACCATACCAAGCCTCCATCATCCATTGGGATTTTCAGCAGTTATTTTGTAAACACAGACTCTCCATAGTAACCTACCACCAGCCACTGAGTCTGGAACAAAGTAATATGCCCCTGCAATATGTCAATCACAAACCACTAAAACCAACAGACATATGAGGCATTAAGTTACTATGCAGTATAGCTATGAGGAGCCACTGCCTACCATAGCAATGGCTTGGAGTGGCCTCAATGGGTTGTTTCAAAAATTTCACTGATTGTAGGAGGGTTAAACATACAAAGTGGAAAAAGAAATGAGCTAAAAATAAACTCTCTTGAATGCCCATAGCAACAGTTATGTTATTGATAGCGGGTGTTAAAACAGTATCACTACGAAAGCATAACATTGGTGGTTTTTTCCCTCTAAAACGGACAAAGAGTAAAACAAAAGACGAAAACAATGCACACAAAAACGTTTGTTTTTTCATCTTTATTCATCAATATTAACCCTCCTATGCCCAGGCTGAAATTTGGCCCAGTCAGCACGGCACTCACAGACAGTCACTTGAGTATTTTTGGGTGCATTGCCAAATTGGTAGGTCAAACCACAGAGTCACACACAGCTGTGTATGAGTGCACTGCACAAAGTCAATGGGTTGGGAGTTACATACAAATTTTGAGTGTCTTTGGGTTTGACCTCCTATCACACAGCCACATGTGTTTGCATGTATTTGAGTGCACTGCACAAAGTCAATGGGTTAAGAGAGACATACAAATTTTGAGTGTCTTTGAGTGTTAAACCTATAGGAGGGTTAATATTTCTGAAAATAAATTATGAAAATATTGATATTATAGAAGCCAACAAACCAAAAAAAAAAAATCAGTTTGTCAAGATTTGTTCACATGTCTCCACATAGAACAGCCATTTACGTGTAATAGCATAGCGCCACTTAATACCCTTTTTCGTAGAGCGAGTCACAAATATCCAATGAAAGAAAACAACTAAGCAAAGTACTATCTAAAAGTTTACATAGTTGTAAGATGTTTATCGTATCAAAATTCCTGAGAAGTTATTCTGTCTTGACATGTTCTTTCCATTTATTTCCTAAAATTCATAACAATAATAATTATCACTTGCTCTGTTTATTATTTTCTTTTTGTGTTATTATTTTTGTAATGAACATAAGGTAATGAACAAAATGGAAATGATGAACACACTGTATTGCCCTGTGTATTGCTCTGTGTGCATTGCACAAGGAATTATCGAGCACTACACCCAGGTACCTGGTTCCAAAATTACCCATGGATGCACAGCACTACATGGTATATGTTGAGTGGCATGGGGGGGGGGGCAACAAAGATTTATGTTGTGATTGCTGAGTCATCAGAATATACAATGTAGGTGTAAATCTTTTATAAATATTCCATATTGTACATACTGTTTTTGTGACTATTTCCTGTAGATGATGATGGTGACCATCCAGTAGTAATAAGCTTTAGACAGCATGCCACCAATCTGGTAGATCTCTTGGATGTTGCTGTGCCAGTTGTTGCTAAACTCAAGGTTTGTTCTACAATTTTACCTTTTTCCATTCTTCTTCTTCTATGACTTAGAAATAATTTGTTACCAAAAACTAAATTTCTAAAATGAACTGTAAAAAATTGAGACTTCTTATTATAATCTGGCAACGTGTTGTAGATTTGATCAAAGTAATTTCTTCTACAACCTATATATGTACATGAAGATGGTCACTGGTCAGCCACAGATGGTCACCTGTGGACAATAAGTTGATTTACTTCAGGATGACCCAGCATATGATCAAATACTGGAAATAATGTTTCTTTAGATTTCAAATTTGACTATTTTCAAATCAAATGTTGGCAAAACTGCTTCCAAAAGTATCCTTATTTTCTTATAATCAAGATATATATATATATATATATTAATCTACCAACCTGTAAAACTATTAGCTAAATCAGTCCAAGTTTTCACAACACTAGTCAATAGGTGGCTGTATTCATTCAAAGTGGACAGTACTGAATTTAGAACTTGGTACCAAGTCTTAAATTCAAACTAAAAGTTATGGGCAATACTTTCTAATGAATGATAGCACTTGAGACAACACTTTGTAAGGGAAAATGGATACTACCATCAGCTTTATTCATCTAACTTCAGAGTGTTCATTATGTCATTCTGTATTTTGTTTTATTCATATTTGTTGTGTTTTTGACAGAGGCTACTTGAGAGTCTTCCAACCTCCAGGCTTCTTGATATATTTGCATCTATTGTTAAAGCATCTTACAATGAGAAACTAGAGGTAAGAACTGCTAAGGTCAAGTGCTTGCTAGATCAATTCTGTTTGGTTTGCTTTTTCACTGGTGAGTTTGTTTTTATTCAGTACACATACATGCACTTAACTGTACTTTACTGTGATTGATAGAAGCGCTGTAAAGCAATCCATTGCTACCCTTATTTAACCAGCAATGAACTTTAATATTTAAAGATTCACAACAGATCTGAATTAACCACTAAAAAACCCCAAAATAATAATAATACATTGCATTTTCAGATAATAATGAAACTAATTTATAACAAAAAAAACTAATAATATAAATTTACCCTTGTATTATTTCAGGCAGATTCCTTCTACATAATGCACTGAGTCAGTGGCATTATAGATGTACCTTCTACCTGTGTTTTTATGTTATTTTACCGCACATTTTTCATGACTATTGTTTAAATCATTAAAAAAATAGAAACTGACTAGGTGGGACTTGAACCTTTGACCTTTGAATTACCATGGTGCTCTGGTGCTCTACTAACCAGCCCTATATTTACCTAGTTGGAGGTTTTCCAAATTGTCCATTTCTTTGCTCTGAGGATGCTAGTCTGAACCCATGAAACCTGTGGTATACAGGCAGGGATCATGCCCAATAATTATGAATCATTAGTCAAAGATTGCAGACTTTTACATTACCTTAAATGGATGGGAGAAATATTGGTAATGTTGACAAAACTGTTTCTATGATAGTGCTTTATTTATTTGAATCAATATTGACATTAAACAACCAACCTGTGATAGTTTCTGCTCAGTGCAGAATCTAACTCATGAGAAAAGTGTGAAAAGCCATAATTTACAATGTTTACAGAAAACACTTGGAGCAAAAAGTAACCATCAGCACCTTTGAGTAAATGTGCATATTTTACTGTGTTGTCTCTTAAATGAGAACACTTTAGATGGAGTAATTGTCAAGATGATTGATATCTGTACACACTTGACATCACATTACCTTTGTACCTTTCCTTTTAACTGAATCTTTATCATTTTGAATGCTACAATGAAAAATGGGAAAAAATATGAAAACAAGAAATATTCAATTACAAAAAAAAACCCAATGATTTGTGATTGTTTTGAAGGTTCTAGATGCTGTAAACCTTGAGCAGCGTATCCAGAAGACCCTTCCCCTCCTGGCCAGACAGATAGAGGGCTTGAAGCTACTTCAACGTACTCGAGCCAACAAGGGAACTCCTGCACTACGAGATAGACAAAAGACTTTAGCCTTGAAAAATACCCTGAAGAAAGTGAACATTGGTGATATAGAGGATGAGAATGAACTGGATGAGATCACTGATCTGGATCAGAAAATCAAGTCAGTACAAACCATGATATGGATGGGCATGGCCATTTTAAGTCATTCAATAAGCCTTTTGTTAAACTTTCCATGTGCATGTTGCCAACATAGTCCCAGGTATTTCAGTGCGTATCAATATACATGGAATATGAAGACCTGAACAAATCCCTTGTTCACTGTTTGAAAAAAATGCGATCATATCTGGTTTATTTTTGTTTTCTCAAATAGAAATTGGTATCAAACCTTTTGTCACTTCAGTCATTTAAAAACTTGTACTGTATAAATCATTCTAATGACATCCCAAGTGTTCTCTTTGTTCACAATTAACTGTACCAACTGCAATTCTTACTTTAAAATCCTTAAAAACTTCATTTGTTTTGCCCCTCAAGTCTGTCTTGACTTAGTTTTTTGAAATACTGTATCAATACATTGTATAATTATTTCAGGGGAACAAAGGGTCGTTGATTGTGGGTCATTGTTGACCTCGGTCTTCTATTGTGATTCATTAATATATGACAGGACACAGTCCTCTATTGTGATTCAATAATATAAGATGCAGGACACAGTCCTCTATTGTGATTCATTAATATATGATGCAGGACACAGTCCTCTATTGTGATTCATTAATATATGATGCAGGACACAGTCCTCTATTGTGATTCAATAATATAAGATGCAGGACACAGTCCTCTGTTGTGATTCATTAATATATGATGCAGGACACAGTCCTCTATTGTGATTCAATAATATAAGATGCAGGACACAGTCCTCTATTGTGATTCATTAATATATGATGCAGGACACAGTCCTCTATTGTGATTCATTAATATATGATGCAGGACACAGTCCTCTATTGTGATTCAATAATATAAGATGCAGGACACAGTCCTCTGTTGTGATTCATTAATATATGATGCAGGACACAGTCCTCTATTGTGATTCATTAATATAAGATGCAGGACACAGTCATCTATTTTGATTCAACAATATAAAATGCAGGACACAGTCCTCTATTGTGATTCAATAATATAAGATGCAGGACAACAACAACATTGAACTGGGGGTTGATGTCATGAAGATTTGGGTATGCCACATGACTGGTGCTTGACCAAAGAAATTCTACTATCCTTTAATCCATTTCTCTTTACAGAAAAGCCAACATGCCACCCCATGCTCACAATGCTTGTCACAAGGAACTGAAACGATTGAAGAAGACTCCATCAGCTATGCCTGAGTATGGATTGATTCGTAACTACTTAGAGCTGATGGTAGAATTACCCTGGTCTAAACAGACGACTGATACACTGGATATAAGGCAGGCAAGGTAGGCAGGCATTTACCCATGTATATCATCCCTTTTTAATTTTTAGTGGAAATTTCTGTCCCAGCAATTGTCTATTTTCAGCAGAACATTAGTATTTAATGAAAGAAACCAATTACTTTAAAATTACACATTGTTCAAAATAATTGTCAGAAGCTTGGTTTGAGTACACATACTTGTACACAAGTACATTTTTCTGTAATCATACTTGTACTCATAATAAAGTACTTGACTGCAGCTCTAGGGTTGAAGCACTCATACTGGTACTTTTACTAAATTTGTCTGTATTCGTACTCACACTTATAAAAAGTCTCAACTAAATGTTTGTTTTACAAAAAATATGTCCAGAATATAATTTATGATGAGTCTCATCATAAATTCATCCGTTAAACAAAAAGAAAACTGACAGAATTATTATCTTAAAGCTTTTCAAATCTGAAATAGATGATCGAGTTATGATTGATTTCCATGTATTTATACTATGTTCTGATTTAGGACACAATAAAATAAGCTAACCATCACATGTTGGTTTCTATACATATCTCTTGATTGATACAAATATAGCAGATGGATATATGGCAGCTGGATAGATATCTGTATGAGACATATATTGTACGTTTAACTCAAATTCTGTTTTTCTTTAAAGGCATGATTTGGACGTTGATCACTTTGCATTGGGCAAATTAAAGAAGCGTGTGGTGGAATATCTAGCCATCAGACAACTGAAGAACAGTCTAAAGGGTCCTATACTGTGTTTTATTGGGCCACCAGGTGTAGGCAAAACCAGCGTGGGGCGCTCTATTGCACATACCCTAGGAAGGGCTTTCCACAGGTACCTGCTCATTTTGTCTTGTACAACTCTAAGAATAACATCCAAAACAATATATTATTAATTAAGTCAAGTTGTACCTGTTTTCCTCCCTGTTATACCTTTACTCAGTTCCATTTGCTACTGCCTCGAGTAGATTGACATGGTGCTTATATCCTGAGTGAAGGACGCTTTTGATCCTTTCCCATTATTTGTCTGTGAATTGGACAGCAAGGTTGTCAGCGTAGCTATAGTTTTTGTGTACCCCATGATGTTTACTACAGTGACGTTCCAATGTATTAGCCAGAGTTTGTGCATTTACTGAGAATGTTCAGAATAGTTGGATCTCCAATCCCTGGTAACATGTAGATTGATACTTTGTATCTTACAGGATTTCTCTTGGTGGTTGTTGTGACCAGTCAGACATCAGAGGTCATCGGCGTACCTATATTGGCTCTATGCCTGGACGTATCATTCATGGATTGAAACTTGTAGGAAGTAACAACCCAGTCTTCCTGCTAGATGAGATTGATAAACTGGTAACTAGAAAAATGCAGCAAGTTAATGGCAGTTTCACAAGTTTCATTTGATTAATGTCATGTACACTGACTTAAGTCGATGGCAAGCACATGACACATGAACTTGACACACTGTAGCTAACTTGCTATACAAAATGATTTGGGGCAATGATTCTTGTTCAAAGATTTAGTATAAACCTACATCTTTGGTAAATCTGGTGTCGAAAAAGAACCTTGCCTTCTGATTGGTCATTTATCACCCGTAACACATCAAACTTATTCTCATGTTAATGCATCCCTACATGATCAAGTCTTGACCCTTCAGATGGTCTATTTTAGTGCATTTCTGAATCCATCAATGTTGTGTTTTGTTCACTCTCAGGGTAAGAGTATGCAAGGAGATCCTGCAGCAGCATTGCTTGAGGTCCTGGATCCTGAACAGAATCATGCCTTTACTGATCAGTATCCTTGTAATACATTGTCTCTTACTATCAACCTGTATATCTTAAACAATATACCTTGTATCTTGTAGTTCAAATCTTTGTACAATAGACATATCTGGAGGCTTGATGAGAGTGGTGTAATGAAGTGTACAATAATCTGCTGACTACTGTATTTCTCCATTACTGTGGTGATACAACATTGCACGTACATAGTTAAAGTCACTGTATACTACTGGCAGAAGTCTATTACATACACAAAGTGTGAAATATCATGTAGGTAATAGACTTCCGCTGTTGGTAGTGTCAAAAAACAGAAATAACCACAGTTCTGCACTTGACTTACTTGGTGAAAAGTTGATGATGGCATCAAACATACCTTGAAATATTTCTAAGGTAAAATGAGTGAAATAATTTCCGAAAAGAATTTCTACCAATTCTGTCATCCAAAGACAAAAATCCAAACACGTTGGAATGAATATGATCAATCTGAAAGCATTTAATATTTTCTCATTAACAAAACAATAAAATATTGTAACGGAAACCCCTAGGTATCCGCCAGTTAATTTTTAAAAAGGGAAAAGCAACCAAATGGAAAAAGAATAAATCAAGATTGAGAAACAATATTTGAATCTCTTGTTGCCTGTGTTTTTAAGGCAACTTTTATTTTAAATTCAACAATAAATTAGTATACTAAAAATTTGGCAGTGTGGCTTTAACAAATTACATTGAATAATATAATAATGACAAACCCAAGTTAAAGTAATTAAAAAGACACGGCTGGAATGAGGAACAGAGTACAAGAAAATAAGAACATGTAAAAACTTACATCTCCAAGACCAAGAACAGAACCCAAGTGCTCAACTGAAGGAACTAAAGAAAAACATGATGCTACTGCATCAACATGCCCAGTCCAACTCCTTCTTGAATGGCTATTGCATTGGCTTTTTAAGCCAAACCAATGCATTCCAACATATTTGATCTTTGTGATGGTACAATGTGTAATTACAACAATGCCTTAGTCTGGACTTGCTATGCACACAGCTGTTTAAAGGAATCTCAATAAGACTTAAAGGAATGTCACTACATAACAGAATGTCACTACATAACAGAATGTCACTACATAACAGAATGTCACTACATAACAATTAAAGGTTGTTTCGCCACAATATGCTGAAACTTTTAAAGGTTGGTTTATATACATTATCTTGATTCTTAAAAACTATGGATGCATTGGCTTAAAATATGCATTATGCAGGTGTTTGGCAATTTGCTTGCACAATGTAAGTTGATGCAGCATATCGGTACCACAGCAGTAATGGAGGCATACAGTAAATGGTTTGTACTGTGGATTACTCTATAATGGTTGGTCCTAATGTCTGATATTATTAAGAACACTTTTTACTATGATTAATCTCATTGTTGTATTTGCAATTTTGTTATTATTTATTTCAATTGAAATTGAAATTGAATTTATCTTTGCATTTTATATTTTATAAATCCAGTTGAAATTGACTTTATCTATACATTTTATAAACGCTGTTTTAATCAGTAGATAAAATAGAAAGATATCTGTTTAAACCTTTGAGTATATGATACATATTTCAAACAGAATAATACAGAAACAATACATTGTTGATGTTTTATTGAGTGATTCCTTAACCAGGTACCCCAGCTACCTCAATGTGCCCTTTGACCTCTCCCAGGTACTCTTTATTGCTACAGCAAATAGTACAGCCAGCATCCCTGCAGCTCTAAGGGATCGTATGGAATTGATTCAAGTCCCTGGTTACACACAGGAAGAGAAGCTACATATTGCTACACGTCATCTTATTCCTAAGCAGCTCAAGGAACATGGACTATCTGCAGAACAGATCCAGTTTCCTGAAGACTCTGTCAAGCTCATTAGTAAGTAATCATTAATATCTCTGACTAATGAACAGTAGATACAACCAGATCCAGTTTCCTGAAGACTCTGTCAAGCTCATTAGTAAGTAATCATTAATATCTCTGACTAATGAACAGTAGATACAACCAGATCCAGTTTCCTGAAGACTCTGTCAAGCTCATTAGTAAGTAATCATTAATATCTCTGACTAATGAACAGTAGATACAACCAGATCCAGTTTCCTGAAGACTCTGTCAAGCTCATTAGTAAGTAATCATTAATATCTCTGACTAATGAACAGTAGATACAACCAGATCCAGTTTCCTGAAGACTCTGTCAAGCTCATTAGTAAGTAATCATTAATATCTCTGACTAATGAACAGTAGATACAACCAGATATAGATTTCCTGATCAGATTATTTCAATCAACGAACCTTGTTATTTCCTCAGCAACTGAATAATGTGCTGATCTTGTTGTATAACATATTTATAACAACCTTGTCTATCCCTAACCCCTTCAATAACTGACTTGACATCCTGCTCAACGTAAATAATGTTATATTTCTGCTTCATTAGTTGCAAAGTATACCAGGGAGGCTGGTGTGAGGAACTTGGAGCGTAAGATAGGAGCTATCTGCCGAGCTGTGGCTGTCCGTGTGGCTGAGACTCGGTCTAGACCCAAGGCTGAGAATGAAGATATTGAGAAGAGTGAAGATGATGAAGATGATGGGATTGATCGGATTGATCATGGTACTGAGCTGGTGGATAAGGCATCACTGGTTGCTACATCAGAATCTGCTATTACACATCCTCCTGATATGCCAATTGTTATTGATCTACATGCTGTTAAAGATATTCTGGGGGTAAAATTACCGGCTATATTTATGCATATCACCCACGTAGTGCTGGTTTTTCTTTCTTTATGTATACATGCAATATGCCAGCATAATTATAAACATTTGAAAATGAGCAATTTGATTGTTTTGATGGTTTTTTGACTTAAAAATAATTTATTGTTTAATCATTGTGCAACCTTTGTCACCTGTGTTTCTGTAAACATGCACTATTAGTCATATACCACCAAGGACATGCAGAGTGGTCCAATTGTTCATCAAAACAGATTGCGCAAACTGCCATTCTTACTTCATAAGTTTTGAGTTGCTTCATTTGATTTTTTTTGTAATTCTATCCCCTCAAGAGTTCATTCTAAGACAGTACACACAAATGTGAAATATCAGAAATCCATTATCTACATGAAGTGTGCCAGTCTGCTATAACCCAGTCTACGACATTGTACTCCAAATACACGCATGCACAAGGAGCATGGTGTTCAGTTTGGCTACCCAGCTTGACAGCATCATGGGATAAGTGCACAACAGCCCTAGCTAGTTCAAGATCTAAATGGGACATGAAGTAGATACAACTGGGCTAGCATTGAGTTGCATAACAATATTGGCATGTTTTCAGCACAGTTAGCATTTAACACATGTGTATTGCTATACCCAGGATGCACTGCTTCTTTTGAGATTGAGTGTGTCAGTCTGTGGATTAGAATGTCATGAATAACCCAGATCTTATGTTGTTGGAGTACTATGATCATACTACATGTAGGTTATTACACTTCTAGCCCATTTATTGCAGATATTAGCACATACTTGACCAATACACTGACATTGTTTTACATTGTTTTTTTGAATATTGAATGTGCAATAAACTGTATTGATACAGCAGTGGGTAATTTTTAAATATCTGGATACACAAAATGTTTCAGTGGTGCTGGTGTTTGACATCCAGAGTATTTAATCCACTCTGTATTCACCTCATATCATTATTGAATAAGACATGATGCTGAGACCATAATAAGCTGGTTTCTAGGCTATTATGTAAGAACTTACATGGCCAATCCAGTCAGGTACATTACATTATCATCTTTTAAAGTAATTCAAATTAGAACATTTGTTTATTTTTGAAATGTTAATTTCGCCATCTGATCATGCAGAGATGAAGTCCAGTAGAATATCACTTCATTACCAAACTAAATCCTGAATGTCTTATTAATGTCTGATAATTCACTCCTTCATCAGAGTAGACAGAATCCTTATTAAAAGTAGTTTTGATTCTCATTCATCTGTTTATGAATTTATACAGATCCCAATATATGAGTGTGAGATATCAGAGAGATTGGAACAACCTGGAGTTGCTGTAGGTAAGATTGTCAGATTGTCAGTAGGTAATATTTTCAGATCTACAATCATTGACATCCCCAACCCAAACACAATATGGAGTCTAAATATATTTGGAAATAATTGCTCTATGCGATATCGCAACAACATTTAAAGTGCTCAGTCATGGAGTGGGGGAGAAGGGGGGGGGGGGGTTCTTAGAGATAATTGTGTGAAGGTGTGGCAACAGTTCTGATCAAGATTGTAGATTTTATACCAAAATATCTTGCACGTCTTTTGCCCTATGGTTTTTCTAAAACCTCTAACAGGGCTCTCAAAGTTTAGAGGAGTAGGAGGGTACAAGAAAGAAAGTAATAGGGTGCAGACAAATGGGCAAAGCCCATTTGCTGACGCTAGCGCCAATGGCGTTCGAGGAAAAGGCGGGGTCCGCGGCCCTCCCGGAAAAATTTGAAACTGAAATTGTACTCTCTGAGGTGCATGTTTGCGACCCGTACGTGACTGTGTGCGTGTCAGAGTACAGGTATGTGTGTGATCAGGCGCAAGCATATAGCAAGTTGACATGGACGTTACGTGTCACAAAACACGTGTTGAAGAATGTCATTGGTGATCAAAGGCGATGTGGGCGGAACTAACTCGTTGTGCATGCCGCGCCTGCCTTCTAAATAAGGATATCCCGTAAGTTATGTTGGCTTTGGATAAGGACATGACTTTCGTGGTAATTTTTTAATATTGAAACTAACAAACTGCAAAATATTACGAATATAAAACCAGAACTTGAATGTTAATTTGTTTCTATCACAATGAACTTTAGTTAAATTTCAATAAACCTTGTTTCCTGAAAGAATGAATTTATAAGAGACCTAGCTAGGACTAATTAAAAACAACAACTGCTACTACTAAACAACGATTTTAAAATTAGATTATTTTCAGAACCCAATATTTCTCGTTCAAAATCGGTTGCGGTGTACTGATTGTTACTTAATGATAAGTTATAAATCATGTTCACTTTGGTGGGGTGGGAGTTTTGCGAGCATTCATTGCCAGGAATACCAACAGTCATGTTCATGTTATCAGGCCGTAAGCGGCTCCGCTTTGCCGTGACGACATTTCCCGCAGTCGGAAACCGCCTTTATGCGGCACTGACGTTGCCGGAATATCAAGATATTTCTTGCCGATCCTTGCGACTGAACCGATAGGAAATTGACAGCCACCAATGACATGATCATTACTGAACTCGACAATGACCGACTTAACACCTCCCTTTTTATGTATTTCTTTTGAAACAAACTGTCACCTTGTCGGCAAATTTATGTAATACACAAGAAAGCTTGGTATCGGTGGGTAAATAAATGTTAATGTTGGCGATATGCTGAGGGATGGTCGGTGGCACATCAAAATAATTACACAACAAAACCAATTTCAACACCACTTTTTTATTAGGACAACAATTAATGTGGACATCCCCTGTAAATAAAATCCTCTTTTTTTTACACATCGTGTTGCACACTCCAGCGCAGACATAAAGCAGCCCTTAAGGTCTCACTAATCCAATTACTGTGAACAATAGGCAAACATTTCATCCTGAACAGCTAGTTTGATACTTATATAGGTTGGTGAAATTCTTGCGTCGGGAAATAAACAATTGATTTAATTTTGCCCTAACACCGACGTGTGTATAAGCACTGTATACTCGGTGCTTTCCGAGTCTCTGTGAAAAAACTACACAGGCGGGACTCGGGCGGGATTGAACACGACCTCCTGCTTACTAGTGCAGACGTCTTACCTCTCGACCACCGAGCTTGCCCGATGGCGATTGGCTGGTTAGAATCCTATATAGCAGCGGGTTCTGCGATATATATAGGTTGGTGAAATTCTTGCGTCGGGAAATAAACAATTTTTTTCACAGAGACTCGGAAAGCACTGAGTATACAGTGCTTATACACACGTCGGTGTTCGGGCAAAATTAAATCAATTGTTTATTTCCCGACGCAAGAATTTCACCAACCTATATATATCGCAGAACCCGCTGCTATAGAATTCTAGCCGGCCAATAAATCATCGGTGCTTCGTGGTCGAGGTTAAGATGTCTGCACTAGTAAGCAGGAGTCGTGAGTTCAATTCACCGGTCCCGCCTGTGTAGTTTTTTCACAGAGACTCGGAAAGCACTGAGTATACAGTGCTTATACACACGTCGGTGTTAGGGCAAAATTAAATCAATAGTTTGATACTTGTTTGTAGCATATGTGCCGCAGTCGGTCTATTTGAGTCTTTAATAATGAATGGATACAATGTATCACAAACAGTTTGACAAAAGTGTATGGAATCACAGTACAGCAAACATCGTTAACCAATCAGGATACAGCTTACACAAAGCGCAAGGGAGCGTATGTATACATAATGGCTGCGGCCGTGTCGCTGAGAAAACTGACTAGTTTTGACGTGATTTCAGGTAAATAAAAACTTCGTATCGCACCGCGTGCGAATCAGGTTTTGCAGAGAAGTTCACAGAAAGGTGAAAAAATATTTTGATCATCCGGTAGTCAAAACCTGCGAAGCGGGCGATTTACCGCTTGACCAACTACTTTGAGAGCCCTGCTCTAATACTTCTTGCTATCCAGTACACTGAGAGAATTTTCTTCCTTTTTTCTGATGCAAGATTAAGGAACTAATTCAATTCCGTAATGTATACTATAAATTTGTGAAACCAAAATGACAATACTGTCCTGCTCTTCTGAGCTCAGAAGTGTTTATCACACACCATCACATGAGCATACCAAGCAGTTATAACCTACCTATCACTTGTCACCCATCCAAACTACATACATGTACCTCAATGCATAAAAATGAAGATGAAATAATAATAATAATAATAATAATAATAATAATAATAATGTGTGGACTTATATAGTGCACGTATCCACCAACTGAGTGGTGCTCAAGGCGCATTATATTATTACCCCTGCTCATAAGGCTCATAAATCATTCCTGAAACCATCTCAGCTCCCTGGGGAGTATACAGCTCTATTGCTGCCATTACAGCGCATATAGGGCTAATCAACCAACTCTGCCCTCACAGGTACCCATTTAACCCCTGGGTGGAGAGAAGCAATTATGGTTAAGTGTCTTGCTCAAGGACACAAGTGTCACGGCCGGGATTCGAACCCACATTCTGCTGCTAACACCAGAACTTGAGTCCGGTAAGCTAGACCGCTCGGCCACGACACTCCATAAGCTACTCATTGATGTCCTGTAGTGTACTACAAAGTGTGACCCAAGTAACATTGCTTATTACTAGTGAGCTAATCTTTCAGTATCTACAATGTTAAACTGCAATCATGGCCAATCACTTGACACATAGATCTCACAGGGAAACTCCATATTCTCTTCACTCCAGTGTTGAGTACATTTGAGTTTTGCTGCAATATTGTTCCAGATGATGTTTGCAGGGAATACTTGGTTTTGACTCAACAAATAAGGACAGTGAAAAGGGATGTGCCAATAAGTTTGTCTCCTTATAGATTATTCTATATCAACACTGTTATTGATTGATATTGCAAGACCATGTGAATGATTTTGAGTAATAAAAGTACTGTCCAATGAATGTAATGGTTTCATGTGGTGAATACATTTACAATTTACTATTTAAAAACAGACAGTTGCCTGGTTTTGTCTGGTCAAACAACTTGCTACTGCAAATAGAATGGTTCCAATCTAACTCTCCATGAATCTTGACCAGGTCTAGCATGGACGGCCCTCGGTGGTGAGATTATGTATGTAGAGGCTACTAAGATGGATGGAGATGGTACATTAACACTGACCGGTCAATTGGGTGATGTTATGAAGGAATCCGCTACATTGGCTCTTAACTGGATCAGGACACATGCTAAGAGAGTTAGTATAACAAATCATTTGTATTGTGTCACTGTAGATTCGTATTAAAAGTGTCATTTATATAGTATAGTATTATTCTGTTTGTTAGTATTTTTCTACAAAAGTACATTTCATATATTTTAATGTAATTATGTTTTTAATTATCTAAATTAATTTTGTTTCAAGATAACTTTAAACAACAAACCTCTGCTTATTACATTGTATCATTCACAAGAAAGAAAAGAAAATGCATTGCGAAAATGCATTTTAGCGTGGAATTAATTTGAACTGGAAATTAATTAAGTTTTAATAAAGGTGACATCACTTAAAACATAATTATTTTTAGGGAAAATGAACGCCATCGTCAGCTTTACACCAAATCATGACTCACTAATGTCAGTTTGGTTGTGTTATCTTATAGTATGGTATTGTACCCAAGCATGGTTTAGATCTGATGGAGAATACAGATATTCATATTCATTTCCCTGCTGGAGCTGTGGGTAAAGATGGACCATCAGCTGGTATAACCATTGTCACTGTATTAATATCTCTCTTCAGGTAAGAGTAATTATGATGACATTTGAAAATATTGCTCATAAAACCTGTGTGTATCATCAGAAGTTTATGTTTGTGAAGTGTGCCAGTCTTGTATTTAACTAGTTCATGGCACTGCCTCCAGAAACAATTGATTTGGACCATTCATGACATCATGTTACAGACTGATGTACAAGAAGTAGTGCATTCTGGGTGATCAGCTGACATGATTACAGCATACAAGAGAATTAAACCTGACATTTGTTTAAAGGGAATTGAACAACATTGGTTATCGTTAGTAGTTTGGTTTGTGGTAACACCATGTGGTTTGGATCTCACCTATTGCAAAGTTAGATTGTGGTTCTGATAAGAACTGTAATCTAGTCATCATCAGGAGCATTTTACTGACATTAATATCACAGATAAAGCACATGGGAGATTTTTGTTATATCTTGTCTACAAATTGAATGCCAATTTTGTTGTTATTATTCAGTGAGAGACCAGTAAGTCAAGATACTGCAATGACTGGTGAGATAACATTGAGAGGATTAGTACTTCCAGTAAGTAAACAATCTAATCTAATCTATTCACATGTATGCATTCACTCTGCATTAAAGGGGCAGTATCGTCACAATCAGAGCAGACTTCCAACAGGGCATGGAATCAATGTCCTAGCTTAAGATGAACGCAGTGACTGAAAATTACTGGCTCATGTATGCAGCAGCAACATTAATATGACCTTATCATGTGGGGAATTATTTTCAGTCACTGAGTTAATCTAAAACGAGCAATCTGATTCTTGCGTCAGGTGATAAACAATTAATTTTAATTTTTAAGAGCAAAATAAAGTCAATTGTTAATCACTCGACACAAGAATTTTATCAACCTGTACATATCGCAGTACCCACTTCTATATAGGATTCTAGCAAAGCCAATCGTCATCAGGCAATCTCGGTGGTCGAGAGGTTCAGACATCTGCACTAGTAAGCAGGAGGTCGTGGGTTTGAATCCTGCCCGAGTCACTTGTGCATTTTTTCACAGACACTGAGTTTACAGTGCTTTATACATTACATCGGTGTAATGGCAAAATCAAATCAATCATTTATATTTGGGTAATATTTTTTGGGGAAAATATAAAAGTTTGCCAAGTAAGGGTGAAATGGAGAACAATGTACAGTCGACTCATTAATATAAGGTCCACCAGACTGACACAATTACCTTATGTTATCCGGAACCTTGTTGTAATCGTCGGGCAATATTTTCTCACAATACCATATGAATGCATGCACATGTACCGTATGTCATGCAGTACACAATGTACATGTACATGAGAAGGGAAATGTATGCTAAACGTATCGGCTCAAATGTATAGTGTAAAGATTGACACTTTATTAAAGATGTTTAAACATATTTTACTTCATTAAAATAAGTTGTTGATTGAATCAAATAAATGAAAAACAATGGATAACATGATGGGAAGGTAAATAAATGTCTACTGAAGACCAGAAAACTCAAAAACAGATCTGTCAAACCTGCCTATGATCCACAGAAGTATAATGTTAATGCTGCACAAATTGTGTAGTGCGTCACTGTTTTGTTGATGTCTGCATTCACAATGCAAAAATGTCATTTACAAAACAGGGAACCAGGTAGTTTTTCATCAGTTTGCTAAAGAAATGACTGTTTTTTTGTTTTGTTTTTTAATTTTGTTTTAAATTTAAATAATTATCGATCTAGGGTGGGCTAATATGTATTTTGGGTGTTCATTTCAATATTTATTCGAAAATTTGCATATGGTGGAGGCTGGTTATGTCCGGGACAATTCATTGTTTTTCCCAGGGCAGACGAGGGTAATTTATGGTCTTATATGGACCTCGGAAATTTGCAAGCTGGAAGAAGATAAATTTTTGGGATGGCCCAAAAACCCTAACAAACCAGTAGTTGCTGTTTATTAGTTATTTGGTCACTGTTAATTGTCACAAACAATACATTTGTTAAAATCACAGACTCCCTGTAATTTACCCAATGATGTGCTTGCATAGTGGTGCTCGCTATACACTACGTCTTGTGATTTGTGCTGGCTGCTGATTACAGCACCGATTAGTTGTTGCTCACTAACAAATGGGCAACAAACAATGCATGTTCTCGTAAGGTGGCTGGCAGAAGACCTTGTCTAATCAAGAAACTCCCAATTTAGACCTCATCCAAACCAGAATCTTGTTATTACCGAGCTCGTATTAATGAGATAAATGATGACATCAACCTTTGTTAAGGTTGTCATTATAATACACAATCAATATAAACAGTAAAGGGAAATGCAGTTTCATGTTCAAATGCTTGACAAGCCACAACATGCCTGAAGTACGCTTAGAGGAAATGATTGTATTGGACTAATATATTTCATTAATTTCTGGTGACTTTGTTAGGTTGGTGGAATTAAAGAGAAGGTACTGGCCGCACATAGAGCTGGTATCAAACGAATCATCATCCCTAAACGTAATGAGAAAGACTTGGAGGAAGTACCACAGAACATCAAGGTAAAACAACAAGATATAATAATTATTGACTGATTGTGGCAAATGAATTTTGAATTGTTTTTGAATGAAAAATAAAAAAACTGGACATTTAAACATCACAATTTAATGGTCAAATTATTTTGGGACAAATATTACTTTTGCCTCGTGTAGATGAGAGGACTGCAATTGTTAGAATTATACGACGAATCATCAAAAAATGTTACAATGTTTCATTTACATGAGTCAGTTATTATAGCTAAAAGCAGAACCTATCACACACACACACAGAGTATCAGTCATGTAATAACCTAGTCTAGGGAGTTGTATTCCAAGAACATTGCATTTAGGCCATTCATGACACAGTACTCTGCGCAGACTAAGACAGTGTCTTAAAAAGAAGCAATGCATTCTGGGTGCTCAGCAGGCATAGGTGAGAACTGTCTTTTAGCACTTACATTTAATAATATTATATGTACTGCACTGTAAACATGTTCTGCTTGCTGCTGTAACTCACTCAAGTCTAGTTCATGTTATTTTTAGTTCTTTATAGAGCTTCTCCCATGATACTCTCAGGCAGGGAAGCAAAAGTCATTACAATGTATGTTGTGCATGCATGCATTTGAAGTACAGTTGCCATGGACTGGGATAGTAGGCAATAGACTTCTGATTGAACATTACCTTACTTCTGCTGGTAGTGAATAAGCAATCATAGTTTAGTTTTCACACATTGGTTTGTTCATGTTCCATGTTTCATGTTCCTGAGGACGATCAGAGCATACTGATCGAAACGTCGAGTTGTACCCCCAGTTCTTTTCAGAACTAATTACTACTCAATTGAGATTCCACATGGTGTCACCGCAATCAGTCTTACTTACTTCCATTTGTTGTTATAGAATGAGCTGACATTTGTTCCTGTGAGACGTCTAGAGGAAGTTCTGCAAGCAGCATTTGATGGTGGGTTTCCTTCTGTTATACCACAAACTGACTCATCCGTTGTATCAAGTAAACTATAACTGACTCATCTTGTGTACCAAGTAAACTATAATGAATGATAGTTACACATACCAGACAGTCAGTAATTATTGCAATGGCAGAAATATTACAATTTAAAATAATTTATAAATTTGTAAGTAATGGCATTTTATTTTTATTCAGCAATGATCAGTTATTATGTAGCATATTTTTGGAACTCGTTTGTTCTAATAACAAATGTACATGTACACTGTATTTACAGTCCATATACACCTTTAGGCCCTTTCACACGAGACCGTTTTAACAAGGGACCTTGACTAAAAATCGCATCCATGTTAAAAAATAGCAAATCCCAGTCGTGTGAAAGCTATCCTTGTTAAATAATTACCACGGACCCTCGTTATTTATAACAGAGATCGAGACCTCCAAAAAATCGCAACGATGTTAAAATCGCCATGATAGGTCTTGTGAAACGCTTTGTGCGCCCAAACAGGGGACCCTTGCTTTGGCGGTATCATTTCGCATGCGTGTTGGTAAACAACTTGTACACGTGTACGTCCTTCTGAGTTGGCGACATCCGAAGAAATAACATTCGTGCTACTTCTCTTGAATTTCATGAAAGAATTTGAGTCCATGAAATCGTCGAAAAGAGCAAAGGATTCCAGAAGAAGAATTCTTACAACTGTTTATTTTTCTCGTTGGATGGCCTTACGTTAGAAATCGGGCTCTGTGAATCCGTCGGAATTGTTGCAAGTATACTTGATTCAATATCCATAATAAAATGAGAATAAAATTGTTGGGAAAAAGTAACGTTTGACTTCGCACAAAAACCACTGGTAACGTACAGAAAGTGTTCAGTGAATAAGCTCTGCGCGCGGTACCAGTGAAATATTGTATTGCACAATCATGAGATTTGACCCTCCATGGAAAACGAGGGATGTTCGTTTTGGTGTGAGTGGAAGTCGTGTGAAAGTTTGTTAAAAAATCGCAAACGACCGAGGTGACAGACAATTGGCGCCCATTACCAAGGACCTTTGTTATCGGTGCTCGTGTGAAAAGGGCTTTTGTTAATGGTAAGGGGGTCATTATGTATACATTGAGGATCTAGCAAATATGCATCTGAACCGATCAGAGGTACCTACTGATATCCCTTAAATTTGCAGAATAATTTTCGCATGTTAGGGAAAGCAAAAATGCTTCTATGATTATGCTTACGTTCTTTGAATCAAGATTTATAATTATTAAACAACCAACCTGAGAAAGTTTGAGCACAATGCGGAGTCCAAGTCATGAGAAATTGTTGAAAACTATTCACAATTTTTACCAAAATCAATTTTGTTTTTGTGTTTTCTCTGAATTGAGAGCATATTAGACAGAAACATTTAAGGGCACATTTAAAATGAAACTAATTGCCCATAAACGAAAGCAAAAAATTAAATGTCAGGATGAGATAGTTCTATGTTGTTTTTCAGCAATCATGACTTCAACTAACTTAACAAAATAATGACTGCTTGGAAATTAAAAAAGGAACCCTAATTTGATCGGATCAGTAAAATAGGTGGGAATTTGAGTTTTTTGGAAAATAGTGGATGTTTAAATATAGGTTTCCTGGACAATTTCAAACATTTAAATATACACCGATTTTGCTGATCCGATCAAATTAGTTTTTTTTTAAATTTCCAAGCGGTCATTTTACCTGTCCACTGACCTCTTTAGATTTGGTTCTTTTGATTGTAGGAATGCAAGCAAAACATAGTATAATTGTCAAATTCTTGTTGCACCAATAATGAATGAAAGTGTTACAATACTTTCAACCCCTACTCTCAATATGTTGATTTCTTTAAAATGTTTATCTGCCAATGTTGTATATATTTGAAATGATGGGTTGTGGAATCAAATAATAAATAGCATGTGTAAAGCACTAGTACAATGTTGTTAAATGTCTTTTATCCCATGAATTATTTGAGGATAGGTAAATATGATTGGTTGTGACTACAGAAATTCTTTTAAAAAGTTCTTAAAAGAGGCTAAATAATATAATCATTGCTATATGCATGTCAACTTAAAAGGAAAGCACTTAAAAGGATAAATTGTGTCAACCTTTTTCCACCAAATGTAATTCCATCTCTAATTCTGTTCAAGTACTACAAGTCAAATTAGTTTATTTATGATGTTTATTTTCTATCATTCAGTAGTTATGTATTGACTAAATAAATCAAATAATGTAACCTACTCTTTGCATCTTGTATCCAAAAGCACTGGACTGGATGGACAATTGCGTGACCAACCCAATGCTTACAGACACAGAATTGCAAGTTGCAGTATTTGATTTATTAGTGTGTTGAACATAAATTAATGTCCTAATGATTTTAAGCAAGTTGTGAGTTATTGATCTGGTAACAAATCCATACATTTTTACATATTGTTTTGCGATAAATGTACCCAACATAAGACAGATAAAAATAACCAAAACAAATAACATCTGACTGTTTTCTCTGTTATTTGTGTGAACATTAATAACAGTAACATATCACATGATTCATGACAAGCTTGTCATATACATTCATTGTAAACTGTGTGTAGGCAAGTATAATGCATCAGCTTGCTCTAAATCATGATATAAAAACAGTTTTGTCAAGTGTGGGGAAAATCAAATTGAAATAACTTGCCAAGTCCCAAAAGGATTATTACATGCCAGAAAACTCAAGTTTATCATAAGTACAAGTGTTCAGCAAGCCTGCCGGAAATGAATGGCATCTGAACATATATCCATTAGATGATAAAATGAGTGCAGAATGGCACAATGAATTCACCTGTTGCCATGGGCAGTGTCAACAGTTACGTGTAGTGAATTTAAGAGAACTGCATGCAAGTGGATGTTTGGCAAACTACTCCCCCCTTGTATATGCTGTGCACAAAACCAGTTTCTTCTAAAGACACACAAATACATGGGCTATGTACCACACAGAGTTTACATTTTTTCCAGTTTTTGTCCCACAAAAGCTGGGTGCAGTGAAGTGCCATTTAATACTCATGTAAACAAATATGATTAGTTAAAATGTATGGATTAACGGCCATTAGAACAAAGTAATTAAAATGGTTGATTTATGAAAACAGTACAGACATATCAATTTGGCATTATTCAACACAACTAATTGGAAAGCACAATCCTTGTTCACGTATATATACATCAACTCAAATTTTTAATAAAAATTTGAAAGTCCCGAGTTTGAAATGGCATAACACTTTCACAAATAAACCATGAAAGGGTAATATGTATCTTTTGTTTTAACTAGTGAAAAATACTGAACAAAAGCTCTTGCCTGGCATATCTTGGAATACAGTACTTTAATGTTAATAACTGGGAAATGACAAGAATGAATAACGTTAATTTATCTATTACTGTAAATGTGAATGTATGAAAACAAAATAATGATCTGCTGTGTTGAACAGTGATTGTTTTGTTTCCTTGTAATAAACTGGCAAATCTATAAAAGTAATCAAATATAACAAAACATTTAAAAAATAGAAGGTATATCATTTACTATGATAGTAAAGTAAAAATAGATTAAGGCACTGTGCTGTGTGTAATAATTTTACATAGTCTATACTACAATTTCATTAATACTTATATGACTTTTTCACACCTTTGTGACTTTGAAAAGTGAACAAACTAATAAGTGTTTAAACATATGTCTTATTACACAAGCTATAAAGCTTAAATGTCATGTAACAAAGTCATACAGCAAAGTCAAATATTGTACTACTTTAACTTCTTAATCTAACAACTTAGTAACCTTTAAAAAACTACAAAAACAATGTTAGTGAAAATAGGAATGTTTTGATATTGCGATAACCACATGACATCATACTGCAAGACCAAATGACAGATCCTTAAATACATCAACTAAATGTTAGCACCAAACGTAATATGTAAAAAAAAATTATATATAATCTGATCTTTGTAATGGAATGTTTTAATCAAACCCCAAATATAACAAATAATGATAGAACTAATAAACCTGAATAGTTTTTAATGCACAGAACTCTGTCTCTGATTAGTAAATATTGTGCTTACTGTTAGGAATGAGATTTGACAATGATGTGGATGAAAGTATCAAGTACAAGGCACAAACTTGAAAACTTAATGCTATCATTCTCTAATTAAATTGATGATAATTACTTGATTCAGTTTATCATATTCCAGAATGCTTTTGATATGGAAAATGGGAAGGTACTTCTACTGCCTGATAAGTGAATGTTATTTCATATTCAATTTAACAAGTTGTTTTAGTTTTCTATCTTTTCAATGATTATATGATATTCATGCAAATCCCAGCTTGTACTTACTCCACACAGAATACCTTTCCTAAATGTTGGGCCTGGCCCCATATTGCCCCAAGTAGAATCTTAGGTCCGAGTTCAACATTTGTAGCTTATAGTTTTGGGTCAGAATGCTGGATTGTTATCAACAACTTGTCTTATACAACAGTACTACAATATGTCATCATATTGTAGTGTCTTTCAGAGTAACAACAAGAAAAGTCTAATCAGAGAACTCATAAAAAGTCTTAGTTTAATCCAAGGCAAAACCTCTTTCTGTGAGATAGATTCCTGCTTTGAAGTGATGACACTATGTTTACTAGAAGTGTTTATGCAGGCCCTGTAGAGTAAAAAAACAATAAAGCATTATTCATTTATGTGAGTAAATATCATTCATAGACTGTTGTGAGCTGTTGCTGTTGCAGTAGGTATATTTTAACTCTTTCTATACGGAATTATTTCACGCGTACGGATGGAATTGTTTTTATTGTTGTAATTTGATACTGTAAACAATCAAGGTGAAGTGTGGAAAATTTTAATATTTTGTTTATCTTTTGAGTATTGAAGACAGTAAGTTATCAAAATAAAGGTTATGACTCACTGAGTGTGAATATTGAGAGGGGGGTCATTTCCCATAATGCATTGCAGCCATCCAAATATAAACTAACATTTATCGCTGTTGAGAATAAAGATCAATAAAACTACAAGTGATTGCTTGAATGTATCCAGATATGCATTGTATGAACAAAAAATGTGGTTTGTTTATCTCAGAATGTCCGGGCAGGATAATATTACCCATAATGCCTAGTAGCCCTTGTTTATATAAAAAAAATCATAATTTACAACCTTGATACAACATACTTCATCTTGTTTCTGTTATGCAATAAGGCCAAAAAAAAAAATTTGTTGAGTTGCCCTCCAGTGAAAATATTTGAAGGGGTCGGTCGGTCGGGATTTTTTTTTTCTCTCATTGACTGTCATTTTAAGATTGAAATGCATTGGAACTGAAACCACATACCATGTTTTTCATTTGTATACCTATCAGCAAGGAATTTTGCTTCAGAATAAAAGTATCCCAAGCATTTTTGTTGTACTTTTCGCTGTGATTGACACAGCAAATTCATCCATATTGCGTGCAATGCTCAACATGCAACATGTGAGTGGCCATTTGATTTGAAAACGTGTAGATTGAGTCGCAATCATTGACATACAAAACAGTGCGCGAAGCCAGTGGAAAACATGTGAGGGGCCATTCGATGGGAAAACGTGTAGATTTGAGTCGCAATCGTTGGTACACAGTGTGTGTGAAGGCAGTGCACCATGTGAGGGCCGGGGCCATTTGATTTGAAAACATGTAGATTGAGTCTTGGGTACCGGTAAATTTACCGGTAAAAAAAGTGGAAAATTTCACAAATCAAACGTATTATGTTTTATACAAAGAAAACTGGTAAGTTTCATTAATAAATAGGCCTATGAATGACGGGGAAAAAAAAACCCGACCCGAGATTTCAGCACTTTTGGGTCGGTCGGTGGAGGGCAACTCAACATCTTTTTTTTTTTGGCCTAATGTAAACAATCCAGGTCGTGGGTAAAAATTATTAATAATTTGGTTATATTTGGACAACTGGTACAATCATTAGTATTGTGTAACATCTGCCCAATTTTTACATTTGTTGCTCGCCCTATTGCTGGTCCTATGGGCACATTTAGCCTGCGAGATTGATTGCTGTCATGGTCATGCCATGGTACATGGCATGCGATATGCCTATCGCTATTGCTATTGCTTTCGGTACATACGACCTCAGATTCAGAGGCCTTACTGTTGTTTTTACCCTGAAAATCATTAATTCCGTCGCTGTCAGTGTGTTCAAAGTCAACATTGTCTCCATCGTCATCTCCATTATCACTGTCCACGTTATAATTCCAAGAAAATAGCAAGCGTTGTGCATCGTCTGTTGTGAGTTTCCCGGAGGCCACCATTTTTAAATACGTGTATAGACAGCATGTAAACAACTTCACGAAGTTTCAAAGTATTTTGTCTGTTCTCGTTGTCATTAATCAACATTTATTAGCTAATTTTCATTGGAAGTACATGACCTCGAATTCTTATTGGTCAATTGTGCGCTTGGTTGTCAAAACAAGACCCGTTGTCAGGTGATGACGTTTGAGCCTTTTAAAAGGCTTGTCGTCCGTACGCGGCGTGCGAGCGAGCCTTTTAAAAGGCTCGCCGTCCAGAAAGAGTTAAGGGCTATTAAAACCAACTGAAGTTGTGCAATAATTGCTTCACACAGTAGCCGTTCCACTTGATATCAGAATAGAAGTTGTGTTTTGAGTCTAGCTGTTAGTTGAGGTTTCATCTTTGCTTTCTCAAAGTACCTGGTTTAAAGAGACAAGCCTCTTTGTGCACTGATAGGGCATGTATCATTCTACAGGAATGAAATGAACAAATAATTTATCTTAACCAGTATACTGCTGTAAATTGTAGTTTTATAACTTTGTCTGAGGCAGAAAGTCAAAAGCAAACTACGGCTTGTGTATGACATTCTGTCAGGAACAAATCTGCAGTTCTACTTTTATATTTTGACTCAACAAGGATCAATTACCAAACAAAATGAAAGTTGTTCAACTTTCAATACGTATACAAAAAGACAAAGTGTACATTTTATATATATCAAACATTTAGTTTGAAGGTTTTACCACATTCTTCCCAATAGAAGTTCCTTAAAAAAGCTGTGAAAAGATTCTACAATACTAATCTCATGTTTGATAAAGGCCAAATACATGATCACTATCACTACATCAGTCATCTCACATGCATCAAATGTGTATTCTCTTATTTCATCCTAGATGTAATATGGATGTTCAGGATTACAACTAGATCCAATGTGTATATTTAAACATTTTAAATATTTAGTTATTATCTTTGAAAGGTCTTGCTACTTCCGTTAAGATCAACCTTACGCCTGGCTCAACTCCCAGCACAAAACCTATGGTACAATAATCTGGTAATACACTATCAGTCAGCTAGACACACATTCTTGTATATGGAGTCAATATTTCCGTTATAATAAAGCTTCTTACCTGATATGTTGTTAGGTTCTACCACATTAAACCTGGGCCAGGTAGGATAATGTCTTCGGTTACATTGGTTTGGGTATGAGCTAAGTACTGCAGATTTGATGTTTGGTGGAGAAGAATCATTATTTAGAAGGAATGTTGGATCTTCAAATATTGGAATCTACAATCAAATAAAAAAAAGAGTGATAACCTTTTTATTTCAATATTCTTCTAGGTTAAGTCTTATGTTAAACCAGAACAGTCTATTACCTACTTATACCCATGACATTGTACTCCACATGCACACATACACAATGAGCATAGTAATGTGTTTGGTTACCCTGCCATTGGGTATCATGGGAGAAGTGCTCAATGCAGCTTGCTAGTTCTAGAACACCCTGCCATTGGGTATCATGGGAGAAGTGCTCAATGCAGCTTGCTAGTTCTAGAACACCCTGCCATTGGGTATCATGGGAGAAGTGCTCAATGCAGCTTGCTAGTTCTAGAACACCCTGCCATTGGGTATCATGGGAGAAGTGCTCAATGGAGCTTGCTAGTTCTAGAACACCCTGCCATTGGGTATCATGGGAGAAGTGCTCAATGGAGCTTGCTAGTTCTAGAACACCCTGCCATTGGGTATCATGGGAGAAGTGCTCAATGCAGCTTGCTAGTTCTAGAACACCCTGCCATTGGGTATCATGGGAGAAGTGCTCAATGGAGCTTGCTAGTTCTAGAACACCCTGCCATTGGGTATCATGGGAGAAGTGCTCAATGCAGCTTGCTAGTTCTAGAACACCCTGCCATTGGGTATCATGGGAGAAGTGCTATGCAGCTTGCTAGTTCTAGAACACCCTGCCATTGGGTATCTTGGGAGAAGTGCTCAATGGAGCTTGCTAGTTCTAGAACACCCTGCCATTGGGTATCATGGGAGAAGTGCTCAATGCAGCTTGCTAGTTCTAGAACATGTCATGACTAGTGATACATCAAAGTTATATATCACATATTTTATCAGCACATTTACAACTCAGTACACATAAACACATCTGTAAGCCACATGTTGGCTGAATATGCAGAAAGCACTCATTTTTTGAGACCTTACACCTTAATAGGTTCACTATTATAGAGCGAAGAAAAGATTCTGTTTAACTACATTTTGACCAAAAAACAAACAAAAAAACAAACAAACAATCAGGGGCATTGATGAAGGGTAATAAAAGCTTGATGTTTGGCCTTTCCTAAGGGAATAATAGTTTGACATTTGGTCTTTTTCCCACAGGTTAACGACCAGTTTTGGGCATGGTCACAGGTGATAGAGGCGAGGTCATTGTTGTAGCCATGCACAAAACCAGTCGTTAACCTACGGTAAAGACCAAGTGTCAAACTGTTATTCCCATTCATTTTTGTTGAATAAAGCCAAATAGAAATGGGCAAATTCACATTTTGGGGATACACGCAACACTTCCAAAGTACACTTCGTCACTCTGATTGGTTGAAATCCATGTCGCAAAATGCACCAAACAGCTGGCAAACAGCTGGTATATACGTGATGTTCTGATTTTGGTAAACTAGTCTATACTATGTGTGAAGCTTGCTAAAAGCTAGTGCGTACTGTGGTACCTGATGAATGTGGCATGGTTGCACCCATATATTTAGCCGATATTTTTTTTTAAATATCGTATCGTTATGATTTTATCATATCATCCAGGCCTACTTGGGCATTTATGAATGCAGGATAAATGCCCGGAGACCTTCAGCTCAGCCCTTAATTGTCCTGTGGCAACAACCGCATCAATCTTTATCCTGCGATACAGACCATGCATAGAACATTTATTCCCATATTTAAGACCAGTTAAACATACCCATATGATCAGTTCTCGATCAATCTGATGTCTGAGGCATTTATGAATTGTAATTCATAATATGCCAGTTTACAGGCATGCTACTTTTCAGCTGATCAGGTGATTTCCTCTTTTTTCTTTGCATGTCCGAGTTTAGAAAATCTAATTGGGCAAAACTTAATCACATAATCAAACTTAAATAATGGATGGCAAAGAAAAAAAAAATCATAGCAGCACGTATTCACCAGCTGTTCTATTTAGCTGGCATGCAATGCCCAATGTGCATTTGAACCAATCAGAGACAAAGATTGTTTGGCATCACACTGACTCATGTACTTTGAAAGTGTTTTGTATTTCCCCTAAACATGACTTTGCCCATTTCTATTTGGCTTTATTCAACAAAAACTACAATTTGTTTACATTTTGAAAACAAAATCGATACAGACTTTTATGAATGGGAATAAAAGTTTGATGTTTGGTCTTTACTGCAGGTTAATGACCTGATTTGGACGTGGTCATGCGTGATAAGTGACCATGCCCAAAACTTGTCATTAACTTGCAGTAAAGATCATGCAACAAACTTTTACTCCCTTATAAGAGATTTATGATTCAGTTCAGACCATAACATAATAATTTTCTAAATATGTGACGCGTTATGTCAAAACCAGGTGGAATTGGGCAGAGCTACAAATGGAGGAACAGCTGCAAAATGCCTTGGGGTGATTTTTTGCGATTTTGCGATTTTTGGAAATTTATGATGCTACAAATGTTTAAAATGTTCTGTAAAAGTGAAATTTCATCGACAAATTATTTTTTAAATACTTTTAGAGAGGCATTATACATGTAATTTCACAAAATGATGCCTTGTTCAGGCTATTATCTCAGTTTCGATGTTTCGGACAGTCAGATTTCAAATCTTAATAACTTCGCTATGGAATATCCGATTTGAAAAAAGAAAGCGGCATTGTATAGTGCAAGGTCTATATTTTACTAATATTTCAATAACTCAAAATTGACCTCTTGCCCAATTGTGCCTGGTTTTGACATACGGCGTCACATATAAACTAAGCAGCATAGATATAATATACACATTAGGAAAACCTTGGGAAATAAAGCACTATATTCATTGAATAGTGCTCTCCCATACATTATTGATTAAACAAGGATTGTATCCGACATACTCTGATAATGTAGTAGATATCACTATGTGAAATGGTATGTTGTAATGCAGTTGGCATTACACGACACAGTGATGAATCCCAACATTTGAGAAGAAAGTCACGAGTGTACTGGATAAGATGATTATTGCTACCTATACACAAAAACAATCAAAGGATTACAAATCTCAAAAAGAAATCTATTAATGAAAATCCAGTTAGCATTTCTAAGGCAGAGATGTTCAAAATATGGAACAACCGATAAATGAAATAAACAAGTTCATCACAACTTAGCATTCAAATTTTACGAAAAAATGTATAAAAAACATCTTTTGATTGAGAGCATCAATGTATGGCTGTGAATCTAGTAATGTTAGCATTTCATTCATCTTTTGCATACATGACAGGAGCTACATGAAGCCCAGATTGGACTTTCACATTCAAATACAGAGATGGGTCTGGGGATCGCTAGAAGAGTTTCAATGATTTTTCTTGTAAATTTTTCTTGAACTAAATAAAGCATTGGAGAAAACCTTGCTCATTTGTATCATTAACAATACAATTTGGAAGAAAATCAAATCAGATTTTCATATTTATTGAGAATAATTATGTGTTTGCATCATTTGACACCTACATGTACTCAATCTTAATAAAGGGAATCTATAACATTTGCTATTCTCATTTGTTTCTTATTAGACTTCATGTGAATCAAGTTATACACAAAAACAATGATATGACCTTTGAAAGAAGTTTCAGCTCATTAAGTTATTTCATTAAGAAAATAATAAAATGCATTCAAGTTTATCAATCAGCACACTTAAACCCCTTCAACAATTTGAGTTAATTAATTAATATTAGTCAGTTTCCCTCATGGTTTATCTGATTAAAAAACAAAAACATTTCACTGGATACTGATACCAACATCAACCTTACACCAAGTGTTATGAACATGCAAAACCATTCCCTTCAAGGAAAAATCTCTTTAAAAAACATGAAAACAGACAAAAATGGCAGATATTGAGAATACTCTATCTCTCTAATAAATAAGAGTCTTACTTGTTGATCCACTTGATAGTCTGCGTGTCCGTACAGTATTTCCTAGATGAAGATCAATAGGGGAAGACCGTGAACTACTTAAACCTGGTCCAGTAAGTGAAGCTGTACCATCTTCAAACATACTCCCCTCAGCACTAACCAATGATGAATTCAAGCAATTTTGCTTTTCTCTGTCAATCGGAGATGAGATGTTATAAGGACGGCCTGGACAGCCGACAGTAGTGCCTTGTATTCCTTGATCCCCGTAAGCCTTTACATGATGTGGGGAGAGCACTTCTGTAGTTTCTTCTGGGATGGGGGATAGAAGCCGTGATATTTCTGGAATGTACGTGAGGGCATCCCAGAATCCAGTTGACTTGGGACTGGGCTGTGTAATAGTCTCAGACTTTTTGATTGTACTTTGAGAACTATTACTACAGTGAGCTGTTGGGATAAATTATGGGAAAGTCACTTGGTTTTAATCTGTATAAATAAATACCCATGACAGATTAGCTAATTTTATTGGACGAGATGTTATAATAATAATGATCAATATAATCGTCAATATAAATCGGGCTTTATCTGTCAATGCCATCTTAACATAAAGCAGGTCCACGAGCTCAAGTGCTGCTTGACGGTTGGCCTACAACTGTGCCGTCTACAGGACCCATGCAGGGCATTAGCCAAAGGGGGGAGGGCGGTGTGGGGAGTGTGACATCGATTTTCATTCAGAAAATCGAGCCTCAGTCAGCAAAACAGCAATACCAAATCAAGCCATTGAAGCAGGCTTTAAGTTTATTTGACTGATGTGATTACATTTCGGGGGCATACCCTCTGCAACCCCCAGTTTCTGTTCAATTGTCTTACCTAAGTACTTAAACAAGGTATTAACCTTCCTACTTTAGCTGAACTTTAGTGGCAAGTAGCTACATGTATAGTGGTCAAAACCAGCCAACTGCCTGTCTACTGTTGACCCAAATGCGCAAACAGGGGCATTTTTGATTGGTTTTTACTGTCATTTTGACCACCCTCAACAATACAAGGCAATGCTTTTACCAGTCAAAAATGGTTGACTCATTTTGACCTGTAAATGTACTTACTACACGTAAGGTTTGACAGTGTTTGACTTTTAAGTGCACTAGATATACCTTGGCAAATCAACATTTTGACTGATTTTGACCCTTACAGTTATACAAGGGTTAATTAACCTAGTACCATTTGCTAACTTCAGCTCTAGGTAATTTGATAAACATAACATAGTGAACCTAACATGGGATAGTCAGAATAACATACCAGGCTGCTGATATGGCTTCATATCTGTAGTACATGATGTTGGTTTGTTATCCACTATGTTTAGTGCTGACTTGATATCATGACTTGATGCAGTGTTTTTAATTTTTGTTTCTGTGGTACTTGCTGTTTGCTTCATATCAACCTGAAGACAAGGAAAACATTTATAATAAAATCAGTTGGCTGTTCACTTTGAGTTTAAATGTACATGTAGGATGGCAGCAAGATCAGCTTAATAAACAAATGTTAATTATACATTCTGATCAGCTGAATGCTGCTCACATATTTTCAAATGGTTGTACACTAGTATAATAAAATCAGTTGGCTGTTCACTTTGAGTTTAAATGTACATGTAGGATGGCAGCAAGATCAGCTTAATAAACAAATGTTAATTATACATTCTGATCAGCTGAATGCTGCTCACATATTTTCAAATGGTTGTGCACTAGTATACTATTGGTTATTGCCCAAAGTCACATGAGATGAAGTACTTAAGTTGGAAAGATTGTTAAGACATAATTGATTCTTGAACTACTCATTTTTGGATGGTGAATGGTTTATATCAAATAATTCCTATAACATTTAACTATTCTTTGAAAAGATAGAAACTCAGGCAGACATACTTCAAGGGATGTTTGAAATCATCATCAACTAACCACCAAGAAAGTATTATGTTAAACTGTATTTAAGGTACACATTGCATTTTAGCAAAGTGTAGTGTAGAGGTTATTAGTGATTATCACTGGTCTTCCTCAGGGCTTAGCTTTGAACTACCAGTGCATTGTACACTGGACTTAACGTCCCATATGATATCTGAAATACACAGCACTGTATTACAGTTAGATGCCTCCCTGACACCAGTGCATTGTACACTGGACTTAACGTCCCATATGATATCTGAAATACACAGCACTGTATTACAGTTAGATGCCTCCCTGACACCAGTGCATTGTACACTGGACTTAACGTCCCATATGATATCTGAAATACACAGCACTGTATTACAGTTAGATGCCTCCCTGACACCAGTGCATTGTACACTGGACTTAACGTCCCATATGATATCTGAAATACACAGCACTGTATTACAGTTAGATGCCTCCCTGACACCAGATTCATGTCCACATATATTTCAGTCAGCTTGTTACAATATCCCAGCCAGCCTAAGTGGTCTCCCAGCCAAGTACTGACTGAGGTTAACTTGGATAGCATGACACGGCTCTTCTAATTGAGCTAACTGGGTAGAAGTTGGTTATCATCATGTATTTGCTCTTTTTTTTTTTTTTTTTTAAACAAGACTGAATATTGATGTTCTGAGAAGGAAATCTATGTCAGCATTTATGAGCATTGGAAAACAAAGTTCAAGTACAAAGCCCCAGTCTTTATGCAAGTAAGAATGTTGTTCTGTATAGGTCTGTTATCAGTATTAATGCCACTTTACACTACTGATAATATCAAAATCACAGTCACAGTCAAAATCACAGTTTTAAATAAAACTTACTTGGTGTATAGATGATGATGGTATCAAATATCCATTGAAATATTTCTGTCTTAGGTGCAATAGTTACCATACACATACAATTGTAATGGGAGCAGAATCACATTTCTTAATAAAATTTCCCTTTTAAAGGACTCAAGACTTAGACTTGACCTTCTCGACTTGTGACTTGGACTTGACCTTCTGAATCAAGACTTGGAATCAGACATTAAGGAATGTGACTTGGACTCAGACTTAAGGTTAGAGGACTCAAATACAAGTCTAGTAGCTGGTTATACATGCCTCATTGACACTCTGCTTGGTTACCTGGTCGGCATCCCAATGTCTTGCTCTTAGTTCAATCACTTTCAGTAGCTGCATCCTAGTTGTTGGTCTCTTGTTTGGGTCTAGGGCTAGGATACGAATCGTCTGGAAAATTCTATCTATATCACCTGAGATACAGAGAGCAGAAATGAATATACATCAGCTTAATATTTATGTTTTTGGTAGGTTAGAACTTTGTCATATTCTGTGTCTTGCCAGAAAAGAAAGATCTATAAAGACACTGCACAGTGTGAGAGAGAATCACTAAAAATATATATATATAGAAAAGCTGATTTCCTGCCAAAATGTATTAAAATCAAGGTACTTTTAAACAATGGTTTTCATACACAGCAGTACTACACACAACTGCCAAGGTACATGTATACCTTTACATATATACAATGTACATGTAGGTCCCGACTCTTAGTAGCTCAAATGCTGATCATGTATAAATGTATGGTATACATTAATACACACTGGTTTTTCTTAGAACCAACAACTCTTGAGAGATTGTTTACATGGTGGCCACCACAAACCTTACTCCTACTGTACTTCCACCGTGCAAAGCTTCAAATCCTAGTGTACATTGGTTTTTCTTGCTTGTTTTGGGACAGAAATTGGGGTTATAAAAAACAGTTACTTTCAGATCCGATAAAGGGTGATGTTGACAAGTATGACATTACAGGTTTTCTCAACATCAAACTAAAAACATACATAATAAGCCCTTTTCACACTAGTCAAATCCCGGGGCGTCCCCAGGGAATTACATTCAGCCTTTTCACACTTGGATTGCTTTACCCCCAGTCTGCCCCGGTAAATGGTCATCCCCGGGGGAATAGCCACCCCTGCTCCGGAGTAGGGGTAAGCGGTAAAACCCCGGGGGCTTGAGAATCCCCTAGTAACGGCTAGTGGGAAACAAAAGCAGATTGTGCTTACCACAGTTTACATGGCAGACAGATCACATAAACAAACTGTGAAAGGTCAGAGAGATAAACAGTTGAGGCCAGGAAATGCGCGCTAAATAGTGTGGTCCGAGTTCAAGGTGTTTGTTTTTACAGATCTGTATTCAAGTATTTATAAAGTTTTGTTGTTTTTATAGAAACCAAATATAAATGAAAACATATTTCACTTTATATTTTTGGAAGAATTTATCCGTTTCCAAAACTAATGATTTTGAAGTAGGTTAAATTTGAAATTGTTTTGGACGAGGTAAAATGGTTAGTATCCGTCTCACTGAACGTGTAATAAGATTCCCTGCAAATAAAGGTACCAGTTTGTCAACTGATTATCATAACACTCCAAAGAAGTTTGATCACCCAAAGAAGTTCATGTCAGCTTTTGACAATGAATCGTTTTGTATTTTTTCTTTGTAGCCATTTTGATTGTTTACAATTCAATGCGAGTACGTGCACATATTGCATACTGGGATTGCGTGTTTCCGCCTAGCTACATGTACATTCATGACTTCCGTTAGCCAAAAAAAACACAGCGCGGTTGCCCTGGGGTTTGATCATAGTGTGAAACATGCGTGCAGAACCCTGGTGAATAAGGATCCAGGGAATATGCGGGTGATGACATTGTGAAACTACACCTGGGTAACCGTGGGCTAAAAAACTACTGGGGCCTCCCTGGGGTTGTATTCCACGTGGATAAGAGATGTAGTGCGAAAAGGACTACAGACATTATGATTGACACTAAAAGAGAGATACAGTGATGACTGTTAGGGTTTGAAACCGAGGACAGGAATTTGGGGACTGCCTTGGTCTATCAACTCAGAAATCAAACCCTTAAGTTGGTGGTCTCCCAATTTTCAAAATCTTTGATACTGACAAAATCTATGAATTATGAAGCCGAGTTGATAGATCACCAATAGAGTAATCAAGAGGTCACACATTCAAGTCCAGCTTTAATTATGTTTCCAGTCAGTTTCCCTTGTGGTTTACTTGAAAAGAATGCTTTAAAAAGCTGTCATGAGGTTCCTTGTCATAGGACTGTCATTTCTTTCCTTAAAATGCTCAGAACATATACTTACATTTGACATGTTTGTCCAGCTCTTTGCCATAAGCCTTCAGCAGGAAGCAAAGATTGGCAACAGCAAACTCAAAATGGCGAGGGTTGGCAACACTCAATGAAGCATGGCAGTCTTGGACAGACTTCCATAAGCTATGTGGATCTTTACAATGTGATGTCTTAGAAGGAGGTGGTGAGGAGCCAGGGGAAGAATGCTTGGAGGTGGATGGGGTTGTCTTTGACTCTTGCTCCTCCATATCCTTAGGGAAAATGAACAAAACATGGTTTGGATGTAAGCATATTTGGTAAATATGAGAGTCCAGATGTTAATAATTGACTTAGCTGTTTTACATGCAAGTCTTCTAATCAACCTTTGAATAGAAGGTTAACCATATACATGATTATTATGATTGTATATGATATTAGATGTTGTAATGTTTATTCTGTAAACCAATGCCATTGCTAATCAAAAGCAATCCCATGAAGACAGGCTTTTTTTTTAAATGCCTCATTATCATCTCCATGAAACATATTCCCTCTCTCTTCACCACACTCAGGACACATTTGTCCTTCCAGTAATAACCCAGAATGCTAAATTGCCATAAAACAAAGTTTTTTTCTGTCTAAATACCAACTGCAAATTGGAAGCCTCATTCGTTCATCTCTCTGATCTGCTTTGGACTTTCCCAGATTAACCTCCTATAGGTTTAACAATCAAAGACACTCAAAAATGTTATGTCACTCCCAACCCATTGACTTTGTGCAGTGCACTCAAATAAATGCAAGGACATATGGCTTTAGTAGGAGGTCAAACCAAAACCACTCGACTGTAACTTATGCAGTACATACACAGCTCTGTGTGACTCTGCATATAACTTGTAAGACATACACAAGTGTGTTTGACTTTGCCACTATCTCCAGCACTCTTATACACATGTGTGAACAATTGGCAATGCAACCAAAAATACTCAAGTGAGTGTCTGTGGGTGCGGTGCTTACTGGGCCAAATTTCAGCCTGGGCATAGGAGGGTTAATCCCAACTATACATGTATTACCAAATGTTTTCACCCACAAATGAACATGGTCACCGGTAGTTTATTCCAATCAAATGCACGTTGTATGTTTGGGCTACTGGAACACAGACTAGATGGACACCTACTGCATGTACTTTCCTAAAATAATATTTATATTCTGGACAAGTGTACCACACATTTACATGTACCCTTGCCAGCCAGGCACATCCCTAATATAATGTATGATTAACCCTAACCACCCCAAATCCTGCAAAATCCTCCAAGGGGCACTTTTGGGAACAATTCAGCACTGTTGGAAACTGGTACTTTCACCTCTTTAAATGGGACAAAATTACTACATGTTAAGATGTACAGGCCATAAGTGTTGAATCTGAAAGATCAATATGAAAGATCAATATGAAAGATCAAAAGCATGGTGCATTTTGAAGATAAGGGCATGTTTCCAAAAGTACACTAATGGACTTTGGAGGATTCAGGAAGGTTCCTAACCAGAATACCTAGGGGGTTATAGGTTACTTAACCCTTGTATACATGCAGTCTCCAAAATGCTGCAAAAAAAAGAACTGCTAAGTACACAATGCTTTTTGTGTGCATGCCTCAAAATATTGCATACTGTACAGAAGAATGGTACATGGATACCCCAAAATGCCCCTGGGTATGGGACAAAAACTAGTTACTGCACTGGTTTATTTCAAGTTAGCCTTGCAATGAAACAAAGCAGGTGGCTGCTTCAGTTTACCTCATCTCTCTGAAGAGCCTTGGGCTATGCCATTAATCATTAGATAAGAAAGTGCGTACCACAATATGTCCCAGTTGAGACATTTTGAAGTATGGGTCCAATTTGTGAAGAACTACACTGATAATAGGAGGGTTAATGAACATATAACTGCACTGTATGTACCTCTCCTTCCAGGGTTCTACCCATGCCATGTAGCTTCTTAGGGCTTCTATGACCAAGAGATCCTGGGATGGTATTTGCTCCTCTGCCTTTCATCAATCGTGCCGAGTATCCATTGTTACTTAGTGATGAAATACTATTGGCTGCCATGTCTTAATTTCACAAGTGTTTCTATTCTGTGTACATATCTACAAAAGACAATGAATGAATGTACATTGGTTAAATATCATTATTCCCTGTACCAATACATCCTTTTGACTGACAAAACAACATTTATCTCAAATTGTGACCTTGAAATAGACT
Source organism: Zoroaster sp. YZ-2022 (assembly GCA_029582265.1). Taxonomy (NCBI): domain Eukaryota; kingdom Metazoa; phylum Echinodermata; class Asteroidea; order Forcipulatida; family Zoroasteridae; genus Zoroaster; species Zoroaster sp. YZ-2022. The sequence goes on from CM055822.1 coordinate 29,971,623, forward strand.
CCACATTTCACACAGCACTCATCACACAGTCAACTTCCTAAGCCTTGCATATATATTGATTATGTGGCCCATTTCTGAAAAGTTTGTCTGTAGTAGTCAAAATGGTTGCTTAACCCTAACCCCTAGGTATTGTGGCTAGGAACCTTCCTGAATCCTCCAAAATCCATCAGAACACTTTTGGAAACATGCCCTTATCTTCAAATTGCATCATGCATTTTTGTTGATCTTTCATATTCAGCACTTATGGCCTGTACTTCTTGCCAGATAGTAATTTTGTCCCATTTGAAGAGGTGAAAGTGCCAGTTTCCAACAGTGCTAATTTTCCTCCAAAAAGTGCCTCTTGGAGGATTTTGCAGGATTTGGGGGTACATGTAGTTAGGGTTAATATAAATATGTGCTTTTGCTGCTGTGGTTTGTCTTGGTGCATGTACATGTAACTACCAGACTTTGAGCTACAAATTAAAGATTTTCCATTGTGTGGGAATGACATTTTGTCCTTGCTGAAAACCCAGTAAGCAACGGCCAACAGAGGGCGGCAGTCTGCTGCCCTCACTGTGTACACTGCACTATTCATAGCTGACCTAGTTATGGTTTTGTGCAGTGGGTTGTAAATGAAAGTTGTTTATCGTAAAAAAAAGATACAAGTTGGGCGGATGGCTACGTATTCATGAGTAGTGCAAATTAGGATGCAAGGATGCAAATTAGTTCCAATCGGGGGCTTTTTGGTTGTTTATGTACACTTAGTTTGTCACCCCATGGCAAATTATGAGTAGTTAATTGTTTTTATATTCATATTTGTGGTGCATTATATTATTTCTTAACGGCTTACAATAGATTTGTAATCTCTGAGCAGGGAGCAGGATATACAAAAATGCCAAGTATGAGTAAAAGTTCTTAATAATAATAATAATAAAGATTTATAGCGCGCACATATCCACCCTGCTGGGCGCTCAAGGCGCGGAAACAAAGATAAAAACATGAATACAAACAATATACAATGATAACATAGGGAAAAATTATGTACTGAGATACACGTACCTACAATGGAATTACAAATATACATCATCTTTGAAGAATTGTGACATAAGATGAGTTTTAAGCATCGACTTAAATCTAGTTATACTATGACAAGATTTGAGTTTAGTTGGAAGATGATTCCAGAGTCTCGAGCCGCGACAGAAAAAGACCTATCACCCCAGTTCCGTTTTGATGTTGGTTCCTTTAGGAGTGACATGTTGCTGGAGCGCAAATTGCGTGATGGAGTGTAGACTTTAAGCAGTTCAGAAATATAAATTGGAGCAATGTTATTAAAAGATTTGTGAACAATTAGCATAAGTTTAAAAACAATTCTCTGTGAAACAGGAAGCCAGTGCAGTTCTTTCAAGATTGGCGTGATATGGCATGACTTTTTGGACAAAGTCACAACACGAGCTGCTGTGTTTTGTATGTTCTGAAGACGAGATATTTTATTCTGCGGAGACCGAGAGTAGAGCATTCCGTTATCGAGGCGTGATGTGACAAACGCATGAATAATTTGTTCAGTAGCACTTTTATTCAAGTATTTCCTTATTCGCTGATATTTCTGATATGAAATGATGATATGCGAACAATGTTGGAGATATGAGGTTTTAAAGTCATTGTCGAGTCAAATATAACACCCAAATTACGTGCTTGTGATGAGGGGTTATCTAGTCACCAATTGCAATAGATGGAAGAGAAACTTTAGACAATTGCTGACGTGATCCAAATAGAACAAATTCTGTTTTTTCGTCGCTCAATTTCAGGAAGTTTTGTCGCATCCAACCGAATCTCTTGAATACATTTCTCCAGTGTTGTAATGCAGGAATCGGCAGGTTCTTGAGAAGATTTAAAAGTAATGTAGAGCTGCGTGTCATCAGCGTAGACATGGTAATTTAAATTATACTTCAAAATGATATCACGAACTGGAAACGTATAAACAGTAAACCACTGTGGGCCGAGCACGGAGCCTTGGGGTACAGAATAGTCAAGAATAACAGGCTCGGAGGTGGCATTACCAATACAAACATGCTGAGGCCTATTTAAAAGGTAGGACTTACACCAATCCAGGGCTTGATCGAGAAACAGTTTTTTTTTTTAATCGTAATGACGATAACTTCTAAGTGACTTCAATAAATATATCAGTTGGAGAATTCAAACTGTACGAGTCATCCCAGATTATTCTCACATTCTCATAAGTTTTGTCTTATGGCATTTCACTACCATTGCAATGAATAGGTTTATTGGCTTTTACAGCCCAAAATTATACAATCAGTTTATTCAGATGTACAGGCATTGTAAGTGTTACGCACCTTTTAATTATCTGGGTTCAAGACTAGGCAAGATAACACATTCGTATTAAAAAATAAAATAATGGTGATATTAAAACTTATACTTAACCAGTTCGCGTCGGAGACCGTGTATACACGCATTTTTTTTTTGAACCGGGGATCGGAGAGCGTCTAAACATGCATTCCGATTTTTGTGTGTGTTACCGGGAGACTTGTCAACACGCCACATGTGGCGTGCCGTCGTGGCGGCTGACTTGTATAAACACAATCGTTTCTTGGAGTCCATGGGGTCACGGTTCAGTGGCACCGGACAAAAGGCACTGCAAACAATGAACGAGTTCACTCTTTTTGTTGATTTTTGCGTAATCCCTTTATCCAAGACCTGTTCCTTTGACGTACCAGCCAAGCACTTGTAAAGACGGATTTATATCCATTGTTTACGAGGCCTTTCCTCTCTCTCCCAGTATGCCGTCTGTTCGACCGGGCGCTGGTCGCTAATAGGCCGTTGCATCGGAGCTTGCCAACGGTCTAATTGTGCTGAACAAACACAACCGTAATTAAAAAACTAGCCATTTAATTCTCGAAATGTCACCGAGTAAGGGTGTTTATTTGGGTGTCCGGACTTAGTTTCATTGACAAAAAAAATTATTAATGGCTAGAAATTTTTTCTGATTTTTCACTGAAAATAAACCCGCACGGGGGACCAGAAAAAATATATATTCCCGACGTGAACTGGTTAAGGTTGATTATGATATCGAATATTCTTTGAAATGTTTTTTCAGAGGAGCTTTATATTTATTATCTACACTAACCTCTGAATTTGTATAGTACATATAAATTCCACATTAAAATGCATGATTTTGTGTTTGTCGAATTGAATACATATTTTCTTTTTTCAATTCAATTCAATTTCATTTATTATCATGATAAAAACATTGATTTCCCAGTGTACAAATTGTACAATAAAACTTAAAATTTACAAGACTACAAATATATTATAAAAAGTCTATAAAAACGACCTTCATAAAGCCATCAGGTTACAGAGGACAATTCAGGAAAAACAAACAATAAATAAACAAACAAACAGACAGACAGACAGCCAAACAAACAAACAAGCAGCAAACAACCAAAAAAAAAAGAAAAAAAAAAAGAATGGAAACAGACAAACACACACACCCTCACAAACAAAACACTAACAAGGCAAAACACATATCAATAACACCACAACAGACAAAACGAACAAGATTTGAACAAAGATACTGGACAAAGGGAAACAGACCCAAAGATAAAATTACAACACTAACATCAAAAAAGCACATAAAAGTAAACAGTAGTACACAAAAAGTAACCAGTGTGAACTAAAGATAAACGACAAAATGAAATATTAGGCTGAAACTTTTACAAGTTATCAGATTGATTAGTTCGAATGGAACTCAACGCACGACGTAGCGCTCCAACAACTAAAAGACTCACTCTCACGCGAAGCTGTCGGTGCATACTTCGATCCAGCCAAAGACACGGAAGTATGGGTTGATGCGAGTCCAGTTGGCCTTGGTGCAATGCTAACATAAACTGATAAACAAGGACTAAGCAAAGTAGTCAGCTATGCCAGTCGCGCTCTGACACCCACCGAACAGCGCTACAGTCAAATTGAGAGAGAAGCCCTAGGAATAACTTGGGGAATACAACGCTTCCATATATACCTCTTCGGTCAAGCGTTTACAGTCATGCACTTTAAAAAAATGTTTTAGCAACAATGATGCAAGTTCTGCTGAATCACAAATAAAAATGGCCGTCACTAGTGTCAGCCCTTCTGCCAATGTCTACCCACTTGAACACTACTTGGATAAGATGCTGAGTTTAGAAACAATTATGGTTTATTCCAAGTCAGTGGCCTTCACTGTAAGTGCCCACATGCTTGCATGGTTATATACTCAAGGGAGTAACTGGAAACCTTCCGAGGAGGGCAATGGCTAATGACTAAAATCATTATTGATTTTTTCCTTTAAATGCATACAAAGTTATTATCCTGCAAAGTTTTAATGTTCCCAGCATGGTTATAATTAATCAAATACCATCAACTGTTTCAACCAGTGATTTGTGTTTTCACAAATCACTAAATACTTTAACCCTCCTATGCCCAGGCTGAAATTTGGCCCAGTCAGCACGGCACTCACAGACAGTCACTTGAGTATTTTTGGTTGCATTGCCAATTGCTAGGTCAAACCACAGAGTCACACAGAGCTGTGTATGAGTGCACTGCACAAAGTCAATGGGTTGGGAGTTACATACAAATTTTGAGTGTCTTTGGGTTTGACCTATCACAGACACATAATAATAATAATAATAATAATGTATAGATTTATATAGCGCACGTATCCACCAACTAAGTGGCGCTCAAGGCGCATTATATTATTATCCCTGCTCATAAGGCTCATAAGGCTCATAAATCATTCCTGAAACCATCTCAGCTCCCTGGGGAGTATACAGCTCAATTGCTGCCATTTCTAGCGCATAGAGAGCAAACCATCTCTGCCTTCACAGGTACCCATTTAACCCCTGGGTGGAGAGAAGCAATTATGGTTAAGTGTCTTGCTCAAGGACACAGGTGTCACGGCTGGGGCTCGAACCCACACTCTGCTGCTGGCAACACCAGAACTTGAGTTCAGTGCGCTAGACCGCTCGGCCACGACAATCCACTTTACGTGCATTATACAACACACGGGACCTACGGCTTTACGTCCCATCCGAAGGACGAAGCAATTATGGTTAAGTACCTTGCTCAAGGATACAAGTGTCACGACTGGGGCTCGAACCCACACCCTGCTGCTGGCAACACCAGAACTTGAGTTCGGTGCGCTAGACCGCTCGGCCACGACACTCCACATGTGCTTGCACGTATTTGAATGCACTGCACAAAGTCAATGGGTTAAGAGAGACATACAAATTTTGAGTGTCTTTGAGTGTTAAACCTATGAGGGTTTTAATAGTACCAGTTTTTTCCATGGTGAGCATCACAACATTCATAAACATGCACTGTATTCAAGTAGGTTGTTTTTCGTTTTCTAAGTTGTGGGAGCAAGTCTCCAGCTGTCTCAAATCATAAAAAAACACACTTTAAAAATTGTGAAATAATTTACAGATTTAAATGGGTTCCATACTCTGAAAACCACAAATGACCCCATTAATTGTTTATAGAGCTATTTAGCTTACATTGCTACATGTACATTGAATGTGTGGTACCCCAGACACGGTCAAATTCCTAATCTCCTGGCATTAATATCTCTTGCTTTCCTGTGTATAAGTACATGTGTGTGTGTGTGTTTCAGTGATAAATATCCTGCTACATGTAGGTCCAAAACTTAAGATCATTAAATAAAAGTTTGCATTGTACACAGATAAGCCCCTTTCACACTAGACGTATTTCCCGGGAAATCTGTTCACACTTCAAAAGTTACTCCCAGGAAATTCCCGGGAAGTAGCTTATTCCCGGGAAATAATTACCCCTGCTCGGGAGTAGGGGTAAGCGAGTTTTTCCCGGGAATAGTGTTTTTCCCGGGAAATAGCAACTAGTGTGAAACGAAAGGGAATTTCCCGGGAATTGGCTCTGTAGTGTGAAAAGGGCTATAGCAACAGTTTATTCTTTATTTTAGTATCCTTCTAATTAGCTGGAATGTAAGTTGGAAGCACTTAATTGGCCCATAGAGGAAGGAACACACATGCCCTAGCTGTCAGGTCAAATAAACAAAGCATAAACACAGGATTTGAGACAATGAACCAACAACCCAAAATGATTTATTCACTAACTGCTTATTCAGCCCACAATGGTAAGCTAAGCAGATGAATGCAAACTACATGTACCTGATAACACCATAAAGAAAGTGCCCCACACTGGGCTTTCTGGTCATTCTCTGTGGTCACTCATAATCAGTGTGCTTCACTGGGTAATATGAAGGCCTGAAATCTGGCTCTTGTTTGGTAATGGACCCTATGGTTGGGGTTCCTTGCTTTCCAGTAAAACCATGGATTAATTTGACCAGAAAACCATGGATCAATATGACTAGTAAAACCATTGATCAATATGACCAGTAAAACCATGGATCAATTTGACCAGTAAAACCATGGGTCAATTTGACCAGTAAAACCATGGATCAATTTGACCAGTAAAACCATGAGTCAATTTGACCAGTAAAACCATGAGTCAATTTGACCAGTAAAACCATGGGTCAATTTGACCTGTAAAACCACGGATCAATTTGACCAGAAAAACCATTAATCAATTTGAACAGCATCTAATTGACCAACATTTGTAATTACCTGATTAAAACATTATAGAATTATTATCCGAAAGCTAATATGTGAAGTTGAAATCAACTATTCTGAAAATTGTTTCTGTCTGAAGTGCTCTCGTTTCAGAAAAAAAAACACCCCAAAAACATGCACATAGATAAAATCAAAAAGTGTCAAAAGCAACTGTCAGCTCCAATCCAAGTGTTTCTGTAAAAACAGAGATGAATTTTAACAGGTTGGTTGTTTAATTCAGCCTTTCTCCATGGTCTATGCAAGAAAACCCAATCATTTATTAATTATGTCATGGTCTATTAGTATTAGTCAACACCGTGACGAGGTAGCATTTAGTAGTAGCTACATGAAGTTAAGGCTGTGCGTTTTCAGTTATTTCAGGAACCGGATGTACCCTAAATTGGAAATCTTTGGATACCCGAGTACCCATAAACAATTTTGTAAAAACACATAAATACTCCAAAATAGGGGTGACGATATTGATTGATTTGATAGTCGATTATTGACGGCTATGATTATCAGCGATACGATATTATCGTTTCAATATGCGGATTTTTTAAATACATGAAAAAACATATGTATCGTACATTAATGACATTGGACACCAAAATAACTACTTATGCAAGTTCTACAGGGAAGTTGCATAGGTAATAAACAGTTACTCCAAACAGTCACTCCAAAACAAGCCGACTTCTTAGATTTTTGCCACTCGGTGCAACAAACATTTCATTAAAAAAAACTCACCGTGACGTCCATAAACAAACACGTGGTTTATAAATGACAACAGCTCGTTGACGGCATAGAACAATAAAATCACAGATGTTCATGAAAAACAATTGAGGTCATGTAAATCCCTTACTATTTGTATCGAGTAAAATCAGTGGTTAAACAACTTTTTCCACTTTCACAAGCACTAAGTTTCCAGTAAATCATACAATTTTACTACGATTTTTATTTTTGTAACAAGCATGACTTAGATAAGTTTATGCAACCAGTATTAATATGCCATAGTTTTTAAAAATGTTTTCTGAGAAATGCTAAGCCAAAGGCAAGTGCGTCATTTCACGAGTGCGGCGAATTACGTACATGGACGATATATTAAAAATGACTTAAGTCGTAGCATACCCATTCCCCACACACATTTTGGTAAAAAAAATCTGAGACTTCCATTTGTGTGGATTAAATGTTCAGTCGAAAGTCTTTTATGGGTAACTGGAACCGAAAATGGAACCGGGTAATGACAGTTAGATAGGTGCACATGACGTCTGACTGACGTCTGAATGTACGATTAAAGAGCCAAGAGTTATTAATTTATACATTGTATCTTCTACAATACAGTTCTAGTTCTACCTAACTTAAAGTTAGTTGGAAAGAATGTCGAACCCAACTGCCACTTGTGCACAATGTCTATTGGAATGTCGGTCGTTTCGTACCCAAGTCGTTTCGTACCCAAGTCGTTTCGTACCCAGGCTTCATAGCACAGTAACAAAGGGTTCCAAGTCCTTTTATATTGAACAACAATGTGACTGTCAATCACTGTTGATGGGTTCACGGGAAATGTGTTGTCGCTGCGGTTTGTTTCGTTTGGTTTTTTTGAGCTTGGATTTAATAAATTCAATTCCCAGCATGAAATAAAATCTAATAATGAAATCTATTCCCAGAATTATTTGCATTTCTTTTGAATGATTGACAGGACCATTAATGAGGTATTAATTCACCGGCCGGTCATTCAAAACGAAAAGCAAAAAAAAATTTATGCACAAGTCCGACGCAGAATGATTGACAGGACCATCGAGCAAGGACCGCAGTCTTAATCCCTTGGAACGTGATACATGTCTATGATGATGCCGCACGTCGACGATGTCACAGGAGCAGGTTTGCGAGACTGGCTTAATCTCCTTTGTGCGTCATAATTGACTGGGTACAAAACGACTTGGGTACGAAACGACTTGGGTACGAAACGACCTGCTTCGGTCTATTGCATGTGTTTTAGCAGATGACAAAATGGCCAATATCTCATTTGATGTGCATACATTCATTGCTCAAAACCTCCCAAAATATCGTTTCCAATCCTCACTTAACTAGACTTTCCTCAAGTGAATCCTCTATCATCTTTTAAAGCCAATAAAGGACAATCTGTGAAATTGGTCATATAGGCCTATGGACAGTGATTAGCTATGTGACAAAAATGTTCAAAATCAACAGATTCCAATACAACTGGTGTCATTGTCAAGGTCTTGAATAGACGATTACAATGATATAAGGATCATCTTCCTGTGACCAAAAAATAAGGAAGTTATGACATGTTGAATCCGGCAATTTTAGGCCCGTAAATGGCAATTATTTTATAAGGAAAAACATAAGAAATGTAAATTTGACTTGTGACCCGTTTCCAAGATTTTCTCGGATTCCATATCATAACTTTCTTAATTCTTGTCCGATTTTCAAAAGGTTGGTATCACTGGAATGCTTGGGAAAAGAGGAAGAATAATAACCTATTTCCAGGCTAATTCAATTATTAGTTTGTTTTGTAGTGCTGATTTACAAATAAGAAATAAAATAAAAATAATGAAAAAAACCAAAAAAACTCAAATCTGAGGATTATTTTCCTATTTTTACACTGAAACCTTCGAAAGATTCTCATCCCAGATTTAATTAAATATTAGAACAGTTTATAAATTATATTGGACTAGAAAGATAAAACAAAATAATGAAAATATATTTTAAAAAATAGCAAAAAAATTACTCACATCTGAGAATTTTTAATATTTATACTAGTATAAATTATACTGAAATCCGCGAGAAATTCTTATCCCTGATTTAATTAAACATTATAAAAAATAATAAATGATATTGGACTGAAAATATGAAGGAAAAAAATGAAATAGGTTCATGAGAACTAATATTTATTGTGTTACGCCGATGTATATTAGGTTTAACACGGACGATTTATCGGACTGAAAATTGGTAGGTCTAACGTGCGCTGAACGCGGCGCAATAAAATCTTTGGTTGACATCGATTTCTGTGCATCAAAAAAACGTAACTGCTAATCCTCCAATCGCCGTCAAAATTGGCCAAGAGGTAGAAAACAAGTATAGAAAAATTAATATTGTGGTTTGATAAGGTGTTTTAATCACCTTTGAGTAAATCGTCGATGGTTTTGATGAGCAAGAACAAACCCAAACTTCGAGAATTTTTTTTGGAAACTTCTCGATGCCGCATTCAGAAAATTTGAGAACGACGTTGAAGTAGAATATGTGATCTACGTCTTCGGAAAAAAAACTCCTGGGTACGTCAAAAAGAACAGCCTCAGCGAAACGTTACAAAGCGCTATCTCCACGGTGTCTTCGCCACGGCGATTCAACCCGAGATTGAGGCCGCGGCCGAAAAGATTTGCGACAATAACACAATGCGTGGGATACGCACATATACCTACAGTGATGGATAGAAAAAGTGGCGGTTGTAATGTATTCTACATTCTTTCCAAAGCCGATAGTAATATGTGATACCCTCCATGGTGATACTATCCCTGGTAAAAGGACGAGTACTTATCATTTAGAATCAAGACAGTTTTTTAACCAAACAACAAATTACACGATTACCTTGAATGTGCGTCGTCGTGTGATCAGCTGTAACTTTGAAAGAGAGAGCATTCAGGAAGCATGCATGCAGCTCTACATAGTACATATGCACAACCAAGATCAAGCTAGCCGCGGATTCAACCGCGGATTCAGCCGCGTATTCAGCCGCGGATTCAGCCGCGGATTCAACCGCGGATTCAGCTGCAGGTTTTCTCACGGATTTAACCGGATCGGGTCAGTTTAAAAACTGGATAGATGTAAATTTAATACCCACGATCAGGTTGGTCCAGTCCGTGTGAATACTGCACTCAATACGGTATGTTTCCACACGGCCGGGCGCAGGCGAAATAAAAATGATGATTGCGCCCAGCCTCTGTCGTTAAAAGCGTAATCGTATAACGCCAAAACCACGATATGAGGTGAAATGTCATCTCCATAATTCGTTAACAAAAGTTAACAAAAAATAACATTAAATGGGGCACAAATTGTTTTAACTTTTGACGAGTTGGTCACAAATATACTCTGCATTGTGTAATATATACACGGCATATACCGGCGATAATGGTACATATTCTAAAGTCCCTTTAATTATGAAATATTAATCGTATCATGCCAAAACCACGATATGCCCTAAGTTGAAATGTCATCTCCATAATTCGTTAACAAAAATTAACAAAAATTAACATTAATAGGGGGCACAAATTGTTTTAACTTTTGATGAGTTGGTCACAAATACTCTGCATTGTTTAACTATATATACACGGCATATACCGGCGATAATGGTACATATTCTAGAGTCCCTTTAATTATGAAATATTAATCGTATCATGCCAAAACCACGATATGCCCTAAGTTGAAATGTCATCTCCATAATTCGTTAACAAAAATTAACAAAAATTAACATTAAAGGGGGCACAAATTGTTTTAACTTTTGACGAGATGGTCACAAATATACTCTGCATTGTGTAATATATACACGGCATATACCGGCGATAATGGTACATATTCTAGAGTCCCTTTAATTATGAAATATTAATCGTATCATGCCAAAACCACGATATGCCCTAAATTGAAATGTCAACTTCATAATTCATTAACAAAAATTAACAAAAATTAACAAAAATTAACATTAAAGGGGGCACAAATTGTTTTAACTTTTGACGAGTTGGTCACAAATATACTCTGCATTGTGTAATATATACACGGCATATACTGGCGATAATGGTACATATTCTAGAGTCCCTTTACTTATAAAATATTAATCGTATCATGTCAAAACCACGATATGCCCTAAGTTGAAATGTCATCTCCATAATTCGTTAACAAAAATTTACAAAAATTAACATTAAAGAGGGGGTACAAATTGTTTTAACTTTTGATGAGTTGGTCACAAATACTCTGCATTGTTTAACTATACACGATATTCTAGTTATTTTATTGGTACAATGGGAGACCATCCACAACCTAAACAATAAATTACCTCTCATATGGCAAAAGTGGACAAGTTCCACTCAAAATCGGTGCCCATCCCAACGAGTTTCCAATTGTGAATTCTTATGTTATCAATCAATTTGTAAGAATAATTGTAGATTAAACAACTTTGTAGACAACAAACTCCAGCTCGCAATTTGGCTTCTACAATTATCATAGAGAGACTATTATTATTTTGGTTAATGTGAACCTGGATCTCATCTGTTCGCAAGCTAATTGTTAGTCTAAACATAGAGCAAGGACATCCTTGATATGGGCTTAAAACCACATAGTTTTAAGATCCTATGATAACAGTTGTCATTAATCTATCAACACGATATAGGCATCATTGCGTCAATCACAGACCCTGTCAGAGGGATATAATTATAACACTCAGACGGCCAAGCTATACGCCATCTGGTCATCTATCATCATGTTAATGATAGCCTTTCCAGTTAAATTCCGTTGGTAATTTGTGTCCCCTTTAATGTTCCTTTTTGTTAATTTTTGTTAATGAATTATAAAGTTGACATTTCAACTTAGGGCATATCGTGGTTTTAGCATGATACAATTAATAATTCATAATTAAAGGGACCCTAGAATATGTACCATTAACGCCGGTATATGCCGTGTATATATTACACAATGCCGAGCATTTATGATCACTCGTCAAAAGTTAAAACAATTTGTACCCCCTTTAATGTTATTTTTTGTTAAGTTTTGTTACTGAATTATGGAGATGACATTTCAACTTAGGGCATATCGTGGTTTTGGCATGATACGATTAATATTTCATAATTAAAGGGACCCTAGAATATGTACCATTATCGTCGGTATATGCCGTGTAGGCTATAGTTACACAATGCAGAGTATTTGTGACCAACTCGTCAAAAGTTAAAACAATTTGTGCCCTCTTTAATGTTAATTTTTGTTAATGAATTATGAAGTTGACATTTCAACTTAGGGCATATCGTGGTGTTGGCATGATACGATTAATATTTCATAATTAAAGGGACCCTAGAATATGTACCATTATCGTCGGTATATGCCGTGTAGGCTATAGTTACACAATGCAGAGTATTTGTGACCAACTCGTCAAAAGTTAAAACAATTTGTGCCCTCTTTAATGTTAATTTTTGTTAATTTTTGTTAATGAATTATGAAGTTCACATTTCAACTTAGGGCATATCGTGGTTTTGGCATGATACGATTAATATTTCATAATTAAAGGGACCCTAGAATATGTACCATTATCGTCGGTACATGCCGTGTATAGTTAAACAATGCAGAGTATTTGTGACCAACTCATCAAAAGTTAAAACAATTTGTGCCCTCTTTAATGTAAATTTTTGCTAATTTTTGTTAATGAATTATGAAGTTCACATTTCAACTTAGGGCATATCATGGCTTTGGTATGATACGATTAATATTTCATAATTAAAGGGACTCTGTAATATGTACCATTGTCGCCGGTATATGCCATGTATATATTACACAGTTAAACAATGGCGAGTATTTATGACCAACTCATGTGCCCTCTTTAAGGTTATTTATTGTTAATTTTTGTTAATGAATTATGATGTTCACATTGCAACTTAGGGCATATAGTGGTATTGGCATGATACGATTGATATAAGGGATATGTACCATTATCATCAGTATATACAGTGTATATATATAGAGTATGATCACTCGTCAAAAGTTAAAACAATTTGTGGCCCCTTTAATGTTAATTTTTGTTAATGAATTATGAAGGTGACATTTCAACTTTTTGGCATGATACGATTCATATTTCATAATTAAAGGGACACTAGAAGATGTACCATTATCGTCGGTAGGCCTATATGCCGTGTATGTAGCCTATAGTTAAACAATGCCGAGTATTTATGACTATCTCATCAACAGTTTAAAAAATATGTGCCCCCTTTAATGGTCATGAAGTTATGATATAATAATAGGGCTTGGACATGTACACTCATTAGCGTGAGCTCGTTTCTTCGGCCGTGTGGATATACATGTACGCCGTCTATAATTGAGGGCCACACAGAAGGTGGCCAACCTGATCGTGGTTTTCGAATTCATCCGGATTTTAACCCACAGCGTTGAATCCGCGGCTGAATCCGCGGCTAGCTTGATCTTGGTCGACAGTACAGCGAGATTCGATGAACGAAGTTAAATTTAACTGCGCATGCGATTCTAAAGGACCCTCGATTATGCTTGCGCATGGGGGAAGCGGGCGGTAGCAAGAGGGGCGGGGGAGATCAGAGTGATGGTATTTCAAGTACGGTATACCGTATACAAACTATGGTAGCCTATTTGAGCATGGAGGTATTTCAGTGATGGGTCTCCTGTAAGAAGTGCCTTTAGATCGGATGGAACTCAGTCATGCTGGATATGAGGCACTGTAATTTTGTCGAGAGTGAAGTTTGTCCAACCGGCAGCATATTTTTCCCCCAGGATGAACATGGGCAATGTTTGAAAATATGTCTTTTAGAAAAATTTTGTTAAAAGACAAGAATTTTTTTTAAATAGGAATTTCATAGAAATTGCCCACATCCGTCCTGGGAAAAAATATGGCAGCCAGCAGGGTGAACCATGTTTTGTTGGATGTTTGTTTTTGTGTGCATATTCTGATATTTTGTGCTTATTTTCATCATATTCTCTTCACAAAATGTCATTATAAAGTACACACAAATGTTAAAATTTACCTTCCAAGCAGCATTAGGCATTTTAGATGTTTTAATATTTACTTATTTGCCTCTATTAATATGCTGACTTACACTATCTGTTTGAAGACAATCTCTTATTATCCTGACCCACTTGCCAGTTTTATCGAGTATTTTATTCAGAATTATTAAGGTTGTTTTTTAAATGATGTTGAAAAGTACATTATGATACTTGCTGCTGAACACAGTTAAAAATATCCAATAAATCTAATATCTGCCTGCATGATGCTCAGTTAACTACATGTATACGAATATTTGTCAATATGAATTGTTGAATTTATGTTTAAAGCCTCTAGTGTTTCAATTTTGGTATATATGATCTCTTTGCGATCATGACATTGTGATCTAAAATAAAACTATTAAAGCAGAAAGTTTGAGTAAAGTAAATTTTCTCTGAAACTTGAAGCCCATTTGAGCTTAAATTGATATCTTATTTTTATTGTTATATTTTAGTAATATATAACTTGATCTTCATTAATGAAGGCATAACAAAATACTGAAATTTTTAGTTCTTTGTATTTTTCATTAGGTGAAATCCTAGCTAAGCAACTGGTACACTTTGGAAGTGATCCACGGCCCTGCCTCCAAACCCCTTGGTTGGCCATAATTACGTAATTTAATTTGGGAATATTTAAAATATATGTCGGTATATGGAGGTTCTTCCTATTTGCTTTCATCATTCTAAATTAATCTCAACCTTTGTTTTTCATTATTTTTGACCATTCATTCCTTTGCCTTTCTAATTTATTTTTAAAAAGTTAAGGGGGAAGAAATCAAAAATAATTTGCTGAAGGTCCTGGTTACAATTTGAAAGCACACGAAGAAAAAAAATGGACTTGTGAGAGATCTTAACTGGTCCTTATCCCCCGATTTAATTGACATATTTTTATACAGATTACATTGATTGGCAATTCTGATAATAATACAAGAACTATTAACATTTAGCAAGCTTACCTCAGAAAATTGTATTCGTGCCTATAATATTATTCTTCCACCAAAGAATGAAATACAAATAAATACATGAATGTATCCTGTTTACCAAAGTAGATATTCCAAAACAGGCTTCGATGCTAGCAATGTTTGTTCTAATAAGGTACACACAGCTATTGACATCTTAAAAGTGGTGAGGTCTTTGCCAAATGGATTGTTGCAACAAATAATTTATCATTCTGATTTTGTCAAAGAATCATGTTTGAAATTACAAACTGTACTTACGTATAATATTCTCCTAACCACTTTGATTCACCACTTTGATTTTAGATTTTTATTGTGAACATTTTAAACAATTTTGGATAGATGCATTTTATAACCTGTTTTCCAAGTTTTACAAATATTACTCTACCATTATGTCATACACAATATATGTGATTTTATAAGTCCACAAATGTAGTTACTATTCATTTCATTACAAATGTATAAAGTAACTTTTGTTAATGATGGATTCATATCATGTACACGGTGCAAGCGTGCACTTGGTTTTCAATTAACATTTTTTACTTTACAAATAATAATCAAATGAAACTATTTTCAGTATTAAAATTACATGTATTTTATTATATTAAAACAAGCTCTTTTGAATTAATAACGCAACTACGTAAATTATCTTATTTATAAATACCAAAATGAAAATAGTTGGAGAATTGAGAATTTCTACTTACCAAATCAAGTGATATAATCTTCATTCAAATTTAAAGCACATCCTAAACAAATCCCATGCAAATGAGAATACACTGAAGCACTTCAACAATCATGAACAATGACAACAATAATGTTATTGACATGTGTTGGCTCCATTATATACATGTATTCATATTTTTGCAAATTTGTAAGTTGCTTGACTTTACATACAATCAATCATCATCATAATTGTTTATTCATGAAGATGTCATTCAAACAGAAAATCCTTACCAAAACAAATTGCCGCAGGGAATTTGTAATACAAGGTTCTTTGTTCTAGTAAAGTGTGGATACATTTTTGTGTTTTTCCATTGTTATTGTTAAACCTGGTCTTCATTGGTACATTTTATACAATGTTTGTGGGTCATTTTATATCAAATCACACACCACCCAAGGCAAATCTCATAAAAATAATAAAATAAAAAATAAATAAATAAAATTTACTAATGTTCTTTGGACAATCGAGAAGACTCCAAACACATTTAGAAGATCATCCTGCCAAAACCTCCGGAGAGCCCATCCTGAATGTGGTGTGCACAATGATAAATACCCTAGGCTTTTCTTTGGCAAAATTGTGTAAATTTAAATTTTGCGACACGCAAGGGGTCAAAGGTCAAATTTAACTTTGCACAACCACTTGCTGCAATATAAAATGTTTCTTTTTGGTTTGCAAAGTAGATACACTTAAGTGCAAGGGCAAAATCAAATCAAATCAAATCAAATCAAAAGTAAATATATCCCGATGTTCAGCACTTTCACTTTTCTACAATATTCGTAACAGGAAGTACCAACCTTCAAGAATGCAGAGGGCATGCGCTGAAGGTAAAAAGTTGAATGACCTGTAATAATGTTCAAGGTTTGGTTTTGGAGTTCTCAAAAACAAACACTACCAAATTTCAAGAAAATCTGTGAAATTGACCTATGTTATTTGCTGTAGAATGACCCTTGTACATTGTAATTGTACCTTCTGATCAAGTTTAATATAACAAATGTGCATCCTCAATAGTAAGATAATAACTCAATATCAACATTATAATGATATCATATATGCAGCCTGTCTATAATACATGAGACTGCACATCAATCTATTATTACACATAACTACCCAAAAACTGCACACAACTGTTTTTACTACATTTGAGAACCTAAATTATTTAAAATAAAATTAGTTATAGATGAATTCATGAATCCTAATAAACTACTCGTACGTCACACCACTAAAAAAAATGTCTGTATATATTGGACATGAAATCATAATATTTTCTTCACATTTCCTGGGAATCTCACTTGAAAAATAGTCGTTTATTATGTGTATTTTTTTTTAAGTGGCACTCGTAAGAAGTATACTCATGAAGTATAATTGATACAAAGTAAATACATGAACCAACTGCATGTATAAACTTTAAGCATAAATGTGCAGACATTTTCTGGGTCATGGTTTATATAGATACACTTCTACACAGGAATATTTACAAACAGTTCAAAAATTATGTATATTGCCTTCAAGATATTTTATACAATAAGCTGAATAATAATAAAACCAGCTACATAAAAAAAAGTTAAATGTATAAATCAGAAGTCTATTACATACATAGTACATGGCATTGTACTCCAATTATGTGCACGCACAACCGTGGCTTCTGTGCATTAGGATATCATGGGATAAGTGTTTGACACTGCACATCAGTCCATTATTCTTGGAGTACCATACCATGGAATTGGTTATTACACACTTCATGCAGGTATTAGACTTCTGTATATAACAAGTTAATAACATCATGCTGTGCTAAATCTAAAGTTATTTGCAATTCCTGGGTCATAATACATGCATGTAGTTAATTGTGTATGTAGTTAACAAAACAAAGAGGCACATGAACTACACTTTGTATACTGTAGAATCAAGACATTGATTCTCGAGGTATAATACATGTAGCTGTGTGTTTGTAATGTGCAAGGTATATTGACCTGTATACATTATATTGTTGATGGCATCTACATTTGAATATGGCATACCCCATTGTGGTGCACCCCTAACATGCCACACTACACACTTTCTCCTCTTGTGGGCTTCATAAGCAATATTTTACACTAAAGTGCCAAGTAATCAAGGTTTTTATCAATTCTCATGAACAAAAGTTAGGAAGCTTTTCTTTTTTGGGAAAAGGCACAAAGTTAATTTTGGCATGTTTTCAGAACTTTTTCAACATATTGGGCGACCTATTTAAAAACAGCCCGACAAATAAAAAAACAAGTCATAAATACATATTTGTTAAAATGCGTGAAAGAACACATTCCAAAGAATCATATTTTGAATAGTTTTCAACATATTTTTTATGGTACCTATTTTAAAGTCCAACACATTAGGCAACTGTGAGCCCAATTTCCAGACAGAATTTTCTGAGATTTTTTTGGATATCAAAACCAAAAGATTTACTTAACCAGTTCGCGTTGGGAATAAAGAAGTTTTTCTGGGCCCCTGTGGTGGGTTTCTTTTTCCCACACACACGTTAATGGAAGCTTCCACAGCGGGTGGCCAGCACTTCCGAGCATGTCACCGTACACGCGTGGCTCAACAGACCATGCATACAAATATTCCGGAGTTTCCTATGGCATGTTCAAAGCTCAAATGATTTGAAGGAGTTTCCACTGCATCCATACAATTGTAAACAGAAGTCTGATAAGTCATTGAAGTACACTAAGTTAGGAAACACCATAACACTCGGGCCAGTAAACCAATAAAATACTGAAAATGTCAATCCCCTGTGAAGCTTTCTCTAATAGTTGCACATACACGTATTTGGATCTCAATTTTGATTTGATGGAATCCTTCAGGTTTATAGCAGGACAAATCACAAACTGGCATCATTTACATTCCTTCCTACATGTATGTACATCCATTTAAAACTCACTGATTACATGCACATAATTTGCTAACATGAGACATAATTTAATATAAGATGTATTACCATTCCTTTAAGCAAGTATACAATGTATGTACATGTAAATGCAATCATGCATATAGAATTATATAAAGAATTCAATTGTGAACGTTTCAGCTTTATGATGTTATTAGCAATAAGGAAGTGAAAATGCAGTCAGATTTGTTGTACTCATTCCAATGTGAAAACTCTTCAGTGGAAATGAAAATGGAAATGTTTTCTAAAAAGAATGAATAAGACAAATGTGAAAGCATTTTCACTTTTTGTTAAGACAACCTAATAAGCTGACAAATCTTGATTTAAATCGAGTAAGCACAGGAGCAGAGGTACATGTAAGATTAATAGAAACATGACCATGTGCTACTATGACATGTACATGTACAACTTTTTGTTTTCTTTTTTTAGGGTGGTGAAAAACAGTGACAAAACTTTTCTCCAACTAAAAATACATTTTGGAAAAACTAAATTAAAGAAGGATTTTTCAACACTCAATTTATCAATTCTACCACAAAAAGACATCCAAGCTTATTCTGCAAAGCAAGAAAGCAAATCTCAGAAAGTTGGACATAGAAAGCGTTATGGGCCACAATGTTCAGTGGTCTTACTACAAGTCTAAGCAAGTTTTTGGTAGTTTGGTTAGTCACCTCTATCCTTGATTTAATGTCAAATGAGATCATCAGTCCATCTTAGTGTTCGGTATCAATGTACCAAATACATTGTCCCAAAGTTTGCTTGAGATGCCAAATCCTAAACACAAAAAGAAAACAAAAAGAAAACATTACTTCATTTGAAATAAAACAAATAATAAATTAATCATTCATTTCAGTTTTTCATTAGCTGGGGCAGATATTCAGGATGTGTTTGTTTCACTCCTGATCACAGATCAGGATCGTGTGATATTGCGCAGTGCGAAAACAAACTTGTTGGGATCGAATCCATGTCGTAACTCAGCTGGTAGATAATGCCTGTTGTATACGGCTGTGTACCAGACTACGGCTGAACCGTGACTGTGGCAGAATCCATCTGCTAAATTCAGATTTTTGTTTTGACAAACTTTTATATATCATTTGATAGCAATGATAATTTATTTTGGATTATTCCAAAGATTATTCATGATGATTTAATTAATTCTGTAATGATTTTCGTATTGTTATTTTCGTTTGCGACATCTTGGATCTAGCACACATCCACTGCACGAGTAGAATCAGCAAATACAGGATCCGGATCAGTAAACTGTCTAAACCGTACGGACTGTCTGGTGATCGAGATCTGGATCTGTACGAAACAAACAGATCCTCAATGTTGACCATTTGTGAATAAATGGCAAATACAGATATGAGCAATAATCGTAATATTGAGCTGGGTATTGGCTAAGATTCAAACAAAGTCACAGTAAAGGTAAGTACAACGTTATGACTAAATTTTATGAAATTTAGTCTTAAAGTGTCAGTAAAACATTTGTTCTCAAAAAAAAAAGAAAAAAAAGAGAAGGTTTACATCAAACTTATTTATATGTGATGCGATCTGTGAAAATCCGCCACATGGTGGGAAAATCACTTTGTGGGTTTCTTATACCTTTGTGAAGCTGCAAATGAGCTCTTTCTAGAACTGTTAATATTTTGTTTCTGCGACCTCTAGATCAAAAGTTAACGTCAAATGAAGTTTGTTAGTTTGTGAAAACAAGTTCTGAAAAAATAGCGTTTAAAGATAGTCTAACAAATTGCACTTTTTAACTGGATTTTACTTCTTACAATCAAACAACACCTCACAACAGAGTCATACAAATTCCAGTAATGCTGTTATTTACACTGGTTTAATTGGTTTCAAATTCAAGATAAAATATGGCTGTGAATTTCAGGTAATTTTGTGCCTAGCACAACATTTCGGGCGGGCACGTGGGTACCCGTATGCCATACCCCCCCCCCCCCCCCCCAAAATAAAGATTTTAGTCTAAAATTGGGTGCTTTGAAAACAAAATGGCTCATTTACATGTGTAGCTAGTCAGTATCCAAGGATACATTGTTTTTTTTGCATGCATTATTGACTCCAGACTATACAAATTAATGAGGCATTTTTGATTACCAAATCACTCAATATTAATTAAAATTATATGTAGGAAAAAACCTCTGTATTGCATTTATTCCTTTAATTCATGAAAATCTGTTGAATGATTTCATGTGTGTGTCGTTGTCCATGTCCTTATCCACACATTAGGTCAAAGAAAAATAAAGGTTTGTCTCAGAAACCTGCACACATTGCTATGTGAAACAGGATTTAGCGCGTAACTCTATGCGATTGGCCCCTTTTTTGCTTTTTTAGTTTTCAGAAAAAACACAAAAATATGGCCAAATTCAGCCCAAAAAAGAAATCTATAGCACTTAGTTTTTTTAGTTTAAAAAACCCAGCATAGTACATAGCTATTTTGGCAATGTTTCTGATACAAACCTTTTTTTTTTTATCGACTTGCAGTATAATTATGACAAATCGGTGTCCTTTCGTATTTATATCAAGACACCGAGATTTGACAGAAATACAAGTACACGAAAAATAATCAGTGTAAATTGCAAAGTATACAAGATGAGAAAAATAAATCTCTCTCTAATGTTATTGTTCATTATGAATGACACTTGGTCTACAAGTTCTTGGCATGACCTCGTCCCTGCCCACTTGCTTGTCCCGTCCACGTTTAGAAGGTGGCGCAGTCTCATCGTCGCTTTCCTCACTACTGCTGTCAGACAAGTCTGCTGGGCCAGGATCAGGACACACTATGTCACGTTTATCATCCGCCACAAACTCCCGGATTTCCTTGTACAAGTAGCTCTTACGCTTGTGATCAAGGCCTTTGTGTACTATGAGGTCTGGCACTTTACCTGGATTGATATTGTTAATTGGTACTGCAAGTAGTTCTTGATAGGTCCTCTCCATCACAGAATGTCTTCAAAGTTACTCCATTTGATCCCTTGGCAAACTTGACATCTGGATAGAAATAAAAATATTAAAAGACAATTTACTTATTTGCTTACTTGCAAAAAATTACCGTAAGCCGTACCTTGAAAGAATTTTTTGGTTATGGTATGGAAAATATTAATTTATTTTCATTTTTCTTGAATCGCCATCAACTTTTCAGATTTTTTGATTTCTTGTCAGTTACTGTCGAGAACAGAAAACATGAACCATACATTAAAATTAATAACATGCTTTTCAATCAATTATTGAAGTGTACACGTGCAAGTTCTGAAAGCACTATCATATTGATGTCACATCCATAAAATACTTGAACTCTCCATCACTTAAAAGACTAAACAGACAGGGTGAAAGTGGTACGTGTAAACTGGTAAATAAAAATTTAAGTAAGTGTAATTTTGGAAATGTACATAGCCTGGCCTACGTAAGCCTACATGACATGTAACATGTTCAGTTTTAATAAGCTTAAATTTAATGTAACAATTTAATTAATTTGATGGTAATAATTTTATTTAATGGATTTCAATGTTATATTATTACATTATTTAGAAATAGAAAGTAAATGAATACATACTTGCGTCATTAATCATGTCCATGGGTTGAACATCATGATTGAGCTCAGCTTCGTCATGTTGCTCTTGTAAACTTTCGGGTTGTTCAATATCGGCTATGTTTTCACCAAGATAGTCCGCTTTATCTTCCATAGAAACATTGTCATCCGAGTCATAATCTTCTCTCGTAGTAAAATAATCTGTTATTACTTCTGATATGGCATTCTGATCTTCTACATGTAGTAAATTCAGCTGTCTTAGCTCATTCAACGCAAGCTGAACTTCATGCACTCGCGAAGTCACGAGTCACGGGCGCCGCCATCTTGAACATTAGGCCTACTTTTTACTCGCACGGAAAACTCACATCGCAAATGGGATGCGCAGTGATACTTACCCCGGTAAATCGACGTGCGCATTTGTATTTTCACACTGTACACAATTCAAGCTTCAATTTGAGGGGTGAAGCGGTCTGATACGGTGTTCAGAACGGATAATCAATCATTTATAAATTTAGGCGAATAATTCATTAATAAAATTCAGAAAACAAGATTTTTGCAAATAAACATGTCATAAATATTGTTGATTTTATTATATAAAACGGAACAATTTGAAATACAAAAATTCAGGAAATATTTTTCGGCACTTAAGGAATACAAATCAAGTGAAAAAGAAGTTTTCATAAAAAAAATGGTTTTGGGACTATTTTGCTCTGTACTGGAGAATGTCTATTGGCGACATCTGACGGGTTTTCCCAGATCGCATCACATATGGTAGAAAGTATCAATCTGAGAAATTCATCTGAAGTGCTTTCATCAAAAGAGACATGTTATTTCCCAAAAAGTGTTTGGTTTTTTTTTTTAAACTGTTTATCATTTTACATAAAACTTTTACACAAAAATATTAAAACTCTTTGTCTGAGGTGCAATTATTTAAGTCTGAATTTACTTAATATCGAAATTCCACATTATAATAAATATAAAGTTTGTGTATGCCAATGACTGTTCAGTATTTTTTTGTGAAAACACAATATGATTTCAAGCTAAAATATTCTGCTTAAGTTAAGTTTGTTATTAATATATCTTGATTCAAAAAAAGTAAACCTACTCGTAGCGATGGTTTACCTTCCAGGGATTACCCTTAACTATTTTTTGTTCACTAGCCGGCTGGATCAGTAATTAGTTTGACTTTTAGCTATTCCACATGCATTTTCACTGGTCCACCTGTTTTTTAAGTACTTGTTATAAGGTTCCATGCAATGGTCCACAGTTGTCAGTATTTTTTAGGTTATGGGCATGACCACTGTTAATGGCCTGTACCAAAAAAAGGTCTCTTATAAGCAGCCCAGCCCCAACCAGTAATTATCTGCCAGTAAAGACTGGGTCATCACAGTTTTTTTTTAAAGAAACAGTTAGAAAGGTTGAAGATCTTAACTTAAGTACATGTAACTTTGTTACTTTGACGTTGATTTAATTAGTTTGTTTCAGGGCTCAAATTTTGGGAACTTACCACCAGAGCCCCTGGATATTCTAGTGCGCTAATTCTACAGAGGAGCAATACAGCACCTTATTTGTTTCAGGCTATCCTTTAACTAAGGGCAGCAAATCATTACCGCTTGACATCTCTGCCATATGAATGCATCTTTAACATCATTAGTGATAGAGAATGCCAAGCTGCCAACAATGTTTTCCTAGTGCTCATCAAACATACAAAGAGAGAAGGCAACAAAGAGAGAAGGCAACAAAGAGAGAAGGCAACAACAGGAGCTGCCATAAAGATACTATCAAGGTTGGCGATATTATACCAAGATGTTTTCTAGTGATACAGTATCGACAAAAAATCCTTCAAGCCTCCAGCATCTGGTCTGGTTTTACACTGCACAACTTAACCAAAGATTCTTTCATTATCAAGAAGGACGCTGATGGGGAAGAGTACGCTAATTGCTATGATGGTATACCAATAAGCCACAAGGAAACGGACTTTGAATGCAACAACTCATTATAATGTATGCTCAGGCCGATATGACAGTGTGATCAGTGGCAGTTTTGAAACTACACCTGGCTAAACTGAATACCCATCACTTTTTTTCCCCAGCAGTCCTCTTATTTCCGAGAAGATGAACCTGGAACATGGTACAGGAATACTCCATTCAGTAAAATCAAACTTGTAACAATGATGCAGGTGATTTCCAAGTTGGCTGACCATTGCGAGATATATATCAATAACTGTGTCCAAGCAACCACTATCACAACACTCAATGAGGCTGGCCTAGACACGCGAACCATCCTGATGTAATGAGTCATCGATTAAACATTACTGCCCAGATTTATCTGAACAACAAAAGAGGGACATGATGTGGGCCTGCCAAACCCACTGCCTTACCAGCTTATGACATCCAGTGATGATTCAAGCTTAGGCTTATGGCAGTGGCATTCACATGACACCAAGCAGCATCAGCATTCATTCACACAGACCTTGTTTCCTGCTGCACATTCAAAGGCAATAATATTGTAAATATGCCAAATGCCCCTTCAAACAACATTGTAAGTGTAGAAAGTCTAAATACATTCATCCAACACAGACACACCTTGGATTCATATTTGTGTATACTATTAAATGTTCCTTTGATATAAAATGAGTTGTAATAATGCTAACGTTAATAGAAAGACACTGCTAAAATCTAAACTCAGCGAGCTAGGCTTATCAATTGAAACATCAAATAAGCTTTTTCTTTACCAGAACAACAATTAATTTATGAAAAAGAGGACTCCATGTGTTTGTTGTATTTAAAATTAAAGCAGTATTTTGTGTCTGCTGTATATGCAAGACCAGGGGTCGATTTCACAAAGCGCTAAGATGCGTCTTATCTCGAGTTAGGACGGATAAATCTTCCTATCTCGAGACGCACCCTAAGAACGATTTCACAAAAAATAAGAAGGGTTAAACGTGTCCTAACTTCCATGACAACGGTGTCAAACCCGTCTTAACTTAAGATTGATGTGTGGGTCATCTTACCCATTGAATTAGTGTTGTATTAACGTTCAAAATTTGTCGTCCACTCTCGATAATAATAATGGCGCTTATACTTTTGGTAGACCACGAAGCTAGACGTGCGTTGAGAAGAGAGCGACTATTTCGGGACAGACGAAATCCGTTAGATAGTCTAAACGACGAGGAAATTGTCAGAAGGTGTAGATTTACACAGCAAGGGATAACCCGACTGTTAGAAAGGGTTGGTCAACAAATACAACATGAAACACAGGTAAACAACTCGCCAATCAGCCATCTTGAACTGCTGTGAGAGTGCGAAGTCCCGACGGCCGTTTCGTTTGTACGGTAAAATAAATATAAAAGAGCTGTCGTACGAGAAAGGTCAGCCTCGTTCAATAATTGGGTATTCGTTTTATTATATTTTGGATACGTCCTGCTTAAGACGCGTTTTGTGAAATCGATCTTGGGATTCATCCTAGGTAAGATCGATCTTACGGCTAGGACTCTTCTTAAATCCTAGGATTAATCCTAAGATAGGAAGAGTTTTGTGAAATCGACCCCAGGTCATTGAAGTTTTATTGCCTAAATATGGTTAATAGTTACTGGATACTCACCCTTGTCTTGGATCTCATAGTGGTGTCTCACATGGTATGTTTTCAGTCCTTGGAAATATGATCCTGGTGCCGGGGTGCCATGGTGAAGGTAATAGTGTGTCAGATCATAGCATATATATCCTAGAATTGTACCTCCCATCAGGATATATGCTATGGGTACAGGCAATATAGCAGTCAGAAGGAAGTGGTACAAGATGACAAAGACTGCAGCTGCAACAGGAGGGAATACCAGACGACCTGGATCAAAAGGCACCTACAACATAATTGAAGTACACGTGTGAGGTTAACACTCTTAGGCCAGTGTGACTATTGTGGAGAGACAGGGGTGCCCACAGAAAATGTTCAAATTGTTTTTTAAACACATTCTGCTTGGGTATATAGCACAAGTTGTTACTGCATGGAGTCTACATGTAGGTCCAAAGGCGGGCTATGAAGCCCAAAATTTCAGGTGCAGGTTACGTTAAATTGTGATGGTACAACATTTGCATAACATTTGCATAACATTTACCAAACAAACATTTGCTAAACATTTGCCAAACAAACATTTGCCAAACAAACATTTGCCAAACAAACATTTGCCTAACATTTGCCAAACAAACATTTGCCTAACATTTGCCAAACAAACATTTGCCTAACATTTGCATAACATGTGTGTGCCCCTGTGGATAGGATTGTGATATTCATTTTAGCAGTTATGTCAAAGAATGGCCATAATATACAAGTGGCATGTTTCACTGCTTTGTTTACTCACACACCTACGTGTATTATGATCAAAACCATTCCAATTCACAAAGAATCATTTCACTCCAACACTCACAAAATGTTACTGATTATTTGTTATCCAGATTTGCATCAGATGCTGCCAAACTAGAATTGGCAGCATGTTTCCAAAAGTGTACTGATGGATTTTGGAGAGGGTTAACCATATCAAGGCCACTTGAATGAGTATAAGGTGGCATGACACTTTTTTTTTAGGTCTACTTGACAACCAAATATAACTTTATAATTAGTCAAAGGTGGTGAGAAGATGAAAAGTCACTGGAGATTATCAATGCATAATTAATGTTGCAATGAATTAGAAAACCATGTGTCTAGTCTAGGGGACGGAGACAACAACTACCACCCGAAACCGCAGCTTATAAACGACTTATAACAAACAAACGTGCTTAGAAACACATTTGCACTCGGCAAACCCATAGCTCAAGGTTTGCCGACTGAAAATTTAGTCTGGACCAACCCTTGTTATAGTTCCCCCCAAAAATCTTTGGGGAATGGGTGTAACCCTCCAAAAAAA
This sequence comes from Zoroaster sp. YZ-2022, assembly GCA_029582265.1. Taxonomy (NCBI): domain Eukaryota; kingdom Metazoa; phylum Echinodermata; class Asteroidea; order Forcipulatida; family Zoroasteridae; genus Zoroaster; species Zoroaster sp. YZ-2022. The sequence continues at coordinate 29,999,039 of CM055822.1, forward strand.
TTATTGGGGGGTGTCGCCCCCCCCCACCCACACCCTGCTTGCTACGGCCCTGCACCCAGGCATTATTGTCAGGGAAAACTTCACTGACTCTTGTGGTCTTAATGTCAGGTATGAAGTGCTAATATTTTAAAACAAAATTTAGTTTAGATAAAATTTAGTATTTTTTAAATATTCTGATGAAAGTTTGTGGGAACCCAAACATCATCAGTATCGCGATACGTGGTTTAGTATCGATGCATCGGTAAATCATTAAACCCCTAATACCTGCACATGTATATTACTGGTTATTTCTAAGTGTTTTGATGCTACATCTAAATACCTGAAAAATTAAACCTTCGTTTTAGCTAATGGCTGGTCATAAAAATTAATGACATGGTCGGGCAACATGGTCGAGTATTTACATGTAAGTACATACTGTATATGGATATTCCGGAGGTCGGAGATCCATGTTAGATCCACTACACTGGTTATTTCAAAATTAACATGTAATTAATCACAGTTTTACCTAAAACTAACTTGGTGTTAAGTCAATGATGGTACTAAACATCCCTAAAAATATTTCTTTCTTGAAATATTTCCATTTGTAAAATTAGTAAAATATATTCCCAAATGTATGCATTTTCACTATATTTTTCTCATTTACAACACATCAAAATCAGCTGAACCTTTCATAAGTTGGTTTCTGAACCTTGCTTGGTGTTAACAAAGCATGTCCATGCATTTACAGACATTTTTACCAAGTATACACCAGCTTTAAACACAAATGTTTATTTTAATAATTTAACAGCAAAATATACAAAACATTTACCATATGTGACTGGCTCTGGCAAAACCCTAAACTTGGACTCAATTTTCAAAAGTGAGATTTTGGTATAGTTTGATTCTCTTGATTTTCCTCTTTCATTTGATAACAGATTTGTAGAAATCCACAAAAAAAAAAAAAAAATCTGATTTCTACAAATTTGGTCTCAAATGAAAGAGGAAAATCTAGAGAATCAAACTATACCAAAATCTCACTTTTGAAAATTGAGTCCAAGTTTAGGGTTTTGCCAGAGCCAGTCACATATTAGCTTGCATGTATGAAATTACAATGTGCAACATGTACAATGACTGCAATGTGTTTTTGGTTTTAGTATACAGTTAGGTGTGGCAATCAGAAATGTTCATGTACATGTTGTAGCAATAGTCAGGGCTAGACACAAAGACCTCTCAGAGACTACGTGTATATTAATCCACTGTATTGATTTTGTTTTGGATGTATTATCAGATAACCCGCAATACAGCTGTGTGCATTGTATTTACAGTATGTATGCGATGAATCACCGGATTAGACCATCACCCATGACAGTATATTTTACCAAATGACAAGTTCTCAAAAAGAAAAAATGCATTATGCAAAAGCACCAATATAGTGCAACTTTGCATCAAGCACCTTATCCCGTGATCATGACAGTGAAACCAATAGACTAATCCGACGACCTCTGTTTTCCGCCATTACTGCGGTGGTACCACACTGCATGCGCACGTCACACGCATTCTTTAAATAGGCTGTATGCTTGCGTTTCGTCAAATAGTGTGCACAGATTGGTTGAAGAAGCACTGGACTGCGTAGAAGACGAACTCTTGACGCAGTTATGGCAGTGCCGAGTGAACTGGTCGACGATTAGTCTATACTTAAATTACCACATTGTGCATCTAGGCTGGCACATACAGACAAACAAAAATGCCTGTATGGCAAACAATAGCCTGTTTATTGACTAGTGTTAGAATTTTAAGTGAACTTACCCAAATTGTTATTTATATGCACCCTTTAATTTATGCACAAACTGTTTCAATTTCAATTGTTTTCAGAGATGCAGCCTAAAGAGTAACATTCATGTGAGAAGTTTTTAAAGAAATGAACAGTGACTTTTGAGCATTTTTTATTAGCCACTGGTGACCACCATGGATAACCAATATGAGCACCTCTTGTGTTTACTACATTACCTTGTGATGCTGTCCATGTAGGACGAAATGAAGGCCAATAAGAACCTTTGAATCTTTTGGGGGCTCCATATGGAATATGAAGCGATGAAGGGTGTATTCCATCAATGTCCACAACAGAGTACCAGCTAAAAATACCAAAGGCAACGTCTTGTATGGCACAGGAACCCTGAAGGCTACGTATTTAGGAAAATAAAGATGGAAAATCACAATCAATCTAATAATCTTATTTAGATTCAATGATCAATAATAAAATAAATTTATCATGTTTATGTAAATTTAAATTCTTTCATGGGTTGAGTTATGCCAGGTGCAAGAATTTTTTTTTTTTAAATTAAAAATAAAATATCAAAAATCATGTTTAATCATCTGAACCATTCAATACACATTTGTATGTGTAGTGCTAGCATGGCTCAGGTTTAGCCCAGGTTGGACTTTCACCTTTGTGTACGTACTATGGTGATGTCCAGGATTTAAAAAAAAAAATTGCTAATACGGAAAAGAAATATTTTGTGTAAAATCATAAATTGCTGAATTTTTTTTACCTGTGTGAAGCTGCTGAAACTCGGCAGTAGAATCCCATGACCAAATGCAATGCATCTCAGCGAGGTTTGAATTTCAAAATATAATTTTCACTAAGTATTTTTAACAAAATAATCCCAAGATTTAACGTTAAAGAATTACTTAAGTTTTGATAGCTGTTCGTCACTTGAGCGTTACAAAAAAAATATGCCAGCGCCGGCACGGGTGCATCAGCGTACATACGAGTGTGACAAGCACCCATAAAACCTGCTGCGTGAAATATTTTATGCGTACCGCGCATACGCAGCTGTTTTGTCGCTACACGCGCATACGATAAATGGACTTTGAAATGACTAACATCCATCGAAACTCAAGGATTTCTTCAACGTTAAATCTGGATTTGCTTTTAATAAAATGACTTAGTAAAAATTATATTTTGAAATCCGAACCTTAGAGCTTGTCATTATAGTTGTTCATGGAAGTTTAGTACCGAGTTTCAGCCTCCCCACACAGGTAAGATTTAAACAACGTCACAAAAGGAATTTTCTGTGCGGCGACTGATGGATATGACTCCGTTTCGGTGCATACAGCGACAAAGTCCTTATTTGGGCTAAGCTCAGGTTTATTTTGTGTGGAAGGCAACAGGCAGTAGTCATGGCCTTCAGAGATTAAATGTTATACTGCCCTCATGCTTGTCTGCTGGGTACATTGTATGTTATTGGTCTCATGTACATGTAGTTGCCTTATATCAATAGTAGGGCCACTATACGTACTGACCTTCCATGGTCAGATTATGAAACCACAAACATCACTAAATAATCATAGAAAAAGGCTTATTCAAATTACCTCCAGCAAAAACACTATCAAAAATCCAGACATCGTCCCACTGTTGACTAGCCAACCAGCATATCATTGCTATAAACGGGATCCATGTTAAAGGGACTGAGTACCAACTTGATGTAGAGAAATACTCAAAAAAATCATAATGGAAGAGGCGCATGGTATTTCGACTGACGGGCAAGTGGGTCCACTCGTAATATTTGTCTCCAAGGTTTATCACCTGCCATAAGACAGGCTTTTCATAATCCACCAAGTCCTTTGAAAGTAAAAACACAAGAAATACTTTTGTAATGTGAAATTTGGTGTCATGTAGTTTCCATGTACATGTAAACAAATAATTACATTGACACTTACATTGAAACTTACTTAACCCTAACAAACAAAAAAAATCATACAATACAAGGAGCTGATAGTCCGCTGCCAACGTTTACACTATCTCATTCTCAATAACACTAAAATGAGAATATTGAGAATAGTCTGGTGCTGTGTTCTTAGTAATAATATCACTCATCTATAAATGATACAATTGCCATGCCACATACATGTACATTGTACTTCCCGTAATGCATGTCATCAGCATGTGAAATAAAACCAATATCATTTTTATTGCAACGATCCAAAACAATGCATGCTCCAGAAAAATAAATATAAATGAACATTTTTGTTGTGGAGTTGATGTTACACTTGATGGATCATAATATTTAGACATGTACATGTATACCACACTCTACATGAACATATCCTGGAAAATGGCACGTTGGCCAAAGTGGCCGTAATGTATGTGTTTTTTCAAAGGGCCTCGCGGGAAACCACTGGCAATGGCCACTGGTGGCTGCTGTTAAGGTCAAGGCCTGGCTATTTGAGCTGAAACCTTTAAATGCTGGTTTCCCATTTTACTAGCTGATTATGGTTATGTTCAGTCAACAAAAAGCAGATATTATATACATGTTTCATTACAGAGATATAACGTTTAACTCAACTCTCAACTTGCTCTCACCGAGTACAGAGCTCAATCAATAATGCACACACCCTCAAAACACATACATTTGTATTTACACAGGTCTACTGTATAGATGCTAGATAAGATATTGTTGTCAATTCCAGCAAACAATGTTCAGTTTACACATCACCAAGGTTAAGAATTGCACAGTCAGGAAATGACGCCCAATAGGTTGAGAGGATATCCTGTTGGTATGGATGATGTCTATTAGACATGCATACCATGACTCACTGTTATTATTGCATTGCAATTTCTGTCACACAAGTGACAAAAGATGTCAAACCAAACATACTCAGATAGAATAGTTTACATGTATGTGTTCATCATTATACAATATTAAAATAAGAAGCTTGAAACAATGGTTCCAGACAGACGCCATGTTTGATTTGGCTATGAGCTCTATTGAGCGTATTTATTTTGCTACACATGAAAGTGCTTCAGGAACCAATGACACATGGAATTCGTTGGACACCCACATATTCCACATAGTGATTACACCATGCCAGTATAGCGTATTTCTGCAGATTACCATCAAATAGTCAAACTTCAGCCAACCCAGTGCCAAGATCTGATGTCACAGGATTGCACATGATGTACAGTGTACATGCATAATATACATTCAAAACAAATTTTAGCTACAAACTCAATGTTGTTTGGGAGTAGGTATTTCCCCTAATAGAAGTTAACTCTACTGAAATTCCATTAGTCACCTGTTTGTTTCCTGCATGTCCAGTTGACTGACCATTCATTTGGCCATTGACATGTTGATAATTGTTGACAGTGGATTCTGTTTCACTCTGAAATAACATGAATGTAGAACTATTAATTAGAAAATTTAACTTTATGAAGAAATGATCACACACTTTTGTACAACTTGTTATAGATTAATAAATGCCACATAATAAATTGTCTATTTGTGTTAGACAAATATTATTAAATGGCATTACATGTAGGTCTATGAATTAAATTGCTTATAAGGGTGCTAACTGACGTGCTAATCTTCCACAAATTTATAGATTATTTGGATGCTAGGTGGTCAGTTCATGTGAGGATAAGTAAAACAAGGAAATACATTAATGATTATGTACTTCTTGTTTTCTCATCTTCAAGTTAAGCCATAAATGAAATCTGGTTATATTGCCATAAAGAGAAATCTCTGAGTTTAGTTTTTCAAACAAATTTTTTGTGCCACAGCTTGTTGCAAAGCAAATCAAACTCATTAGAGGCAATGGGATATCAAGGGCTTTAAAATGATAATTCCAGATAACATGACTGGATAACATTTTATCAAGGAAGTTTTGCATTAGGGTATTCTAAGTTGGAATAAAGGAATAAAAGTCACAAGATAAAGGCTAAAAGGTTGATGCCACATATGATTAATTTTGAGTAAAAAAAACAAAGTCTCTGGTTTCTGGTCATTAATCGGCTTCAAAATCAGTGTGGTGACACTGCATATGCTTTTTTTTGGGGGGGGGGGTAATGTTTTCTTTTTTGCCAACAGGGAATAACGTGATACATGTATACGAGGGGACAAAATTTCCCATATACAAAGTATAGTGGCGAATAGACTCGGCCGTAATATGGGGGGAAAATGGATTGAAGATAAGCTACTTATCAACACTTGTACTTGAGCACACAAGCTGTGTTTAACCTTCCTCCATGTTAAATCCAACGCTTCCTAGGCATCAATCACATCTCTAAAAACACGAAAAGGAATCGTGTTTCATATGAACGTAAACAGGAAGTAGCGACCACATGTCACACGGGTCACCAAAATTAACCAATGAGAGCTCAGAGTTATTAGAGTGTACCAGCACCTTTGGATAATGATGGTGGGGATGAGTGAACTTTATCCATATCTCGCGGGCCGGCTAACGTTACACAAATCACATCAGCGTGTAGTCGCGAACCAGGAAGTATGAATCCCCATGTTTTACTTAAATTTATGCCTAAACATTATTGACAGAATATCATGTTAAAAAGAAGGGTCCAACTGAATACAAAATTATTTAACTATTATTAATATTTTATTGGATGCCATTCAAATAAAGCATACGGTGTAGGCCTATAGAATCAACAATAATAGACAATAATATACATCTAATTAAAAAATTTTAAAACATGTTCAGGCCCATGATTGCCGATGCCGGCTTTTCTCCCTCTCCCCTGGACAAATGTGGGATATAAAATTATTACACTTAACTGATGTATCACTCATGTTTTACTGGTAATTTCCTGAATCGGAACATCAATGATTTCATTATAAAAAAGAAAAACAAATTCTTTGAAATGTGAATATAATTATGTCATAAGGCCCCCAATAAGTCTCCAGTTTCTGGTCTCTGCACACGTCGCCTCAGACCTGCGGGTCAGCATTTTTAATTCTCTTTTTTTGTGCTATGAAACAATGTCCAATTGCAGCCAAAATTGCTGGATTGATTGGAATTCTGCTGTGCTGTACTTTAAATGACTTTTTCACATAGGGGTATGAATGTTTGCCCGATTTGTAAGGCCTCTCTTAGCCACCAAACTTTGTAATGGGAAATTTGGTCCCCGCATACAACGTATCACATATTTCCCTGTTGGCAAACAAAAAAAAGATGGCAAAAAAAATTAATTAAAAAATGCGTCACCTCGCCGATTTTGAAGCCGACCGATGACTAGAAACCGGAGACATTTTTTGGGGCCTAAGCTTGGTATACAAGTAAAGCCTAAATGACTGGGACATTGTTTACTGTAAAACCATGCTTCTTATTTTGAAAAATGTGTAATGATCCGATGAAAAAGAAAAAGTTGGGAAAATGCTGTCAAAATAGCAGCACATGGTCTGTGCATTGCGTATGTGTCCCTTTCCGGCAATAATACAGATTTTCTGGCGAATTTAAACCCTTTTTCATTTAACTCAACTCAGCGCATTGTTCATAATTTGACTATGTCAATCCTTTCCGCAGCAGTAGCTAAAAAAGGGAGTTGAGTTGTTGTCACAATGGGTCAAGTTGTCACAACAGTCGAGATGTCTCATAGGTCGAATTGTCACGAGGGTCGAGTTGTTTCATGAGTCAAGTTTTTTGCGGGTCGAGTTGTCACAAGGGTAGAGTTGTCATGAACATCGAGATGTCTCGTGGGTCGAGGTTTTCGTGGGTCGATTTGTCTGTGTCGATTTGTCACAAGGGTCGAAATGTCTTATGATCTTATTTTCAGTCAATGAGTTAATCTAAAACTAGCATGCCAATTCCATGCCAGGTTAATCATGACGATATTGTCCCTTTAACTTGAAACTTTCACAAGTTAGTTGGTTTATATATACATGTAATATGTCTTGATTCAAACTACTCTTGTATGTTGCACCTTCCTTTGTAACGTAAGACTGGCAACTACATGTACACCTTCGCTAGAATTGAGATCAAGTCTGTATATTAGCCGTATCTGTCTGTACTGCGTGCAGTTTGTCACAGGCGCTGTTCATAGCGCCCCCAACGTGCATCACTGATTGCATAAGTTCAGCTGAATATATTGTAGCAAATCGATTATTCATCACGAACGTAGCCCGCTTACATTTGAGTTGCCGTAGGGATGGCCAATGAGAGAGCCTCAAAAACCTTGGTAGACGATTCCATTATTAACTAGGTTACAACTATTTATGACGAAATTCAAAATTATCAACATTTTCAATTAATCATACATGAACACCAAAATGTGTCGGAATACTTCACCACTTAACAAATATACTGCAAAATCTCCTGATATGAATTGCAACAGAAACTGAACATAATTAACATACACTGTAGGCCTACCTAGCCTACAATCTGAATGGAAACTTTGAGAAGAGCTCCACAGGTATACAGGAGCTCTTCTGGAATTTTCCATTCAGATTGTACAAGTACACATGAGTAGTATGTCAGATGAGAGAGCTGGCTCAGCTCTTAAAAAGGGGCGTGACTTGGATAAGAATAAAAAAAGGGAGGGGGGTTGTGTGTGAGATGTTGATGACGTCATCAAAAATAGTTGATGATGTCATAGGTTGATGTAAACGATGCGAGTTTCAAATTAAAAAAAAAAAAATGGTTCAAAATTATTTAGAAAAAAAAGATATTGAAAATCGGAGTTTAAAAATTGAAAAAATGAATTAAGATTATGTAGATGAATAGTAAATATGACGATGACAACAAAGCATTTATCGGAAAGAATTATTCCATGCGAATGGCTTTTAGTTCGTAAAAGAGAAAAGTGTTATATACCTAGCGTGCACGGTGACAAATATTGCACGCAACATCAGTGGCGTATACGACATGGAAAAAGTATACCAGTTGCGTGTAGAAGATGTAAAAATGGTACAAAAACAAAGACAAATATATGTACTAAATGCGGTAATGTATTAAAAATAATTTTTTTAAAGCGCTTAGAAGGGAGAGCTAAACGAAATTATAATTTGGTGATGAAAGAGTTGTTAGAAAAAACGACTCGTTTATAGTATATTTAAAAATTATAATTATACGGGGGAGGTCTAATAGACGTAATTACCCGCTCTGCTATTTGCGAAGCGGGTTTTTCATTATAAGATTTTTCTACAGTAAAGTTTACTTTAAACTCAAAAGTTTTTCTATAAGATCTTTTTTTTCTTTATCAATATCGAAGACGGCTTTGACATTTGTTTTATCAGCGGTGCTTGCCAACGTAAATTTAGATCGAATATTTTCTTTCATCGCAGAGTACTTTTTTCGCTCTTGGTGATTAAATTCTTCTTGGCTTATAGAACCATCTTCGATCGCTTTCGAAACGCGACTGTTGATGGTGTTGAGTTTTCTTTCGGCTAAAACTCTAATCTCGTTGTGTTTTTTAGCTTTTTTCTCGAGTTTAGATTTTACGTATCTGATGGCAAAGGTCATATCGCCTAGCCCTAAAGCGAGTCCTTCTAAAACAAATCCGACGGGCGATGCTACGACGGTAGCTAGACTGGCGATTCCAATTCCTCCTGCTCCCATACAGCCCAATTCAGCAAAAGTTTCTACGATACAAGTTTTTAAAATTTTATTATATTTTTTATACGTTTTCTCACGCTCGTTTCTCTCTTTCAAAATTCCTTTTTGAATATCGTCGATTTTTTGCAAACGAAACACGTTTACATTCGAGTTTTCGACATTGTCAGATACTTTTGGCATCATAGCTGCTTGCGATGGATAAACATTGGTTGTTTCGGTAACTACGCTCATTATTTCTAATAATAATAAAAGATTAAAATTTTACAATTTAAACTATATTAAAACTATTAATTTTTATATTGTAACAGATTCCAGTTTCTGAAGAGCCAAAAAAGTTGTTTGTACAAAGATTTTTGTTGTTGTAGACGTTGTTTTCTATTTTAAAGCAAATTCCACATTTTAAAAGCTTTGGTGTATTTGTTTCAAATGTAAAGTTTCTATCATTACCTGATTCAACGTTTGAATAATAATTTTCACCATGACTTATTTTAGCATAAGTCGAACAGTTTGTTATTGGCACAAAGATATCAAACGTTGGTAAATATGCCACACTCCACAAAATCTGAAATATATTACCTAAATTATACAATATTATATCTTGTGGATTTTCTTCGGTTATATCAATATAACCACTTTTTTGAAAGATGTTTGGATTATTTTTGTTAGAGGTGCTATCGTTTTTATGACTAGGTCCGTAAATACTCGCCATATTTAAATATTAAAATCATTTAAAAAAACATTTTATTTAAATGCGCAACTATGTTAATTGTAAACTTTTAATTTTTATATTGAAACAAATTGTAGTGTTTAGAGCACCGAAAAAGCTCGCTTGTACAAAAACTTTTTTATTTTGCGTTTTGAAGCACATTTCATAATCTACATGCTGCGGTTGATCGTTAAAAACTAATCTTTTATCTCGAGCGGGAGAAGGAATATGATATACGTTAACGGCAAAATTACCCTCTGCCGAATGTGAAAAAAATACCTTCAACTTTCATAAATTTTACAAAAATTGAACAGTATGCGGGTGATTGATTAAACATGTAAAAGGGTAGTTTAAGCACACCATGCCATCTGAGTATAACGTTAAATTTTTTTTCGAGTAAAGGTATCGTTTGTAAAATTTCATCTCTATTGATATATATCCGTGTCGTTCGTAAATGTACGGATTGTCGTTGTCGTTGTAAAAGCTGCCGCCGACGAGGTCGCTTTTTTATCTCGACCTCGACTAGGACCGTAAATGCTCGCCATATTTATATATAATAAATCATTTAATTTCAAGATTTAAAATAACGGGAAAACCGTGATTATTTATGTCTCTACCTCGTTAAAAGTACCAGTTACAAGTTTTTTTGGTAACGGATTAGAATATTCTATCCACATACTCTCTCCGAAGGATTTATCTTGTAAGGGAAAAACGTTTAAAATAGTACAAGGCTTACCGTTGAAAAAATTTTTACTCGTAGAAACTTGATCGCAATGAATGTACAAAATTTTAAAAGGCTGCACATCAATTTTTTTGCTATACTCTCCTACAGTTAGATATTCGTTGTGAAACCCGAGTAAATTAGCTAATCCAGATGAAAATTTAATAGATTTGTTTTCATCGGTAATATTTAGCAAGAAATAGCCTCTTTTTTCATCGATGACAAACGTGAGCCAAGGCGCGTCTTTTAAGACAATGTCGATAATTTCTTTTATATTGTAAAGCCCCGGTTTGATAAACACAATTTCATCTCGCTGCTGACCATTCGTACGATAGAATATTTATTCTTTTCTACGCACGTTGTAATAACCCACCCAAAGGTTAACGCTCTTTAATACGATAATGAGTTTACCATCGCGATTATCGACGATGTCGTTTAATTCGATCGACTCACTTTTTTTAAATTTCGATTTCAAAGGTGTGATACATTTTATTATTAAAAATTTATAATTTATATTTGTATTATAATAAAAATGTCGTTTCCATTAGTATTTCAGAGTAATTTTTCGTTTCCATATCCGCAATCTGGAAATTTTGAACAGCAAAATTTTACTGCGAGAGATTTGACAAATATAAATATTTACGTCAACGAAAATAAGTATTTTAACGTACAACTCGATGTTTTTGAAAAATACAAGTTGCCTAGCGTTAATAGTCAAAAAGTTGTAGATGATTGGAATCATAATCCGTTAAAATTTTATCAAAATCAAATAGATTTTGTAACGTACTGCAGTACGACGAGATGTGGTGTGAGTTACGAACATTTAAATCATTCGAATATGATGATTTGTAGTTTTTTTTAGATTTCACGTTTATTATCAAATTAGACGATTGCTCAAAGAAATGAGTTGTCCTGCGTCTTTTCAAAATTTTTGGAATGCGTTTGAAAACAATATAGACATTAGTGCGTATAAAAAAATATGTAAAGACTTTCACCTCGCAACCGTGTCTAATTGGAAACAACGAGTCGACGCGTACAGCAATTGACTAGGCACTGCTTATTTCTGGCGAAACATTGGTAAAAGATACGATCCGGTACCCGGACACAACTACGATAATTCTATACTCACCGACCCACATTCAAAACCCATTCCTCTCAACAATCTTCCCTCAGACTTTGGACCGAGTGAAAAAAGAATGGCTTTTGATGATGGTGTACATAATCGTAAAGAACATACCATCTAAGCGAGTTGAAACAGCGTGGATTAAATTTATATTGTCTTTGGGATTAGCGCAAGGCTTTACGAATATCGGTACAGAACGAATTAACGACTCAAGTGCAAGTGCAAGCAAAAACGTCCTTTTTTACAGCTGGTACTAGTTTAGACGCAAAAAGAGAATTTTTAAACATTCTCGATGCTTTGATTGATTCTCCCGTAGATTTAGAAAAATCTATTCAACAATATCAAGATAATTTAAAATATGCTATAACGCAATTAAACTTTGCTGTCTGAGAAAATTTATACCTCATGCCGTCTGACATAAATATGAAAATAGGTACGATAGTTGGATACAATAATAATATTCAAATCGCAGCATCTGATTTATCGTTAGGATCGAATCAAGACACAAATTCAGAACCTGTTCCACCACCCTCAGATACTCAAGTCGAATCACCATCAACACCCGTTACGCCTGAACTGCAATTAATCGATACCGAAGACGCATCTGTTGTAGATGATCTTCAAGAATCTAACGATCTATCGACTATCAACATCTATCGAGGCTGAAGACGCAATTGTATCCGCCTCAACTGATGTAACTGCTGTTGCCGCAACTGATGTACATGTATCTGCAACTGCTGCTGCAACTCACCAAGAAGAAAAAAATGCATTAATTTTTGGTTTCGCTATACTCGGTGGACTAGGTGTAATGATTTACGAGTTGTTGACTTAACGTCAAGCTTTAGCGGCTTGCTTCTGTATATAAGTTAAAATTAAAACTCCGACTCCGGTTAAGGTTAGCCACAAGTATTCTGCCGCATATCCTACGACGCTCGAAGCCGTCTTAAATAACCAATTTATCACCGATCCGATAATACCCGGTAAAGCGGCTAAAGCTTTTTCTCCGAGATGCTTTAACATATGCGCTATTGTTTTAAGCTCGTTTTGTATCCACTCTTTTACACCACCATCGCTAGGTTCGGGTTTGGGTTCGGGCTTAGGTGTAGGTGGTTTGGGCTTAGGTGGTTTGGGCTTAGGTAGGTTTGGGTGTAGCTGGTTTTACAGCATCTACGATCTTACTAGCAATGAAAGCGATTGTCATAGTAACTGCCGTTAATACACTAACTATCGTGATGGCGCGTTTTTTAAATAAGGCTTTAATTTTTTCACCTAACGTGCGTGCTTTTCCTCTTATGTTAACCAACACCTTTTAATTTTTTTCGTAAAGACTTCTAACTTTACCATTTAAATTAGCTATAGCATCTCGATTTGCTGATATATCATCTAGTAGTTCTCGCTCTTCTTTACGAAGTAGTTTCATCGCATCTTCATCTCCTATCTCATTTTAGGCGATTCTTTGTCTAACATTAGCTAATTTTTCTTCGTTCTCTTCTAATCTATATTGTATTTCTAATTTTGCACCTCGTGTTGTTGTCATAAGTTTACCGAGACCTTTTAAGGTTCTCATCTCATAACTATTGTTTAGAGCTGGTTCTTCTGAAAGAATGCTAATTGTATCTTGGTTAGCTTCTATTACTTCGTTTAGTATTTGGTCAGATTGATCTGGTCGAGTTGGTAACTGATGATCCGTATCATCTCTACGATAAGGTGTTTTATCGATAATAATTTCTGGTTCTAATGGTATACATGTAGGTTGTCTTTGCGCCTCGTCTAGTGTATCAAGAGTTAGTATCTACAGCTTCTTCTCCTCGCGCTGTTATTTTTTTTTCATAATCGGTTATACCTAAATCTATTCTTATAAAATTGACGCCATAATTTTGTTTAATAGTTTCTATCTTTAAATATTTTCCTTGTTCTTTTTTATTACTTAACACAAAGTTTCGTCTACTTTTCTAAAGACTAAAAAAGTTTTTTTACCTTCTTTTTTAATATAAAATTTATTGTATTCTTTTATTTAAACAGATTCATTGAAGCGTAGCTTCATCTACAGAGGTGCGGTAACGTGGAACTCACTTAACTATGCAACACAAACAGCAGAAAATGTCAGCATATTCAAAACAAACCTTAGTAGTAATTTCTGATTTAATTTGATTATATTATATTATTTTATTTTATAGTATTATTATAACTCTGTACTTTTAATTTTAATGTTTTATGTTCATGAGACCGAATACTTGTTGTCTCTTGACCCGTTTTTATTTTAATGAGGTTGCCGTGTTTTGCAGTTTTACTCCATTAAGTATTCTTAATTTTTATCTTTCTTAACTTTTTCTTTTTTCTTGATTTGATTAGATTCTATATTTATATTCCTCACTTTTACTCCAATTAATTTACTTTTTTACATCTTTTTAATTCATTACTTTTTATTTGATGCTACCATTTGTGGTTTAATTTTTATATTTTATAGTATTATTATAACTTGTACTTTTAATGTGTTATGAGATTGAATATTTGTTGTCTTTTTGACCCGTTTTTATTTTATTGAGGTTGCCGTATTTTGGCAGCTTTATTCCATTAAGCATTCTTAACTTTTATTTTTTCTTAACTTTTATCCTTCTGATTTATTCTCAATGTATTTACTTTACGTTTTACTAATGTTTCTAATTTTACCACGGCCCCTTGAAAAACAGCCTTGGCTGAATGGGCAACCCGTGGCTAAACAAAGATAATAATAATAATGGTTGGTGTTTGATTTGCTTGTAAAAATCGTTAACGTATGATTTAATTAATTCTTATTTTTGCTCGGTAATACTCTGGATTTCTATTTCTTCATCTCTTTCTATTAGTCTTTCTCTTTCGTCATTTAAAATATATTCTTCAAGGTCATCATCTAATTGTTGATTATCATAGTCATCGTCATGATCGTAGTCTAAATCTTCCATCGGTATATCACCTCCTTCCGCCATTTACAATTAGTTTTTATCTTTTTTAAAATAATTTATAACTAGCGTAGCCAACTACGCTCATACCTAAAATGATAAATATGATTTCTCGAGTTTTTTATCTTGGCTTTCAACGTAAAAATCTTCTAGTTTAGGTTCGTACTGTAAGTACGGTGGTAAATCAAATTGTTCACAGGTAATGATATAATATTCATTCATCGCTTTGTTAATGTTATTAAAAGTTTTTGTAGCGTTAGATTGTTTTACGAGTTTTTCGTTTAAATAATCTAGATATTTCGAACGCTTTTTAGCAAATTCGTCTCTGGCTCTACTACATGTACATGTAAGTTGTTCTAGCGCTAAATCGTGCCTCTTTCGTTCTTCAGCATCGCTAGAACGAAATCTAGAAAATAAAAAATTTGATCCGCTAAAAGCTAACGCGTTTACTACGGCACCGCCGATCATCATTCCTATCGACACCATGTTTATAATTTTATTTTTATTTTAAAAAATAAAAAAAATATTGTCTATACTATAAAATATGAGTCAAGCATTCACGCACAAACTAAATCCGTACAGAAAATTGAGAGAACCGTTAGGAATAAAAGGATTGCGACAAAATGTCGTTATTACAAACAATCCGAGCACCATCGATGAAAATCAACTGTTGACGGTTCGTTTTCCAAATTTAGGAAAAAATGACGTCATTGTTCCAGGTTCGGTTAGATTAGCTTTCAACATTACTCTCGAAGCCTCCAACGACGATACGAGAACGATCGTACATACATGTAGGCAGAGCCATCGTAAAAAATATCACCATTAAAATCGAAGGAAATGAAGTGTTTAGTTTAGACGATGCCGACGTGTTCAATTGCTTCAAAGACAATTGGTTGACGAAAGATCAACGAGAAAATCTAGCCTATCAAGGAATCGAACATTTAAACATTTCTAAATTAAGAGTAGGCGCCAGTGACGGTAATGCCAACAACAACAACGGAAAAGACAAAGCCGTCGCGGATACTTTTAAAAATAGATATTGCATACCGCTAGATTTTGAACTGTTAACTGATCATCAACCCTATTATCAAGCTGGATTAGGAGATAGGTTGAGTTACGAACTCACGTTTAATAAATACGATTGAGTTATTAAAAGCACGGA
The DNA here is from genome assembly GCA_029582265.1 of Zoroaster sp. YZ-2022. NCBI lineage: Eukaryota > Metazoa > Echinodermata > Asteroidea > Forcipulatida > Zoroasteridae > Zoroaster > Zoroaster sp. YZ-2022. Next base: position 30,015,014 of record CM055822.1, read on the forward strand.
CGATAATGCGAAATATATCATAAGCGAAATTTCTTTAGAATACCAAATCGTCACCGATGCGAATCTCGCTCAAATGATTAGAAATCAATATAGTAACAAGTTGGCGATATTATACAACAGTGTTGAGACAAAGCGTCAAACCACTAAACAAAAAAGATAAAACGTGGAATATAAATCTAAATACACCCGCAAAAAGCATGAAAGGAATATTGTTTTTATTCAAAGATCCCAACGTAAAAGAATCTTTTAAATTTTATAATCCAAAAATCGATAAAATTAGTATTACCGTAGAAGGAATTCCCAATCAACTCTACGCGCAAGGGATGCGCAGTTATCAACACTGGGAAGAAATTCAAAAATATTTTGGAGGTTCGAAAGAAGAATTTGCTATGCGAGTACAAAAAACTTTAAATCTATCTGACGTGAAACTAGCCGATTACTACCTCAATAAATACGGTTTGTTTTTAGATATGAGAAGCAGCGATGACAACAAAGTTCACGGAAGCGGTAGATGAGTACAAAACTTATCCGAAGGAATTACCATTCAACTGGAAAAACAGGCAGAAGCCGAGGGTGTGTTATACTGTTACACTTTTATCATCATGGACGCTCAACTCAATATCGAAAATGGACGATTTCGTAGCGTGAATTATTAGGTTGTACTAGCAAAGGTCAAGCAAAAACATGTTGACTAATATTAAAAAACAACTATGTTTCCTAAATATCCACACGCCGCGTTGATTTGCGGACAAACCGGATGCGGAAAAACTGAATTTATATTAAATCTATTGCAAAAAGAATATCGTAAATATTTTGAATACATCGTCATATTATGTCCGACCGTCGCGGAAAATCTCACTTATCAAAACAGAAATTACATTTGGAATGACGAGCGAGTGTTTGTCGACGATCTGAGCGATTTATCGTTAAACAAAGCGATAGAAATTTATCACGACGTCTTCAAAAACGACGAGACATTGTTTATCGTCGACGACTGCAGCGCGAGTAAAGCTTTAAACTATAGAAAATACGACGAGAATAATAAATGTATGATCAGTCTGTTGGCCAATAGCGGCAGACACTCCAATCACAGTTGTTGGATTCTTTTGCAAAAATACAAGTAGGAATTATAACCGTTTTATATAGCATGGGACTAAAAAAAGTATTTAAATTAAATCCAGCAGATTTGGGAAAGCTAGATGTAAACGACGCACTTAAACTCAGTGGAACAGTCGGAGCGGCTCTAATGACTCAAAATTGGTTGGTTCAACAACAAATTTTCCCAACTAAAATTATGCCATATACTCCTTAAACTATAATAAATAATGAATAAGCAAATATTAATATTTAATAAATATTAAATGGATAAACATACGAGACAAAAACTAGAAAACGCGTACTATAGCCCGAAAGGATACCAAAGGTCAATCGGCGATCGATAAATTAGCTCAAGAAAGCCAAGTATCTAAAAGTATAGCTAAACAATGGTTAAAAAAGCAAGCGTTGTAGCAAATTTATTTACCGTACCCTATTCCTAGACCAACCAGTTCAAACTCGAATCTTGAAAAACCAAACGAGGTTCATCAAGCCGATCTATTGTTTCTTCCTCACGATACGTACAAGTACGCGTTAACCATCAGCGATGAAGCTAGCAGGTACAAAGAAGCAGAACCTTTAATCGATAAAACAGCCGCGAGAGTAAGCGACGCTTTCGAAAAAATTTATAAACGTTCTTTGTTAACTTGGCCAAAAATTTTTAAAGTCGATCCTGGAAAAGAATTTATGTCGAGCGTCAATACGTTAATGAGTAAAAATAACATAAATATACAAAGAAGCGAAGCCGGTAACCACAGAGCGCAAAGTATAGTAGAACGATTTAACAAAACTTTAACCGAAAGATTATTTTCTCATCAATACGCGCGAGAAATCATAATGGATACGAGAAATAGAGAGTGGGTAAAAAGATTACCGCTAGTCGTAAAAGCATTAAATAATGAAACGACGAAACTTATACATTTAAAACCTAAAGATGCGATTAAACAAGAATTCGTCGAGCAAAATCCAGCCTCACCAGCTATTAAAAAAAATGAAAAAAGAACCGCTTTAAATGCATTAGTCAGATATTTATACGCACCCGGTGAGGCTGAAAACGATACGAGACGTCGCACGACTGATCCGATATGGAGTTTTAAAACTTATAGCATTAGTAAAACTATGAAAGCACAAAATCAACCCATCTTGTATTATTTAGAATCGGGTCCTGCTCGTAGTTTTGTGAGAGAAGAATTACAAATTGTACTGCGAGATACACAAAATCCACCTAAAAAATTATAAATCTTTAAGTTATTGCTGAAATCTTATAATGACCGTAAGCATACATGTAAGTGCGTATTCCATCCTCTAAAATATATCTCTGTGTCTAAAGGAGATAAGGAGATTTTATATACTCGCGTTGTATATAATTTATGTTTTTCATTTCTAATAAAATTCATAAAAGTGATGAAGCGTATTATTTTTAAATAAAACTTGTTTAAAATGCTCGTGTAAAATTTTCTTTTTCAAAACATTTTTTTTAACGCCCTTGGCTTTTCTTAAAGATGATTCATTTTCTAAAAGTATCGAATACATTTTTGGTCTTAAACCGACATTTTCAGAGATTATAGTTCCTGCAGTCTCGTCTTTCATTTTACCGATCACTTATTTATTCTCTTCAGAATATAGAAAATGATCTTTGTTATAATTACTAAAATCGTATAAATGAGCATCTTTTTTCACGTCTTTATAAACGTCTTTCGTTTGAATCTCGAGTAATAAACTGTCCGCATAAAGTAGATTACACTTTAGATAAATCCAGTATGCTCATTCCTACGTATACGGGGCGGTTGAGTAAGAGTTTTATTTTATAAATGTGAATCGCCGCTAGATCGTGATCGAAAATCTTAACCTCGGCAAAATTTGGTTTCGCGATTAATGTACGAATTTGATTTTCTGCTTTTTTAACGTTGAGATGCTTCAAATTCACGTTGACGCGCTTTCGTACATTTTCCATCATTTTTCCAAATACTGAATTGTTCATGAGTTTGTACAAATCTTTTTCAAAATCTGACGTTGCATTTATCTCAAATTCGTGTTTAAATCGATCTACGATTTCATCTAAGGCGATTCATCAAATTCTAAAACGTTTCATACCGAGTTGTAAATACAATTGTAAATTACGATAATGAAGCACGTAGTTTGATTTATCGTATAAATTTGTAACTAATTTTGTAACGAGTTTGTCTTTTAATAACTCGCGTTGATAGTCAAACATCCATTCTTTCGGTACCGTCAACGATTCTGGCGCGAGTGGAAATGCATTGTGAGAATCGTGTAATTCTTGACTATATTCTAAATCAACTTCTATAATGCATCCTTTTCCATGTATTAATCCTTTTTCTAAGAGTCTGTCAATTTGTTTTTGAGTCAACCATTTAAAATTACTAGTAGGAAAGTATTGACTCATCGCATAGCCGTACAAATTATTCGCGTATAAATATTGTATATAACTACAAGGTTTCGTTTTTATCGTAATCGGGTAAATAGTGGTTGTTTGCTTTCGCGTATCGTTTACTTACCATACACGTTCCTCCTCTAGTACCTTTTTCTATAAATAAATGCATGTCGTAATCCGTCAACAATTCTAAAGTCACTTTAGAATGTTTAAGCAAAGCGTCCCAGCTCAATCCTGGGCTGGTATAATGAGCCGGATCTAACCCGTACTATTTCATGCAAGTGGTACGAAAATTTTCAAACACGTCCGCCAATAAGCAAGTATCCGTACGCACGTACAAATAGTGATAATCTCCTAAATTTTTACATTCAAACTCGTTCCAAACGTTCTTTGCGTGCTCGTATTGTTCTTTAGTAATGTGTTCGTCGTTTAAACTACTATAAAAAGATTCTATAAAAGGAAGATGCGTTTCTTTGAAACGTTCAAAAGAGTCCATGTACTCGTAAGGGTAAATACCCTTTTGTAAAGCAAGTACAACTTTTTCTCGATCGTGCTCGTACTTTTTTGTGATTGAAAAAGAATCAACGTCGTTTGATTTTACGAGTTTATCGAGCGAAGCTAGTAAAAATTGAGCGCTGTCGATAAATTGCAGTTGCCCGATTGAAAAAGAAATATACTTTTCCATATTGTTTGGAATACATTTTAATTTTCCTCTCGTTTGACTCGCGGCCTGCATAATGAGATGAGAGTCGTATCCTCGCAAATTATGAAATACGACCGGAATAAATGTTTTTTTCGGTTCTAAACTCAGTTTTAAATTACTTTTATTATGCGCCGCGCCTCTATATTTTCCGGTAATGTGACAAAGATCACGTACTTGGCTAAACTTTAAGCAAAACGTGCCAAATTCCTTTTCACACTTGCTCGCACCTTTTTACAACACTCGCTAATTTTGTAAATAAAGTTTTCCAAATCATCTTTTCTCATAATTTTTTTTCCGCATATCCAACACTTTTTTAGCAGAGTCTTTAGTCATCACCATTTTTTTAAGGATTTCTAAAGATTGCATTGATGCATTCTACTTGTTTTTGTAATTCGTTTAAAAAATGCTCTGCGGCATCTTTTCCTCGGTATACAGCAGGAGGTAAAGTTTGACCGTCGCATCGAACAACGACGTACGAATAACCACAAACGACGTGTTCTTGCTGTTTTTTAGTATTGGTCGTATTCACGTCGTTAATCTTTTTAATAATACTTTCAAAATCAGCGTATATGACGAAAGGAACTTTCATCTTTTTATGAAAATTTATAAATTGTAGCGTATCGTTGTTACCTTTTTTTGGCATAACGATCGCCGTCGGTCTGTCGTTGATTCCCTTACACATTTTTATGTGATTTTGAAGATGCGCTTCTGTTGAGTAACCATGTAAACATCTCAAACAATAGTGTTTACGCCCATTATGTTTCGTTTGGTCAGAAAGTAATTTATTTATATCCTTAATCCAAACGTAGTGTGATTTATTTTCGTTATGAATTAATAATAAATTAATACGATTTATATCCGCAGGTTGATCGCTGATTTTGTAAACTATAATTGATTTTGATTCGTAACCAAAAACGTTTAGCGCGATACAATTTTGTTTCTCTACTTTTTTTATTTGATTGATCGGAGTCGGAGCGTCGATATTATCAAAATTAAAACCACCTTCCGTCGGATAGCTAGATATTCTATCCGAATTTTTTTTTGCTGGAAAAAGAGCACTACGCAGCGCCCACCTCAAACAATCGTCGTCTTTGTTTTTTACGTTGATGCATGCTTTTTTATTTTTTATGTAGTCTGGTAGCTCGACATAAGAACCACCCCTCAAAGGTTGATATCTCGCGATAGTAATACTCATACTTACAATACGATCTATCTCCCATCCGGAACTGTCATGCGTATATTTTTCTAAAGCCTCTTGAATTTGTGAAAAAACAGTATTGAATACATTTTAATACCATCCAAATTCAATAAAACAATCTGCCTATTATGAAAATCAGGCTCTGCATAATCGATAGTACCATCGGGTCTATCTTTACGTAATTTAATACGTAAATATATCATAAACTTAAATGATGTAAATTCTTGCAAGTCTAAAGAAAACTTGGCTCTAATCTTTGGCTTTGCCGCTTCCCAAAAAATGTTTAAATCTTTTTCTTTGCTATGATTGAGCGGAACGGTCATTCTTCGTTGATGTAAATATCTTCCGCCGTCGATTCGTCGAATCTCAACTTCTTCTAGATCGTGAAACCTTTTAATAGCATCGATGTAGTCTTGTTTTAACAACTGCCCTCTTCTCCCGCCGCCGCGTTGAGGTAGCTCAATATTTTCAGCCGCTATACACTCCCTTAGTTCAGCTAAATTTAATTTATACAATGGCTTTTGTCTATGTCGTTTTATATATCTTTTTACGGCTTCGTACCAAGACCGTTTATTAACTCTATTTGTTCTACTATCCTGCGCAACAATTAATGGTCTAACATTTGCACGTGCAAAATTTTTCAATTCTGCTTTTGTCCATTTCGATAAATACTTTGTCATATCCTCTTACTATAAATCCACATAATCTCGAATCGTTTTATTCAATTTTTTATCGACTAAAACCAATATCTTTTTTTTCTAAATAATTTTGAACCATTTAAAAAATTATTTTTTTGAAAGTCGCATCGTTTACATCAACCTATGTATGACGTCATCAACTATTTTTGATGACGTCATCAACATCTCACACACAACCCCTTTTTAAAATTCTTATCCAAGTCACGCCCCTTTTTAAGAGCTGAGCCAGCTCTCTCATCTGACATACTACTACATGTTATTAATCTGTGTGAAGCAGTAGATTTACATGTATGAATATATATTTGGGGAATTTGACCAATCAGATTGTTTCTCCGGTTTTCCGAAGAACATGCCATAGGCCATGATATATTGTATTCAAGTTGTTAGATTTGGACGCACCCTCGTACTCATGGTAATTCATTGCTGCCCATGGCAAGTACAGTACCAGCCACAAGTAATTCCATTTACCCCCGTGGAGTATCCGTGACGTGGCGGGTAAATTGCGTGCCGGGTACGGGGCGCCACGCGGGTAATTGCCGTGGGCCTTCGAGCAAAGCTCGTGGCGTGTCGGGTAGTTTTGCGTGGGCAACTGCAACGATACACAGCGCAGTACACGGCACCGCACGGAAGTCCACGACACGAACTGAACGTCATTCAAGAGCATAATGTAGATCGGGGGCCGAACGTCCATTTAAATATGGGTAATTTTAAATGAATGAAATGGTTGCAACGTTGAGCTTCATATAGCGGGGTACATGCAAAGGAAGATTTGTTTCATTTCAAATCCCTGTTAAAACATGCTTGCTTATCTGCGAGTTTTATTAGCATGAGTCAATAATTGTAGTAAATGGCGTTTTGTGGCTAATGCCTCATTAATCACAGGCTTAGAGTTTTAGGACACGATCTGCTTAACAATACATGTATTTATTAGAAAACTACTGTCAGTTAATTTTCTGATGCCGCATGGTACTGTAAGTTGGGTTCTATGACAAATTGCATTTTAAACATTTTCTTTGTATTATTAAATAATTAAGGCCTGGTTGATTTACTGATAATTTCTCCGTTTTCACAGTTGGAATGTAGATTGGTTTTGTCCCGTTCCACCGTTGATTACCTCTACATGACAAGTAAAATGTATGTGCAATAAAACGTTACAGTTGGGTCTGTCACGGTATCATTATGGGAGTTCAATAACATTCCACGAAGGTTTACCTGTAGCATGTTCCTCCATTTCTGTTAGACCGGTTTATTATTTTTGTCAAATTAAATAATATTGATATGTTTGTTTGATGGCACGGTTGGTCTTTTTGCTTAATAAATATCGTCGATTTAACGCTTTTAAACGCTTTTAGGAATGTTTGCATGACGTTATTATCATAGTTGATCCATCAGTCGAAAACGTTCATGTAGTGCTGCAATGCAAACTTCATTTACGGAGCCAAGATTTATATTTGTGGATAATGTAATCTTCTAGTTTCTGGCGAGAAAGCTGTGGGATTGAGGAATACAGATACTGCACGTTTGCCGTGGGTGGGGACGAGATTATATAGTCGGAAGATCACAGTACATTTCGAGGCTTGCAAAAGGCGCCGTCACTCGGGCACCCGGCACGCACAGCGGAGATCAGAACTTATTTAAGTGATAAAGAGTGGCGTTAGTTGGTAGGGATGCCAGTCAACTCGCCCCTGGCAAACTCGCCTTACAAGGTCGCCCCTCAGCAAACTCGCCCCCCGGCAAACTTGCCCCTCTACAAACTCGCCCCCAGTAAATTTTTAACGCAGTTCACGCTGTTGATTGAGACTGGTTTAACGTTCATATAAGAGAGTAATTAAACATTATTATAATAAAGGCAGTTCTTTTCAGAACTAATTACTATCTCAATTGAGAATTAAATCACATGGTGTCACCACAGTCTTACTTATCCTCTTCACCATGCAAAGCTACAAGTTTTACCTAACATCATTTCAGTTGACGTTTTTAACGAACATAAATATTACAAGAAATAATTCATTTACAGTTACAATTAAATAGATTAAATAGGAAACTAGCTAAACAAAATACTGAGTAAAATAAATAAGTATAATAAAAATAAATAATTAATTACATACAAAATACAAAATACAGATAATTAAAATGTAATTAAATCAAACAAATAACTTTGTAAATTTTTCATAGTATATACATAATACATAATATAGTATACATCGTATAAATCATAACTGTTTTGTTTAGCTAGTTTTATAATTATATGTATTCTAATTTAGTTGTAACTGTTGAATTATTTTTGTTAGGCCCTATGTTTGATTTTCTCTCTAACTAAATCAGTCTCAATAGTGCCTAATAATCCATTAAAATATTTATGTCCCACATCCTGCCTTTATAATTAATAATATTAAACCAGTCTCAATAGCGCGTGAGATGCGTCAAAAAATTACAGGGGCGAGTTTGTTGAAGTAGTTTGTTGGGGGGCGATTTTGTCGGGGCGAGTTTGTACAAGCAGAGGGCGAGTTTGTCAGGGGGCGAGTTTGTAAGGGGCGAGATTGTAAGGGGCGAGTTTGCCAGGGGGCGAGTTGACTGGCATGCGTTGGTAGATACGCCAGCGCTACTCCACACTGGTTCCGTCTGTATCACATACCGCATCATAACTTATCAATTGAAATCCATTTAACGCATGGGCCACAGGGCCAGGCCTGAGGGGATCAGTCTAGTCACATTTTTGTTCAGAAATTGGAGTCCCCACGGTCTACCTCATGCTTCCTCCTAGACCCTCGTGGAAAAAGCTAATGTGTTACTTTGTACTTCAGGTACGAAAACTTAGTACCTCTCTATACTATAATGCCTATATCATGGATATGGAGTTACATGTAGTAATTTTACCGATGAATAAATTCGGATGGCCTAACTCCCGGCTTCCCTACTGAATGCAGCACACGCTTTTCTTACGAACGGTATTTAACTATCGAAATCCCTGGGGACGAGGTTAGGTTGTCCCCCCACCCCCCCGCATGCAATATCGTGTGCAATACACTGATCACTATAATAATACTCAGTATAATAGATTCAGTGGAACAAGATCGAGGTTACTCAGTACATACAGGTTTTAGTCTTGCGCAAAGACGTTTGTTGCAGATTTTTTGAAACCGCAAAAGACTACTACGGGGGACTATATATACTTAAGTACATTCACTTAATAGTCACGTGCAGAGATCACATTCTCACGCCTTGGCACAAGACTCACTAAGCAGGTCAACGATCGGCTGTGCGTGTACGGACATGTACATGTATATTGGACATGTTGTAATGGTTGTACGCGTCAAGTCGAGAAAAATAAAACGTCGATTGTTGTCAAGTGTGACTGATTGACCACAGATTTCATGCAGTATAATCCGTCCTTCACGTCACAAAGATGTTTCACAATGTTTGCGCAAACATGTTTGTCTTCCTGGCATTACATGCGGTAAGAACTGAAGTTTACAGCAGTTTTTGTATTGATAATTAAACAGATGTCGTCCGCCCAAATAAAGAGTGTAGTCATACCCCCCGTTAATAACGAATCAGTGATCCTCCGCTGGGCAATGGTTGTGAAAACTAACGTTGCTTAGCTGCCTTGGTTTCTCGTGGCCACGCAGATCCCCCGACACGGCCCGCAAGTTTTCCGTGGCTCCCCGTGCCCCCGCGGGTTTTTCGCGTGGCTACCCGCCACGCACTCGATGGCGCACGCGTGTTACCCGCGAGTGTTTGGAATTACTTGTGGCTGGTACTGTATGTAATACGATGGGTTTGAGGTACGTAGCGCAGTATAATACACAGTGCACGCTATGAAATAGCACACCTTCGCATTCCTCAAGTGTTAGTCCAACTGCAGTGGTAAAGTATTGAGACCCACCCCCACATATTAATCATGTTTTTTTTTCTTTCTTCTTTTTCTTGTCTGTAACGTTAAACACTAAACACAATCATGATGATTGATACAATAGATATCAAGAGTTATAAATGTAACTACATGTAGAGCTCAAGTGTTTGTTAGAACAAACACACGGTGTTCGTGTCAACTTCCGGTTCAATCAAAATATCATCAATGATATCAATCATATAAGTTTTGAGGCTTTGCATGGTGGAATATCGATATCGTTTCGGTTTGCGGTAACACCATGTGTTTATCTCAACTAACGTAAATTTGAACGCCTTACATCCACGCACAATGGCAGGACGAAAAGCACCCCGTTACCACAAATGTCCAACAAAGGGAACATGAAAAGAAGGGAAAAGGTTAACCCCGTCGTTAACCTCGGCCGAGGCCACACATCTCCAAATAATAGCAGGACAAAAAGCAAACCATTGCCACGGACGTCCAACAAAGGGAACATAAAAAGAAGGGAAAAGGTTAACCCAGTCGTTAACTTCAGCCAACGCCAACTATCTCACACGGAAACCAGTGTCTTAGCCTTGGGAATGAATTTTGCCACCGCCCCAAAAAAGATTCCCGTGGAAGAATTCATACAGTCTATTGAACCTTCTATCCGAAAGCTCGAAAAACAAAAGGCAGACGATATCCGTATTCAGATACACCAGATCTTAAAAAAAGTGAAGCCCCCGAAATCCAATATCACACGACTGGAATATCAGGCTGTCAATAACCTCCGTAATGACTCTTCGATACACATTCTAAAGGCAGACAAGGGTAATGCCACAGTAGTGATGGACCGCTCAGAATACGATCAGAAGGTTCAGGATATCCTCGACACGGATACCTACACCCGCCTCAAAAAGAACCCGATTCCGTTAGCAGAAAGGAAAGTCCGCATAAAACTTCTTTCCTTAAACCGAGCACAGCCTACCTAAAGCACTATACAGGCACCTCCGTCCGTCCAGCTCGAATGCCCAAGATTCTTTGGCCTACCAATGATTCATAAACCAGACAGACCGCTCCGACCGATTGTCTCATCCCGAGGTTCCCCGTATAACCTCGCCCAACACTTGACAAGGCTCTTACACCCACTCGTGGGTAAGACGCCCCACCATGTACCCAATTCAGCAGGGTTTATCAACATCATAAAGGGAACCATATTGCAGCCTTCCGACACGCTAGTGAGTTTTGACGTCAAGTCATTATTCACCAATGTACCGACAGACGAGGCTATCCTCGTAACCAAGTCGATACTCGAACATGATAGCACGCTCCCGGAACGAACCAGCCTAACGCCAGATCAAATCGTAGATCTACTTTCATTATGTGTGAAATCCACATACTTCCAATGGAGAGAGACTTACTATCAACAGTCTTTGGGCACTCCAATGGGATCCCCGATATCCCCGGTCCTAGCAAACATCTTCATGGAAGATTTCGAACAGAAAGCCCTCGAGACGGCACGATACAAACCCAAATTATGGCTTCGATATGTACATGTAGATGATACTTTCATCATTTGGCAGCACGGTTCCGACAAACTGAGTGACTTCCTCGGTCACCTCAACCAGCAACATCCGAGCATTCAATTCACCATGGAAACTGAGACATCCGACTCGTTGCCTTTCCTTGATGTACTCATTTCCAAACGGGTTGATGGCTCACTTGGGCATTCGGTTTACAGAAAACCCACACACACAGACCGCTACCTAAATGCCCGGTCGTTCCACCCACCATCCGTGAAATCCTCCGTGAATCGCACCCTACTTCGAAGGGCACACACTATCAGTGATAAAGAGCACTTGCCATCCGAGTTGAAACATCTTAACGCCGTGTTAAGAGACAATGGGTACAGACCTGATAAGCTTAAGTTCCTCCCGAATAGGAACGCTCCACGATCCTCAGACGCAACCGAAAAACCCATTGCCGTGCTACCGTACATCAGCCACACTTCACACAAGATTCAGCGTATCCTGAGGGAAGCTGACATTAAGGTCTACTACCGGACTCGAAACAAGTTGGAAACGAAGATACACACCCACAAGGACAGACATGATCCCAGCCGTCAAGCTGGGGTTTACCGAATTCCTTGCACTTGTGGGAAAGTGTACATTGGCGAGACCGGCAGAGACCTTACGACCAGGCTCAAGGAACACAAGGCCCACGGCCGCAGAGGGGAATGTGACAAATCTGCGATCATCAAACACTCCACCGATTTGGGCCATATCATTGACTGGCAGAATGCAAAGATCACAGCCCCGGAAAAGCACTGGTACACCCGTCGTATCAGAGAGGCTATTGAGATTCATAAACATGACACTGTCCCCCAGGACATCGGCTATTTCATCAGCAACATTTGGCATTCAATCCTACCATTCACCAACACCCACACCCCACTGTCAACTGATACGCCTCAGCGAGCAGGCAACTCACACAGCAGGAAACACACACAACAAGAACAATGCCACGGTGGCAACCAATCACAACACATCACACAACAGTAGCACCAATCGGAACACTTCCCATTCTACACATAATCCCAGCAAATACTACTTAACGAGTTGCATCGGCAAACCTCTTCATTCTCCTGAAGAAGATTAGAGCAGGCTAATCAAAACGTTGAGAATAACCCGTGAAGTCCCCATGGTTCTCCCTGAACCATATTAACCCGTGAAGTCCCCATGGTTTTCCCTGAACCATATTTCTCACTTAGCGACAGTAGAGAAAAACGAGTTGCCCGAAATTGGTTCTCCCTTGAACCTTTCTCACTTAACGAAGGTTGAGATACGAGTTGTACAATACGGTTCTTTTCAGAACCTGTACCTCAGCTTCACGTTAGTTGAGATAAACACATGGTGTTACCGCAAACCGAAACGATATCATTCATATTTTACAAAGGTGTATCATCTTTTATTATAACAATATCAATTTCATATTCTAAAGTCCTATCAATTTGGCTTTAGAATGTGTTGAATTTGAACTTCCTGTTGGGACCGGAAGTAAATGTTAGATCAGGTGATTTGAAGCTCACATACATGTACATGTACATGTATATAATGACACAATAAAACTTCCTCATGATCATAAAAAAATAATGTTACTACCTGCTTTGGTTGAATATCTGAGATTGGAAATTATTCCCTTTTTAAAAATGCCGCTAGGGGCGCTCTGAACTTTGATGTCATCAAACATTTTTTTTTTAAAGATAAGATAAGATTTTATTCACAGAAGTCATTCAAATTTCCTATGGTTTTTGACATAGAAAATTATTATTTTTCTAAACCCGCCACCAGAGGGCACTGTGATGGGTGATGACATCATCAGTCACATTTTTGAAAGGTCACATGTCAATAGTAATTTCGTCCATGGAAGGCATGCCCAAATACCATATCGTATTGACTGCAGACCCTATAAAAGTGCTTCAGAATATTTTTTCACTTAAACTTCCGGTTTCGACCGGAAGGAGAGGTCAGATTGGGTCATTTCTGTGTACGACATGTCACATAATTCAGTATCTGTAAGATGATGCAAAAATTGTGTAAATATGTTTTGTGGTTCATGATATGATTTTTTGAAATATTAAAATTGGATTTTAGTGTATTTCGATATCTGATGACGTCACTATGACATCACAACTACCTGAAACTATATGTCATAAATTTATTGACAACTACATATTATGGTCTGAGTATGTGTCAAGTTTGAAGGCTCTGTGAACTTTGGAACTATGTTTTTTTGTCAGATAAGTCTCATCGAGAAGAAGAAGAAAAACAAACCGAACAATTTCATTAGGTGTTCGCGCTGTCGCACGAACACCTAATGAATATGGACATCATACATGATTTATTGTTGATTAAATATATGAGAGTAACTGTAGAATGCAGGGCCAAATTTTCAACACTTTTTTGCGGCTGGATGCTTGGTGGTGGACGTTTGTTGTCGGGCACAGGCCGGGCGGGTGCAGAATATGTGTATGGAGCATGTTCGTTGTTGTCTGGCCGGCTGGGTGGTTGTGTACACGGTAAATTTCTGATACTCTAGGGAGTCTAGATTATTAAACAAGCTCAAGAGGGCATACACATATTGGAGATAAATAACCACCGCGTCGTACGTATGTACATGTAGATGTAGATTTGAATGACACATTTTTGTGGCACATGATAGTTTGGATGCGTGGATGCTCAGTGGCATGGTTACGATGTGTAATGTGAGGGCGCTTGTCGGTGATGTGAGGGCGCTTGTCGGTGATGTGAGGACGCTTGTCGGTGATGTGAGGACGCTTGTCGGTGATGTGAGGGCGCTTGTCGGTGATGTGAGGGCGTTTGTCGGTGATGTGAGGGTGTTTGTCGGTGATGTGAGGGCGTTTGTCGGTGATGTGAACGTATGGGATAGAAGGTTCTTGGAAAGAATAATTAATTATGTAATATATAATAAAAAGAAATGTTTTTATAAATTTTAATCGTTATCGATTGATTAATAAGACAATAAGTGTGTGAGTATATTTTTACTGGCTGCGTGGATGCCGGTCGCAGTGGTAAATGTAATAGCAACTGACTATAGAGGGTGCTGTTGAAGAATGACGTCATGCCGTCTGAAAGGACCATCACATTTTAGGCAGCAGTTAAGTGTGGCAGTTTATTTTTACTGGCTGCGTGGATGCCCTGTTGCAGTGAGAAATGCAATAGCAACTGACTAGGGGTGGACGATATCATGATAATATCAGCTAAATCGGTTATGGTTTTGAAGATATCGAAAAATCGCCATATTGACGATATTCCAAAAATATCGCCGATATCAAATTTATATTGTTCTTTTTAGTTAAAATATCGCTGGAGTGATAAATTGTCTCCAAATTTCATGTTATTATACGGTAATATCAACGAAGTTACATGTACGTTAAGGTGAAGAACTAAAATACAAATGCGGCACTACTTTCATGTGTGGTCTTTTTTTGTGCGTTGTGCTCCTGGTGGTTGCTGCATGGGCCATTTAACCCAGGATCACGTGGTACACTCCTGGAATAACCACACTAGTGTACATTGTGAGGTTGTTCACATTTAGTAGATGTCGGATACTGAACTGTGTGTCCATTTATAAAACCACAGGGTTTGTTTATGGACGTCACGGTGAGTTCTTTTTTATGAAATGTTTGTCGCACCAAGCGGCAAAAATCTAAGAACTCGGCTTGTTTTGGAGCGACTGTTTGGATTAACCGTTTATTACCTATGCAACTTCCCTGTAGAACTTGCATGTAAAAGTAGTTATTTCGGTGTCCAATGTCGTTAATGTACGATACATTCACTTTTTCACGTACATGTATTTAAAAAATCCGCTTATTGAGACGATAATATCGTATATCGCTGATATCATGGCCGTCGATAATCGACTATAAAAAAAATTCAATATCGCCACCCCTACAACTGACTATAGAGGGCATTGATTAAAAATGACGTCATGCCGTCTGAAAGGATCATCACATTTCAGGTTTATTTTTACTGGCTGCTTGGAAGCCGGTTGCAGTGGTAAATGCAAACAATTAATGACTATATAGGCCGCTGTTGAAGAATGACGTCATGCCGTCTCAAAGAACCATCACATTTTAGGCAGCAAGTGTGGCAGTTTATTTTTAGTGGCTGCGTGGATGCCCAGTCATGGTGAGAAATGTAAACAATAGCAACTGACTATACAGGGCACTGATTAAGAATGACGTAATACATGTAATGGTAGACAACCAGGGCAGGTTTAGAAAAGGTTGGAGGGTGTAGAAAACTGAAAAATAAAATACGCTTTGTCCTGAAAATGATCAATTGGATTGTGGGATACAATGGATTGAATGCATGTATTTTTATGCTTTTATCTTAATAATAATAATAATAATAAAGGAGCATTTATATAGCGCTCTTACGCAAATACATGGTATCACAGCGCTTTACAAACAAGAGTAAAAAGTACAATTACAATAACGAAATAAAAAATGAATCAATAAGTAACTGGTGCATAAACAAAAACAGTCAGTTTAAAAACTGCCTAGAAAATAAGTGAGTTTTTAATAGTTTCTTAAATTGGATGAGCGAAGAAGCATGACGCATGTTATATGGAAGAACATTCCACAGAGAAGGGGCAGCAGCAAAAAATCCTTTTTTGGCTATAGCAAGGCGAGTCTTTGGAATTGTGAGTATTCTAGTGTCAGAACAAGAGCGAAGTCCATTTCTACCAGGTACATAAGGAATAATAAGATCATTGATATATGACGGAGCACAGTCCATGAAACACTTAAAAACAAAAACCAATATTTTGAATTCAATTCGCTCTTTAACCGGAAGCCAATGTAATTGTTCAAGATAAGGAGAGGCATGATCTTTTTTTGGTGCACAATATATAAGTTTGGCGGCTCTATTTTGAATTTGTTGGAGACGTTTGATATCTTTGGCCGTAGATCCTTGTAAGAGCGAATTTGAGTAATCAAGACGTGAGGTGATGAGTGCGCGAACAGCGTGATGACAAGTAGTTTCATCGATGAACATCCTGACGCGCGACAGATTTCTCAAATGAAAATTCAAACTGCGGCATACAGTGGTTATTTAGGTCTACTGTAATTATTTGGGGGAAATACAAATCTTTCATTTTTTCTGAATTTGACCTACATGTAGGAACCGCAGGTTATATATTTTGAAGTCAGATTGCTTAAATTTATAACAAAAAAGCACTCTTTTGTCCCTTTTTCTATTTTGCCCATTGTCATTGATTTTTATAGGCTTTTTGTTTTTATTATGTGAATGGCATTCAATCAAATATATTTAAAATTTGTATACATTCTTTTTATTTAACGTTATATTTTTCCTGGGAATGTTGCTGGGAGTTAAATATATCCCAAATCTTTTCCAAATGTATAGTTTTTATAAATCATATATATTGACTACAGGCATTAAAGTTCGACATTAGAACGCGTCCATAAAGCAATGCACTGTCGCATGAATTAACGTTAAACTTCAAGTCATAAAAACTAATTTCACCAGCGCGTGTATTACGGGGGAAATTATTGAATTTGTGCTAGAATTTGAGCCATACTGGGTGCTAGAATAAGCCTAGTGATCAATCTTTGTGACTAATGATAAATTGGGCCGAGTTGAGGTCGAATTGTCACAAGGGTGGAGTTGTCTTGTGAGTCGAGTTATCTCATGGGTTGAGTTTTTTGTGGGTCGAGTTGTCACGAGGGTCGAGTTGTCACGAGGGTCGAGTTGTCTCGTGGGTCGAGTTGTCTCGTGGGTCGAGTTGTCTCGTGGGTCGAGTTGTCTCGTGGGTCGAGTTGTCACAAGGCCAGGGTTGAGATGTCTTAACCCCGAATGGCCCTGCATTTACAAGTACTGATATGAGATAATCGGCCAATCTCAATGTCAATACAAATGAAGAAATCCTTTTAATTTATGAGATAACAGTCAATAAACATGATAAACACTAACGAGTAACGTTAACGTTAGTCAATGTAGGCCTAACGTTATGTCATGATGTTGTCTTGTTGATTCCAACAAATGATAGGAGACGGCTTGAACTAGGGACCGAAACGGACAACTGCGCATCCCCTTTGCGCATGTCACGAAACACTGCACAAAATTTGGTTCAGCTCAACCATTTTCCGCGCTCGCGAAAAAGCCTTGTACCGCAAAGGATTGTGGGTAAAAGTGCATGCCCACGTGTTCCATGTGAAGCAGAAAAGCCAAGCTCACCATCGACGAAAGTTCCGATCAAAATCGCTAAATTTTCTCTGTTTTCGTTGAATCTACAATTCGGTGAGTATTTGTTTCTTGAAATTTAAATGTTTATACATGACCTAAGTAAAAATAAGGGTGAAATTTGATTATTTTAAGGTTCAAACTGTCCATCAAACTTGTCCTTTTAGTTGTGCTTCTGGCGCATTCGCCTGAGCGGTCGAGCGTAGCGAAACGGTCCGTGTAACTCACTGCCATCGAAGCTGTGTGAAGCCCGGTAGGCTTTACGCTCGCGCACGCTGTGTGTGCAACAATTTTATCGGACTTTTCGTTGGGCTTTAAAACGTTTCTAAATGAAATAGAAGGGGACAATCTTGTTCTTTGTAAAATATTTCAGCAATTTCTAAGTATCATTCGTAGGGGGATGGACAATATTTATTGATATTTATCATATTTATTTTATTATTTTATTTAATTTTTTTTATTTTTTTTCAAATGTTTTTTTTCAATTTTTTTATTTTTTTTTATTTTTTTAAATCAAAGGCAAGTACGGTTTGAAATTTATTCATCCGGCAGCTGCATTATTGGTTTTTTGTTTTGGTTTTGGATAGCTTTTTTTCTCCTTCATCAAGCTTTAATTTGTTTAGTTTAAATTATTATGCCATTTTCAAATTGTGTAAGTTTTTTTTAACTAAAAGGTTGACTTGATTATAAGCTCAGTTTTGATGGTGTGCATTATGATGAAACTTTTATTTTGGTATTTTCAAATATCAAAGGAAACAGTGCCAACTCGACTATTTATTAATATTTTGCCTTTTGTTTTTTTCTTTCATATTCAGAATGCCTGTTTCAGTTGACGTATGGCGGCTGAGAGTAGGTCTTTTCACAATGCCTCCATCCAAGTCATCAAGTGGCAGAGTGATGTGTCAGGACCATCAGTCGGTGTGATGATTTGCCTCCTGTTTATCGGAATGATGGCAGTTCATTTTGTCCGTCATCCATGTGCACTAGACATGAGTGGAAATGAGTTTGAGCCCAATGAGCATTCGCTTCATCCCCTATCTGCAGCTGAATCTTCTTCTGGCTGGTGATGTGGAGGAATATCCTGGTCCATCTCCGCTTCTAAGTGAGGAAGACTTAAACGTTCTAAGAAGAGGGGAAGAGCTGAATGAGAAGCCATCGACTCTGCTTAACAAGCACATCAACCAGTTGTACCAACTCAACAAACAAGACAATTCTGAGCATCACATGGGCAGATGTCATTCTTTGGTTGGCACAACTAATGGACAAGCCTGTGACGGATTTTCCTAGTGAAGCTGCCATTTTTAAGTTTTATTTATTCTGTACTTTGGTTGTTTTATTAATCAACATCCCTTGCATAGTTTTCTCTGTTAGTATATGTACATGTGTTGCTTTTGTAACATAACAATCACTGAAAAAAATTAAGTCTTCATTGTATTGGAGTGCAAAGTTACGGACATTTCAATTTGTTTACTGCTTTGTTTACGTAACAAGTGAGTTGCCGGTATTAGGTAAACAAATTAAAACATTAATAATTAATTAACTTGATCAAATTTTTAAGATGAGTTTTTTAAATGTTGTACTTTAAGATGTGCAGTAATACTAATAGATTTATTAGTTTGTTTGATCAGAATTAATCATAATTTATGATTAAAGGGTATTTACACATTATTGATTGTTATCTTTGTTTCCATGGCAACATAATTTACTTTAATTATCGTTAATCAATTGTTATGTGTGTTTATGTTTTGCTGTAATATCACTTCAGTAACTGAAAAAAATCAAGTAAGCACTGTATTGGAATGCAAAGTTACGGATGTTTCAATTTGTTTACTGCTTTGTTTACTTAACAAGAGAGTTGCCGATATTAGGTAAACAAATTAAACCTTTAATAATTAATTAACTTGATCAAATTTTGAAGATGAGGTTTTTAAATGTACTTTTAGATGTGTAGTAATAATAGATGTATTAGTTTGTTTGATCTTAATTATTCATATTTCATGGTTAAAGGGCATTTACACATTGATTATTCTTTGTTTCCATGGCAACGTAATTAAAAATAATTAGCGTCGATTAGTTATCAAACTCTGCCGTTGATTACTTATGTATCATTTTTACCAACCCTGAAAAAATTGGAAAGTAATAAACTTCCTATGCAAAGTTATGCTCAAAACAATTTGTTTACTGCTTTGTTTACTTTCTTTATGAGGTATAAACCATGCATTTTGTCTTCATGTTTTACCATAAATACAATTGAGAAAATGGAACGGACACAATGAATATTGTCCGAACTTACTGGACCATAACTCTGGAACCCCTTGACCGATTGTTTTCATTCAATCAAATGTCAAATGACTTAGAAATGTCTATCTGTTTGAAAAACATCAAACAGAGACTGAGGAAAGCAGTTTGAAATTTTTCATATCTGTCCCTACTTGAACCCATGCTTGAACCATATAACCACCGAGTTAAGTCATTTTCGGCCTACCTCAAAATCTCCAATGAAATACTGCTCCATGATTTTGTAGGCATTGTTACTATGTCTGTGAGGGTTTTCTCTAGTCATTAGAGTAGTTATATCACGACCCACGTTGTTCTTCAATGGCTTTTCTCCACCAGGATGACGACTTGCAAAATCACTCACATCGTAAACTTTACCTTCTCTCAAAAAGCATAGACGGCCAGTACTTTTCAACGCATCCAGCTCCTTTTTACTAATACGACCCATGTTCACAGTTATTCATACATTTGTTTTTAAACAAATGGTAGTAGGAAAAGGTAATGAAACTCTAAAATAAAATCATCTATTTGGTAAAGTTTACGGACCAAGACCACCGCCCATTTCCACTGCGTACCATTACCACAATGCATGCAGGGACGGTACGGCTAGGACTAGACTAGGAGAATATGGCGCGACGCGTGACGACATTCGACAGAACGACAGAATCACGTACGTAAATTGTGTACATTGTACACTACTCGTTGATCTCATACGTATACACAGTACACTATGTCACGCCTACACACAGCATGCTTCAGTACAGTTCAAGTACACATAGTCTGGTTCGGTTGGAGATTACAGTAACTTGGGGTTTCCAAGGCAGAGCTAGAGGAGTGAAATCAGACATAAATTGAGCTGCATCAAACAGCCGTCGTATACAGCTCCGGCGATCTCTACGGCCGGCGGAGCGGGCCATTTTTTCCGGCAGTAAACATCGTCCACTATGTGCATTTGTATACTAAAAATGAATTTTTAACTTTAAAAAAAATCCTCCAAAACCGTGAATTACTATTATATAGAATAAAAGGCTTTGTTTCTAAATTAATTTTGTAGTTAAAAAATGTATAATTTTTTTTAATGAAAATGTTGAAAAACCTAGTTTTGAACTCAACGGTATCTTTCTTACTTGCAAGGCGAATGTTCTAACCACTAGACTACCATGCCAGTCGAGTTTGTTGGTGAATTAATATGAAGAACCTTTTTAAATTAGATTTCTATGTCTATTTAAGTGTACTGCAGAAAAAATAGCGGGCCGGGATGGGATACACTTGTCGCTGTAAGGGAATGTACGTGTAAGTTACATATACACTCGATATCGCGGATCACTATCGTGGTGATCTCACGTATCCACCGCGCTAAAGGAAGACCAAGAAGAGGCGAGGACGTTTTCGCCTGTCACTAAGCGTCAAGCTTTTACTCCCATTCATAAATGGGGAACACTCTTCTGATTTTGTTTTTTTTAAAAGAGCGTTAATTTTGGTGCGAAAAAACCACAACAGAAACTGTTTCAACCATTTTATTTGAGAAGATAAGAGCGTGTACGTGTGCATGGCTTGCCTGTGGACCGTTGGGGGAGTACCCTGGGTGAAAATAACCCCTTCAGCATTACTAAGCGCTTGCACGCGCAACGTCTTCACTTTCTCCTGAGGACGATCAGAGCATACTGATCGAAACGTCGAGTTGTACCTCCAGTTCTTTTCAGAACTAATTACTACTCAATTGAGATTCCACATGGTGTCACCGCAATTAGTCTTACTTGTCTTCATTGGAGTGTCGTGGCCGAGCGGTCTAGCGCACCGAACTTAAGTTCTGGTGTTGCCAGCAGCAGGGTGTGAGTTTGAGCCCCGGTCGTGACACTTGTGTCCTTGAGCAAGGTACTTAACCATAATTGCTTCGTCCTTCGGATGAGACGTAAAGCCGTATGTCCCGTGTGTTGTGCATGTAATGCACGTAAAAAGAATGCGCCTTGAGCACCACTTAGTTGGTGGATACGTGCGCTATATAAGTCCACACATTATTATTATTATTATTATTATTATTTTGATTAGCTCAAACTGCACGTCCATCAAGACAGGGCAGCTGGCCACGTGACACGCTTAAAACATCGATCCACAGCCTATGACCTACGACCAGTCTTAAATGACCATTTAAAACTGTACTGTCTAAACTGTCTTGGGCATTTATTCTAATTTTGTCAATGATATGTAAATATTTGAGGACATGCATAATTTGCCGACTGACTCCAGCGGAGTGGTTTGTTTTGTTGGTTTATTTGCCGACTGAAAAAAACAAACTTTAAAACTTCACAACATAACGTTAAGTCGGTGATATCGAGCGGCGTATATTTTTCCTTTGGACGAACGTGGACAATTTTGGTAAAAATGTCGTTTTAAAAAACTGTTTGTTAAAAGACAACAAGTTTTTAAAAATGGAAATTTCATAGAAATTGCCTACGTTCGTCCTAGAAAAAAAATACGCGGCCGGGGTCTGCCATTTAGAGTTATCTATTCACTTTGCCCTCCCCTCAAATGCCTGTTTCTTGCTCCAAGCATCCTTCCTCCATGCTCCAAGTCATCCTCATCATCTCCTTACGTCACGGTGGCTGCCTACATTTCAGACCGGCGACTTTCAGATGGACTGAGTTGTTGCCTTAGCACTCCATACCAAAATAATTGTTCCCAAATGAGGGCGCTGCACACTGCACAAAGTACATCCGGGAACTATTTGTCGTTTCCATGATCAACAAATAACATCTGCCAAAGTAGTGCTGCAGAGTGCAGTACTACCATAATCAAACTTAAGTTCCCCAAATCGCTAAATTTCGACAACTCTGAGTATTTAAAATGGTAAGAATTTAAAAAAAATATTATACATCAACCGGAAACTGTTTTTTTTACATTGATATGTGAATAAATATGTATTAAACAAAACAAAAATGTTTTAATTGTTACTGTGTTACTGTTACTAGTAAGTACTAAAAACCGACAATAAACCCTTTCACGGTAATATGTGCCATGTTTTTGACGGGGCAAAATTGTTTATTTCGAACATTCGTTGCCGTCTGCGACCCAGCGCTCGAACGTCATGCACCCGTCGGGAATGTACGGGAAGTTCGAGCGCTGGGTCGCAGACGGCAACGAGTGTTCAAAATAAACAATTTTGCCCCGTCAAAAACATGGCGCATATTACCGTGAAAGGGTTTATTGACGACAACTGACGACAACTGACAACAACACGTTCTAAATGCACTGAAAACTCAAAAATAAAGTTATAAATATGTTTATAAGAGACAGTGGCATACATTTATTTATTTATTTATTTATTTATTACATTTATTTACCCAGGGTATGCCCAAACAGTTAAAAACTGGTTTCCCCGGCATTGGGGCCCTGCATATGTCAACTTTAAAAATTAAAACATACAGAAAATACGACAATCCACGTAAAAAATAACAATTAGATACAACATCACAAAAGTAGTTAAAATTGTACATAGATTAAGATCAACAATTATAAGCTGTGTGAAATCTTAACATACAAATTTGGGCACCAACATATACGCCGAGTACGGGAAGGGCGAAAACCCCGCGAAAACCCTTCTTGGGGAAAAAAGCGAGGAAATTCCCTTCCGGCTCCGAAATTTCGCGGCAACCAAGTTTATAAACTCCGTAAGTCAGCACAGAAATAATTAATTTTATTGACAGCGTTAAGTACATATAAGAATGCCTTGTATACAGTATAAACATTATTGGATGAGCGTTTCAAGTTCAACTTTGAACGAACCCAGTGAATTTACTGACTCTTAGTTGGGCATTCAAGTTATTCCATATGTGCGCACCTTTTACAGCAAAGCTCGTAAAGTAGGATTCCTTCTTCGCAAAAGGAATGCTTAGTGCCGAGTCAGTGGATCGTCTCGTTTCACGAATCTGTGTAAGCGGTGTGAATAGATTAGTCATGTACAGAGGACCCATTTTGTTTATGCATTTGTAAACAAGAACAGCTTTTTTGTACATAACTATTTCAGAAAATGAGAGCCAATTAAGTTTAGCAAACATTTCAGATGATGGTGTAAGAAAGTCACACTTCAGAATTATCCGCGCGGCCCTTTTCAGGCATTTGTTAAGAATAACATTGTGAGATATGTATCGATCTCCCCAAACAGTACAACAGTAATCTAAGGATGGCTTAACTAAGCTTACAAACAGAATTTGCAGGCAGCTTTGTGGAAGGGGTCATGCCTACATGTATGTTCCCTCAGCCCTATGTTCCCTCAGCCCTATGTTCCCTCAGCCCTATGTTCCCTCAATGCCTAAAATTTTTTTTAAATCCAAATTAGGCCCTATGTTCCCTCAACCCTATGTTCCCTCAAGGGCTGAGGGAACATAGGGTCTATTTTGGGATGGGAGAACATAGGGCTGAGGGAACATAGGGTCTATTTTGGGATGAGGGAACATAGGGCTGAGGGAACATAGGGCTGAGGGAACATAAGGCTGAGGGAACTTGAGTACGGTCCCGGTTAACTGGGCCAATCCCAGTACATCGGCTCAAAATCGACATTTTCATGTCGCATGACTTTCAGCATGTGTAGGAAACATATGGGAACTAAATATGTGAAAAATGCATTGTAATTTTATCAAGTAACTTATCACTAACAAAAATATGTCTAAGTTCACTGTCGGCAATATTCTTTTTTTTAAATCCAGGGCCATTCTTTCTGGTATGTTTATGTAATATCCCGTGTCGCAAAGAGGGAAAATTACAATTCCAAGGTTGTACTCTTCACAATGTGTCTTCAGTTTTACTGGTTGTGAACTTGAAGATGGAAAGTATATGTCGACATTGTGAAGCTATAGGTTTTTCCTTCCCCTTCCTTTGGAACTTATATTTTCACAATCAAAGTTTGTCGCAAAATCGACTGTAACATACGTTACCGTAGAACTCCCCTGCATCCTGAATTTATTTATCCAGCAAAATCAAACTTTATTCTAATAAATCAACATGAGAAAATGTCTATTGACTTTTATGATGATGTATTTATACCTTTTGTTTTTGTTGAATATGTGAAGAGCATCCCTTCGGTGTTTACATTTTTTTTGCAAATCAACCTTGTTTGCATGGTTGTGTATGCAGGTTTTTTTTTCGTCTTTGCCTAGCATATTCTGACCAGGGCCAGTCAGCCTTTTTACAATCATTGTTCCTTGTAATTTTATATTGCATTGTTCTTACCATGTATTTTGTTTTATTGTTTACACTGATGTGTCACTGCGCCATGAGCGTCTCTTTTGAGGGATACCGGCGCATTACAAATGTTCATTATTATTATTATTTATTATTATTATTATTCCTCTATTGTACTGATGATCTCAAGATCAAAGCATTTTTTTAGTACTAACGCCAACACTGCTGACTTTCAAGTAAGCGATTTTATGACACGAAACATACGTTACCATATTTCATTAATCCCACATGTGTCGACATGCGTAATATTCAGCGCAACGTGAAGCATTGTATTTCTACTTCTAAATCTGAGCAGGACTGCATTTCATTGCGTCCACGTGTTGGTCCATTTCCCACCAAAAGCGCGCTTTGAAACTTACGTTACGAAACATACGTTACCATCATTTATTGTTAGTTTGATTTTCCTGTGAATAATGATCACATGATCCACAATTGAAAAAACAATAGCACCTCCGAGTGTTACCCACGCCCTTAGCGACCAGCTTCATTCATAAAAATGCATGGCGTCTGGTATGTGATCAGATGATATATTGGGTAAGTTCTTAAAATATTTATTGTAATAACGTCATATCAAACATTCCAACACCTGCAAATAAAGTTAGAATTTCCCTTTTGTAGAAGTATGATGAATTATTCACTATTTTTGTTAATATTTTTGTTTGGTTACCTGTAAATTTAGAACAAATGTAAATGTAACGTATGTTTCATTTTTCTTTAAACATTTTATTTAAGAGTATATGTCTTTTTAAAAACAGTGTTGTAAATCGCAGATTTATTCATGGAAATATATAATTTTTTCTTTAAATTGAGAAATATTTTTCCAACTTTTACGTTTTTCGTACTTGCACTTACTTGGTAATATTGAGTTTTAATCAACATTTTTCAGTGGTAACGTAAGTTACATTATCTTTTCAAAATGAAGTTTTGTTTGATAACTGTGTTCAATAATCTTCACTTATAATAGTTAAACACGTAATGGGCATAGTCTACAGATAATAAGGAGGCTACGAGAATCTTTTTGAGAAAGCATTTTCATGTAATCAACCACCTACATGTAATAATAGCCCAAAGCAATGGTAACGTAAGTTACGCAGAAATTCAAAAAACTTCTTTTTAATATGCAAATTGTTTCACGTTTGTTATCGAATATCTTAACACCCTTTTTTATCTCTCTCTACCTTTCTGAATCTAACTTTTCTCCGTTTACATTCTTTATTCCAGTTCCTGTGATGCACTAAGTCTTTAAGATTTCAGAAAGTCTTTAAGATTTCAAGATGGGAAAAACACGTGCTGAAATACAAGCCGCCTATCGGGAGAGAAAACGCCAGAAAATTGATTCAATAAAATGACAACTTTACTGTTTTATCTAAAATGAAGATAACTTTCTTTGTGACAGCAGTTGATGGGCATTTTTCACGTGTTGTTCAAGCTGTTTTTCAACATTTTAAACCATTGTTTGGTCGATTGTTTTGCTGATTCACATCTTTGGGTGTATTTATATCAGAAAATAAGTTTACGTTGATGTCAAAGAACCTATAGAATTTTTTATGACGTACTGTACACAAAAAATGTAGGTAACGTAAGTTACTTAACAGAATTCGTGTCCATCAACTAATGTGCACGCAAAACTTCAGTCAGTTTGTATTTAACTTTAATGTTTCACGAAAATGTTTCAGCAGTTTACTTTGGTTTGTCATTAACCCTAACGTCCTAGGCATTCATTTGGGGTCCAGTACACTGTACTACAAAATACTACTCAATTCTCATAGACCAGTGTAGTAAAAGTACACTGTACTACAAAATACTACTCAATTCTCATAGACCAGTGTAGTAAAAGTACACTGTACTACAAAATACTAGTTACTACTCAATTCTCATAGACCAGTGTAGTAAAAGTACTCCTGCAGTTTACTCAAGTAGTATTTTGTAGTATTCAGTGAGGTTAGGGTTAAAACAATATCTGTTTTGAGAACTTTAAATTTCAAATTTTGCTGTTTGCCATTTGGGGACCGTACTCAAGTTCCCTCAGCCCTATGTTCCCTCATCCCAAAATAGACCCTATGTTCCCTCAGCCCTATGTTCCCTCATCCCAAAATAGACCCTATGTTCCCTCAGCCCTATGTTCCCTCATCCCAAAATAGACCCTATTTTGGGATGAGGAACATAGGGTTGAGGGAACATAGGGTTGAGGGAACATAGGGTTGAGGGAACATAGGGCCTAATTTGGATTTAAAAAAAATGTTAGGCATTGAGGGAACATAGGGCTGAGGGAACATAGGGCTGAGGGAACATAGGCATGACCCCAGTTAACCGTGACGTCATTGCCGTGGACTGCTTTAATGTGTCGATGTGCAGTTGATGATCATTGCATGCTGTGCATGTTCATATCTTACATTGACGACTATGCTTGCAACATGATGATCATCAACTGCACATGAATTTAATAACAAATCTTACTCTTAGGTGGGCAAATACCAGTAACGCAATGATACTTTGTTAAGGATTCTTGGATGGAATGCAAAATCTGTTGTATCGACGTGGTTAAGGGTTTCTTACCCAATACAAAATATACTGTCTGTGTAAATTTATTGAAGGAAACAATCACAAGCAATCACAGAATATTTACATAGTGCCCTCTCGTGATTGGGAAAATAACTATTAGTTAAGTAAGATTCAGTCCCTCATGAATGAGATTGCTGTCATAATAAACAATTACAAGCACACGCACTTTTGGTTTTGGTAGCTATGACTGCTTCTAAACATCTTGTTATCTTGTGTTTATAATCTTATAGGGGTCTTTGTGTTAATGCACACCTGCCATGAATCTTATTCTTGTATGTACAGTACATATAGGCTGTTTCTTCTTTACTGTTATAACACGTTATACGATCCCACATGTTACAGTCTTGATCTTTGCTGCTGGTCTTGCATTCAGTTCCGTCCACGTATCGGAACCCCGAATTCGCATTTCAGCACTTATAGCCTGATTGCATACGTGCTACGTGTGGCGGTTGCATTTTACTGATTGGTCTTACCTTACAATGAACATGAACTTGTTCTCGGTAGCTTGTTAGCTTTCAGTTGTCAGCTGCAGCGTATTGCGTTTGTACGTGCACACTAACTCACTACTGTTAAATCCATTATGTCTAAATTTTATACTTCACTGTTAATGAAAAAGACAAAGGTTAGTAATCACTGTAAATCTTCACAGGGAATTATTATGTTTAACATGAAAAACCATTTACACAATTACGAAACAGAAAGGCGATTTCCATCACACTATGCATACTCTTGCAATAGATGGCAAATATCAGTAATGCAAGGATACTTTATGAAGGATTCTTGGACGAAAAATGAAATTTAAAAAAATCAATTTCCAGCTGCATAAAATAATGGATGGAATGCAAAATCTTTGCATACTCTTGCAATAGATGGTGCGATGCTTAAATCAGCAGTGGAAAAAAAAGGTGTGGGCCACATTGACTCCAAATTACATGTTTATAGAAGTGTTTTTTACATAGGGGATTTTCAAAAATGGCGCAGTTGCCCTCTCCATTTCTCCTTTATCCACTAGACTTGCTTTGCTTTTGTCTTATTTGATTTGTTTTGTGTTGCTTATTTTGAACAGCCTCCCAAGAAGAAGAGTGGTAAAAAGGGAAAGAAGAAGAAGTCTGCGAAGGCTAAGACACCAACCGTCATTGATGGCATCTCAACTGAAGAAATGTCAAAAGAGCAGGTAATTGACCTGTCAATCATTGAAGTCAAAGCCACTCCCCAAAGACAACCTGTATATATAAACATAAGAACATGTGGCATATGTTACACAATGTGCATTTAATACAAGCTGATCAATATTAAAGAAGACACATACAGTCGACTCTTGTTAATACAAGGTCCGCCGGACTGACACAATTAGCTCGTCTTAGCAGGAACCTTGCTGTAATTATCGGGCAATATTTTCTTACAAAACCATACGAATGCACACATGTGTACTGTATATCGTGCAATACATGTGAAAGAAAAATGCTAAACGTGTAGGCTCAAGTGTACACTGTAAAGATAATAATAATAATAATAATAATGTGTGGATTTATATAGCGCACGTATCCACCAACTAAGTGGTGCTCAAGGCGCATTATATTATTATCCCTGCTCATAAGGCTCATAAGGCTCATAAATCATTCCTGAAACCATCTCAGCTCCCTGGGGAGTATACAGCTCAATTGCTGCCATTTCTAGCGCATATAGAGCAAACCAACTCTGCCTTCACAGGTACCCATTTAACCCCTGGGTGGAGAGAAGCAATTATGATTAAGTGTCTTGCTCAAGGACACAAGTGTCACGGCCGTGATTCGAACCCACATTCTGTTGCTAACACCAGAACTTGAATCCGGTAAGCTAGACCGCTCGGCCACGACACCCCATATAGATTGACACTTTCGATGTAATTTACTTCGTTTAAATAGGTTGTTAATTGAATAAAATAAATGAAATACAGTTGATAACATGGGAGGTAAATAAATGACTACTGAATACCAGAAACTCACAAACAGATCCGTCAAACCTGCCGATGATCCATGTAAGAAAAGCGTTAATAATGCTGCACAAATTGTGTAGTGTGTCATTATTTTTTTTGACAGTGTTCCACATTCACAATGCAAAAAGTCAGTTACAAAATGGAACCAGTAGAAATGATGTGGGTTGTCTGGAAGGAAGTAATTTTTTTTAAAGTTTAAATAATTATCGATCTCGCTTAGGCCAACATGTACTTTTGGGGGTAAATTTCACTATTTGTAAGAAAATTTGCGGACAGTGGAGGCTGGTTATGCCCAGGACAATTTATTTTTTTTCCCCCAGGACGGATGAGGGTAATTTATGGTCTTATACGGGCCTCGGAATTCGGCAGTTTGGAAGAAGATAAATTTTGTAAATGGACCAAAACCCTCACAAACTAGTAATTGCTGCTTGTTAGTTATTTGGTCACTGTTAATTGTCACAAACAATACATTACAAAATCACAGACTCCCTGTATTTATGCAACGATGTGCATGCTTAGTTATTTAAAAGCGACCGCAACTTAATCGCCAGAGACCCTGAAGTGGTGCTCACTATTGAATGCGTCTAATGGCTTGCACTGGCTACCGATGGGGACTGACAATGCTGGATTACAGCAAAATTACCTACTGTAATAACTTCTGCAAGATGAAACAAAAGGTAATGAAAGACCCTTTCAAACACGGACTTGCCGGCAGTAAGTTGTTGTCACTAACAATGGGCAACAAACAATGCATGTTCTTGCAAGGCAGATGGCAAAAGACCTCGTCTAATCACGAATCTCACAATTTCGACCATGTCCAAAGCACATTTTGACACATAGAAACATGCACAGATAGTTCGGGACCAAGAAAAAACCTAAACCAGAATCTTGTTATTACCGAGCTCGTATTAATGAGAGTTGACTGTATACGGTTGTCTTTGAGAACACCAAATATAAAATAATGCTTGTTTGTTAAGCGTATTTTTTTAAAAGTAAAAACTGTTAATGATTTTCAAACTTTTTCAAGACTTAGACTCCACATTGAGCTGGTTTAAGAATTTCTTAAACAGGATTTTAAAATAAATAACCAAAATTAATTTATTTTATTTGGCATCATGTCTTTGTTCACTAGGTTTATTTAGCATAGTGTATGAAGATGTTCACTGTGTGCAATACTATTAAAATTCTAAATTATCAAATTCTAAATATTAGTAATAGAATTAATTTTGCTGTAAAAAGCTTCACCCATTTCAGAGTTTCTTAAAGGAAGTGTATACCACTGGTAATAAACACAAAACAGACTGAACAAATTATTGTCTTAAAGTTGACTGTGTTGTAAGAAGAGATCAGAATGGTATCAAACATTCTGACAAGTTATTCTGACATGTTATTTTGAAGAAAACATGAATACATATTCTGAAATGGATTATGGGCCGTAATTTTTAACAATTTTCTGGTTTATGACACAAGTTTTCACAGGTTGGTTTATATACATACATGTATTTCTTTATAGATATAGATGCATTTATAGTCATTTATAGTCATTTAACCAATGTGTACAATCCCTTTAAATGGATTTCACTAATTGTTAATGTTATATCCCCCTTTTTTCCTTTATAAAACTTCTAAAGTCTTAAATCACTCCTTTTTGTGTTGTTTTTGGTCTTTTGGGTCCATAAAATTTGTGTTAAAAACTCTTTTGACATATTGATGTCTTAATGATTGTATTATTTTGATGTACCAAGTTGGAGGAGCACATCGGCCGTCTTAGGGAGGAACTAGACAGAGAGAGAGAGGAGAGGAATTACTTCCAGCTGGAACGAGATAAGGTCAACACCTTCTGGGAGATCACTAAGAGACAACTAGAGGAATCACGTGCAGAACTTCGTAATAAAGACAGAGAGATGGAAGACTCAGAGGAAAGACATCAAGTAGAAATAAAGGTAACAAGCAACATAGACTCTTATGTCAGCATGAGTTGTGATTTGTTTAGCAGGTAGGAAGGACAGACACAAAGTGGTGGTATAATGAACACTGTAGTCTATGGCTTCCATCTGCTCGTTTTAGGAAGGGTGGTGATGTATTTGTTTACTATAACTCTTTGGTGTTATCCATATTTCTTCCAGGATCGCTGCACAGGTATGAAATGTATGAGTAAAATCATGTTATGCTTCACCCCTGTATAATCCTGATTAAATAGAATTTTTGAAATCACAGGATGTTCAGCTTGTCTTTGAGTAGAAGTCACTAATCCTATTAGCTACTTTCATTGTAGAGACTGAACACAAACTACTCAGAATTGTTTTTTGTTGTTGTTGTTGTTGTTTTTTTTTTTGGGGGGGGGTTTGTTGTTTTTTTGTTCTTTTTGTATTTCTTCAAATTATTGGAGTAAGAGATATTTTCAAATCATATAATACACAAGTACGTATGAAAATATTACAAATATTTACCACTTTGTATACATCAAACTGCTCTTTTTTCATTGTATTAATCCATCTTGTCATTTATGTCAAAGTAATTATCCTTTATGAATCCTTGTTATAATTTCCATGAAAATTTATAACTTTGTGAAGAAGGTTGTATTACATATTCCTTTGTTTATATCTCTATTCTAGGTATACAAGCAGAAAGTCAAACATCTGCTCTATGAACATCAAAACAATATATCTGAGCTGAAAGCAGAGAGCTCCGTGGCCCTGAAATTGAATCAAGATGAGCATCGGAGTCAAGAATCTGACCTGAGGAAAGATAAACGTGGCTTGAAGGTGACACTGAAAGAACAGGAGCTGTCTCATGAAGACATCATCAAGAACCTTAAGATGGTGAGTTATTACAATGCTTTCTTCCTATCAGTAATAATGAACCATATATTTTTGAATATGTGCAACAATGTCATTTAACCTGATGCAACATTAACCCTCCTACTATCGCTGCACTTAAGTGAGAATTTGCTATAGAGGTCAAAATCAGTCAACTGCCTGTTTTGACTGTTGACCCAAATGTACACACAGGGGCATTTTTGACTGGTTTTGACTGTCATTTTGACCACCCTCAACAATACCAGACAATGCTTTTACCAGTCAAAAACAGTCAACTCATTTTGTCCTGTAAATGTACTTACTACACATAAGGTTTGACAGTGTTTGACTTTTAAGTGCACTAGATATACCTTGGCAAGCATATCAACATTATGACTGATTTTGACCCTTGAAGTAGTAGGAGGGTTAATGTTTGTTGTACTTATGCTCCAGTATCAACTGAGCTATCTGGCCCTATGGTTAACAGTCTCACAAGTCCCAATTGTCAATATCTTTGTTCTGGGGCATTAGTCATGAAACCCATACATATGCCTTGTAGCCAATACAAGAATCATACTCTAAGTTTCACTCAGAGAGGATGTTTTATTTGTTATTTTTTTAATTCAATGTATGACACATTATATTATATTCTTTTGTACAGAAAAGTGATGAGAAGGTTACCAACTTGAGGGCGGAGTTTGAAAGGGAAGCAAGAGGTAAATGTTCTTTTCAATTAGGTGTTTTTTAAGTTGCTTATAAATGCTATTATATAACACACACAAATTCTTGTCATTTGATTGGTGGAACACATCACATGTCATCCAATAGTTTTGCCCATTGCACCTTCGATTCAAAATATTGTACAATAGTACAAGGCAGAGAGTTCCTGAAAGAAAATGTGTCATGAAACAAACAGTGCCTGGAGGGACTCTCATACACGTAGTATGTATCATTAATTGGATGCGATGCGCATATGCGCAATATACAAACTTTGCAACAAACGTTTTAATTAAATGGTCAAAAACAAAAAATTTCACGTTGAAAAACTCCTAATACTCTTTGGTGGGAGCAGCCAGATACTTATAAACATCAGGAATGACATGATATTCAAAAGGAGTTGAGTGAGAGGTTGTATGCAGTCAGGAGCATTTCTGGTTTTCACTTAAAATTACTATTTCAAGAATGTTAGATGAGGGAAAATGCTGATAGTTGTAACGTTGTAGAATGGCCATTTGTTATTGAATGGAATGACACTATGCACATACGTGTACATGTATATATGGATGGTGCTCATGTTTAACTTTGAGTTTTAGACATCAAATTACAAGGATCTAGGATTGAGTTAAATATAAAACAAATATCGGGTGACTTCAATGAATGCATTGAATGAGGGCCTAACAAGCAGCCACTCATAACAGCTCTCCAGTTTTTGTGCTAAGTAAGTGTTTTGTAGCTACAAGTTTGTCTTCATTTTTATACTAGTGGATTTCACCTGGAATCTACTGGACGTTTTATGTGAGTATTGGTACATTTGTTTTCTTATAATAAGTGAAAAACTTGTATTTTTTGTCTGTCTCTATCTGCTGTAAGATTTTACTGTGTTGTGGATACACACTTGTATCTTCATTTTATTTGTGCAGTCAACCCTGATTTAGATTATAACAAGTAGCTTGACAACAAGCCTTTTGTTTGGATCAACAACCTTGTGATTAGACAATGGAGGTCTACATTCTGTTTATTCTACTCCTGCTATCCGGACCATTGTGTCTCAATGACTCATCTTTAGAATACAGCATGCAACCTACAAGTACACTAGGCCTACATAAAAAAAAAAAATCCGCCATCTTAAATTCTTGAGCTGCCCTATATCATATTATAATAATTCATCTGCCACCTTTCACCTGGAACTCTTAATTTCTGGTGACATAAACCCAAACCCTGGACCTGAAACACTGAACAACACACCCACACACGCCACTCAGCTCCATAAAATTTCCTACAGCCGCAATGACTACTCAATCTTTGCAATGCTCCATGTACTGATGCAGCTCTATCTTATTCAGCATTGAGTCAATTGAACTGTCTTGGAATACTTGCCAATCAACTCCAAACATACCGCACACATAGAGGTAAAAAAGCTGGTCGCCGTAGAATGGACAGACTTACACAACTAGCACTCCGGCCTCACCAACCCCCAACAGTGAACTTGACCACATCAACAAGCGACAATGGCATAACTTCAACTCCAAATGTTCATGATGAGTGTAAACTTCAGCTCTGTGTCTTGAATACTCAATCCATATGTAACAAATCGGATGAATTTGTTGACTTTGTACTTCAAAACAATTTGGATCTTGTTGCTATATCCGAGACATGGTTTAAACTTGATGATGACTTGCTACCCCGCGAGTGCACTCCTGCTGGCTACTCTCTCCATCATATCCCCAGACCAAAAAAGACCGGTGGAGGGGTTGCACTTCTCTTTAGGTCCAGTTTATCTGTCAGTATGAAAAATGTTAACATTGACTACCTAACATTTGAATCTCTGCATGCTGAGGTAATGTGCAACTCAGATCTGTTCGCCTTGTTAATATATATCGACTAGAAAGGGATGTTGATGGTAAACATGTAAATTTTTCTGCAGGAATTTGAGAAATTAATTGTGGATTATCTCTTGCACCCATCTGACATTATTTTAACCGGCGATTTTAACATTCATATGGACATCACTTCAAACAATTATGCAAATCAGTTTAAAGATCTGCCCTCTGCTCATGGACTTCCAGCATATCACAGCACCCACTCATCGATATGGTCACTATCTTGACCTCATGATAACGCGTGAAAATACTTCACCTCTCATCTCGAATATAACTATCCATCCCGGCTTATCTGATCATTATGCAATCATGGCAGATATGAACCTTAAAAAACCTCCCATACCTACCATTTCTGTAACTACTCGCCACTGGAAAAATGTAAATATTAAAGATTTGTCATGATATTGAATCTCAACTGGAAAATGTAAACATTGAAGATGGTGAGCTGGATTCTTGTGTCAGTCTATTCGAATCTACTGTCCATAACATCTTGGACGATCATGCTCCACAAAAAACTTGAACTGTTAAACTACAATGATGATATTCGTGCTGCAAGGAAAATCCATCGTCAACTTGAGCGAAAATGGCGTGACAATGGGAAACTTGGAGTACATCGGCAAGAATACGGTAACCAACGTGATATTGTGAAGAACATGATTAACCAGGCAAAAATAACTCACTACTCATCTCTTGTGGAAGAGAGCGATGGCGATCCGAAAAAACTCTTTAACATTGTTGAAAAGCTGCTTCATAAACCCAAAACTCCAGTGCTTCCATCTACACACTCCGATCAGGACCTCGCAAATGCATTTTCAAACTTTTTTGTCACAAAAATTGAGAATATCCGTCGTTCTTTTCCCCCAGTACCTGCCATTCTATCACAAACACCGTCACGCAAGGATCCACAATGTAGACTGTCTATGTTTGAGCCTACTAGTGTTACGGAAATCAAGAAACTCATCATGAAATCGCTATCAAAATCATGTGAACTTGATCCAGTACCAACTTCGCTAATAAAACAAAATATTGATGTGTTTGCTAAGTATATCACAATTATTGTAAACAGATCTCTTTCTTCCGGTTGTTTCCCTGATAGCCAGAAGGTTGCTCATGTTAAACCACTCATGAAGAAACCCAATCTGGACAAGGAAGTTTTCAAAAATTACCGACCGGTAGTGAATTTAAAGTACCTTGGAAAAACAATCGAGCGAGTTGTTTAATCACGGATCTCTGACCATGTTCATGCTAATAACCTGTTGGACACATTTCAGTCAGCCTATAAACCTTTTCATGGAACGTAAACTGCTCTTCTCCGCGTCAACAATGACATTTTATCTGCCATGGATGATGGAAAAATCACTGCATTAGTTTGTTAGACTTAAGCGCCGCTTTTGACACGGTCGATCACAAAATCCTTCTCTCCCGCCTTCAATATCATCTTGGAATACATGACACAGCCCTGGATTGGTGTAGGTCTTACCTTTTAAATAGGCCCCAGCATGTTTGTATTGGTAACGCTATATCTGAGCCTGTTATTCTTGACTATTCTGTACCCCAAGGCTCCGTGCTCGGCCCACAGTGGTTTACTGTTTATACGTTTCCAGTTCGTGATATCATTTTGAAGTATAATTTAAATTACCATGTCTACGCTGATGACACGCAGCTTTACATTACTTTTAAATCTTCTCAAGAACCTGCCGATTCCTGCATTACAACACTGGAGAAATGTACATGTATTCAAGAGATTCGAAGTTGGATGAGACAAAACTTCCTGAAATTGAACGACGAAAAAACAGAATTTGTTCTATTTGGATCACGTCAGCAATTGTCTAAAGTTTCTCTTCCATTTATTACAATTGGTGACTCGCAGATTACCCCCTCATCACAAGCACGTAATTTGTGTGTCTTTCTTGATGCGCATTTCTTTTGCTACAATTGTAGGGTCACATTTTGTGCCACTTACTTCACCCACTTTTCATTTAGGAAATCCTTTTGTTTTTTGTTGAAGTGTTTTGACTGATGACATTTCTGCACTGCCCACCCTGAAGGCAGTGCTTGTTCTTTTTCAAGAGCTGGAATTACATTTGCTTCCATACATGGGATGACTCCTGCCTCAGCCTGCAATTTCTCTGCATACATGATTTTCACCTTGTCATGAAGTGTGTGCTTCTCTAAGCATCATGTGTGGTTGCCACATAACAAATGATGATTCAAGTCACACAGAGTCTTTTAGGAATCAATGCAACCTTCTTCGGGGCAGGAAAAAAGTTCTGGATGAGGCGCAGCTTCATCTTGGGCACTTTCACTTTGTATATTCCCACTTTCACAGACTGGCCTTTGTCTGACATGTACCTCAACTTGTAAAGAGTGCTCTTCCATGCACATTATGTCTTTACTTGGTATTTACTTGCAATGGGAAACATGTAAAGTTGTAATGTGCAAACAGTAACCTAATACTGTACTAGATTTACAATGTAATTCATTCGGATACCCCTTGATTTTTTGTGGATTGAGATGTTTAAACGGAGATGTTGGGTTCTGTTGAAATAATATGCTCTAATTTACAAGTATTGCTTCATCTTTTTTTTCGTACCTCTAAAATAAATTGATCAGATAATGGATTGTAACAAAATGCTGGGGGACGGTAGTAAAAGTACTAGATTTGCTTCTTAATAATAATTCCTATTCAATCAGGAGAAATCCACTGGCCTAAAAAGTGCTCCTATGATTTTAAAAAGGTGCCAGATTCATGAAAGTGTTCTCTTTTGTTATATAATTGCTTTAAACTAAGGGAAAAACTAAAATTTCACTTTTCCTGTTTTTTGGGAAAATGACCATTTTTGAGGCAGTACTGCCAAAAGAGGATACAATTGCCCAAGATTGCCCCTAATCACAACCAAAAGGAAAATATTCTGAGACCCCTGGCAAGTTGACTTTTTCAGGGACAAAAATAGGGTAAAAATTTCAATTTTGCAAGTTCTAAAAACAGACTTTTTTGCAAGTTCTAAAAATAACAACGGTGATATTTAAAATATTTATTATTTTTCTCAAGTAAGGGCAAGGATGATACTCTGTAAATAGTTGATTTTGTGACATAATTTTGCATTTTGGCTGGGTGGTCTTTTAAAAAAAGGCCAAAAAACATTTTTTGAGACCCAAAATCAGCCTAAAATGCCCAAAAAACTAAAAAGGCTGTTACCATGGCAACGGGCTACATATGGAAATAAAAAGTCTATTTTGGTTACTTGCTCACCAAGTCCTTTCAGTATAAACAATTTAAAACAATTGACCGTGGACACATATGTTAAGTATTTACGTGAAATGACACTTAATATGTTCTATGATTTAAGTGAGTTCTTCTAAACAAATGGATGAGTATCCTCAAAGAAGATATACCCATGTACTGTAGATTACTCTATCTGTCAGGATAGCCAAATTGTTCAATTCAATTTTCATGTAGAAAAGTAACCCCAGCAAAAAAAAACAAATGAACATCTATCCTAAATTTGAAGTCAAGGAAAGATACACCACCTTATTCTTGCAACAAGCATGTAATCACTAAGATTGCAAGTTATCTCTTAATTTATGGTAAACATTTATGTATTCAGAAAAAAGTTTGAATATTAACATTACTGATTTATTATTCAGAAATTGAAAGCAAGTATGAGCAGAAGATGCGTCAACTGAGAGAGGAACTTGAGCTAAGAAGAAAAACAGAAATCCATGAGATAGAGGAACGCAAGAATAGTCAGATCAACACACTGATGCGCAACCACGAGAGGGCATTTAGTGATATCAAGAATTATTACAATGATATCACGCTCAACAATCTAGCGCTTATCAACTCACTCAAGGTAAATACAATCCCAATCAACAATCTAGCGCTTATGAACTCACTCAAGATACAATCCCAGTCAACAATCTAGCACTTATCAACTCACTCGAAATAAATACAATCACAGTCAACAATCTAGCGCTTATCAACTCACTCAAGGTAAATACAATCACAATCAACAATCTAGCGCTTGTGAACTCACCCAAGGTAAATACAATCCCAGTCAACAATCTAGCGCTTATCAACTCACTCGAGGTAAATACAATCCCAATCAACAATCTAGCACTTATCAACTCACTCGAGGTAAAATACAATCACAGTCAACAATCTAGCGCTTGTGAACTCACCCAAGGTAAATACAATCCCAATCAACAATCTAGCGCTGATCAACTCACTCAAGATAAATACAATCCCAATCAACAATCTAGCAATTATCAACTCACTCAATGTAAATACAATCCCAATCAACAATCTAGTGCTTATCAACTCACTCAAGATAAATACAATCCCAATCAACAATCTAGCAATTGTCAACTCACTCAAGGTAAATACAATCCCAATCAACAATCTAGCGCTTATCAACTCACTCAAGATAAATACAAACCCAGTCAACAATCTAGCGCTTATCAACTCACTCAAGATAAATACAATCACAGTCAACAATCTAGCGCTTATCAACTCACTCAAGATAAATACAATCACAGTCAACAATCTAGCGCTTATCAACTCACTCGAGGTAAATACAATCACAGTCAACAATCTAGCGCTTATCAACTCGCTCAAGGTAAATACAATCACAGTCAACAATCTAGCGCTTATCAACTCACTCCAGGTAAATACAATCCCAGTCAACAATCTAGTGCTAATTATCAACTCACTCAAGGTAAATACAATCCCAGTCAACAATCTAGCACTAATTATCAACTCGCTCAAGGTAAATACAATCACAGTCAACAATCTAGCGACATCAACTCACTCCAGGGTAAATACAATCACAGTCAACAATCTAGCGCTCATCAACTCACTCAAGGTAAATACAAACCCAATCAACAATCTAGCGCTTATCAACTCACTCGAGGTAAATACAATCCCAATCAACAATCTAGCGCTTATCAACTCACTCGAGGTAAATACAATCCCAATCAACATCTAGCGCTTATCAACTCACTCGAGGTAAATACAATCCCAATCAACAATCTAAACAACATCAGCTTATCAAATTGCGTCGCAATCACAGTCAACAATCCCAATCAACAATCTTAATATCAACTCACTCAAGGTAAATAATCACAGTCAACAATCTAAACATCAACTCACTCAGGGTAAATACAAACCCAATCAACAATCTGGCGACTTATCAACTCACTCGAGGGTAAATACAATTCCAATCAACAATCTGGTAACATCAACTAAGCTCGGTAATACAGTATCCCAATCAACAATCTAGCGCTTATCAAGCTCACTCAGGCAAAAGTCAACAATCCCAATCAACAATCTGGCGACTTATCAACTCACTGAGGTAAATACAATCCCAATCAACAATCTAGCGCTTATCAACTCATAAAGGTAAATACAATCCCAATCAACAATCTGGCTGATCAACTCACTCAAGATAATAATAATAATAATGTATAGATTTATATAGCGTAACATCACCAACTAAGTGGCGGCTCAGGCGCATTATATTATTATCCCTGCTCATAAAGGCTCATAAAGGCTCATAAATCATTCCTGAAACCATCTCAGCTCCTGGGGAGTATACAGCTCAATTGCTGCCATTTCTAGCGCATGAGAAACAAACCATCTCTGCCTTCACAGGTACCCATTTAACCCCTGGGTGGAGAGAAGCAATTATGGTTAAGTGTCTTGCTCAAGGACACAGGTGTCACGGCCGGGGCTCGAACCCACACTCTGCTGCTGGCAACACCAGAACTTGAGTTCAGTGTGGCTAGACCACTCGGCCACGACAATCCACTTTTCGTGCATTATACAACTTTACCACGGGACCTCGACTACGTCCCCATCCGAAGACGAAACAATTATGGTTCGTACCTTCAAGGATACAAAGTGTCACGACGGGCTCGGGAGCAGATAAATACAAACCCAGTCAACAATCTGGTTTAGGAACTCACTCCAAGATAAATGCACAAACCCAGTCAACAATCTAGCGACTTATCAACTCACTTGAGATAAATACAATCCCAGTAAACAATCTGGCACTTATCAACTCATGGAGATAAATACAATCACAGTCAACAATCTGGCTTGTCAACTCACTCCAAGATAAATACAATCCCAATCAACAATCTAGCAATTATCAACTCACTCGAGGTAAATACAATCACAGTCAACAATCTAGCGCTAAACAACTCACTCGAGGTAAATACAATCCCAATCAACATCTAGCGCTTATCAACTCACTCGAGGTAAATACAATCCCAATCAACAATCTAGCGCTGATCAACTCGCTCGAGGTAAATACAATCACAGTCAACAATCCCAATCAACAATCTTGCGCTTATCAACTCACTCAAGGTAAATACAAACCCAATCAACAATCTAGAGCTTATCAACTCACTCGAGGTAAATACAATCCCAATCAACAATCTAGCACTTATCAACTCACTCGAGGTAAATACAGTCCCAATCAACAATCTAGCTTTATCAACTCGCTCGAGGTAAATACAATCCCAATCAACAATCTAGCTATTGATCAACTCACTCAAGATAAATACAATCCCAGTCAACAATCTGGTGCGGATCAACTCACTCAAGATAAATACAACCCAGTCAACAATCTGGCGCTTATCAACTCGCTTGAGATAAATACAATCCCAGTAAACAATCTAGCGCTTATCAACTCACGCGGGATAAATACAATCACAGTCAACAATCTAGCGACATCAACTCCTCCAAGATAAATACAATCCCAATCAACAATCTAGCAATTATCAACTCACTCGAGGTAAATACAATCACAGTCAACAATCTAGCGCTTATCAACTCACTCGAGGTAAATACAATCCCAATCAACAATCTAGCGCTGATCAACTCACTCAAGATAAATACAATCCCAATCAATAATCTAGCAATTATCAACTCACTCATAGATAAATACAAACCCAGTCAAAAATCTAGCGCTTATCAACTCACTCGAGGTAAATACAATCACAGTCAACAATCTAGCGCTTATCAACTCACTCAAGGTAAATACAAACCCAATCAACAATCTAGAGCTTATCAACTCACTCGAGGTAAATACAATCACAGTCAACAATCTAGCACTTGTGAACTCACCCAAGGTAAATACAATCCCAATCAACAATCTAGCGCTGATCAACTCACTCAAGATAAATACAATCCCAATCA
The DNA here is from genome assembly GCA_029582265.1 of Zoroaster sp. YZ-2022. NCBI lineage: Eukaryota > Metazoa > Echinodermata > Asteroidea > Forcipulatida > Zoroasteridae > Zoroaster > Zoroaster sp. YZ-2022. The sequence continues at coordinate 30,057,394 of CM055822.1, forward strand.
ACAATCTAGCGCTTATCAACTTTCGCCGGATGAGTACAGGTCCCAGTCGACGATCTGCGACATCGAAACATAGGGGTGATGCAGTTCGATCTGACGATCTTGAACGTCGGCTCATGGGGTGAGTGCGGTTCGATCACGATCACCAAACGTCGGCTCGCAAGATTGATGCAGTTCGATCGGCAGTCTGGCGTGATCGGCTCATAGGTTAATGCAGTTCGATCCGCGATCTGGCGACATCGGCTCGCTGGGAGACGTTGGTTGATCCTGAGTCTGGCGACATCGGCTCACTCGATTAAATACAGAGTTCAGTCAACAGTCTGGGCGACATCGGCTCGCTCAAGGATGCAGTTCGATCAACAGTCTGGCGACATCGGCTCGCTCAAGGGTGAAATACAGGCCCAGTCAACAGTCTGGGCGACATCAGCTCACTCGGGCAATACAATCCCGATAAACTGATCTGACGTGGCTCATAGAATTAAATACCGATCCCGATCAATAATCTGGCGACTTATCAGCTCGCAATTAAATACGGTCCCAATCGGCAATCTGGCGCTTATCAGCTCGCGGGATATTGATCTGATGAAACAATCTGGCATATCAGCTCATTGGGATAAATACAATCACGGTCAACAGTCTGGTATCAACTCACTCAGGATGAAGTACAGTCGATCAGTCTGGCGATTATCAGCTCACTCGATTGAAGTACAGTCACGGTCAGCTGATCTGAAACATCATCAACTCTTAGGGGTGATACAATCTGATCCCGGTCAACAATCTGGCATATCAGCTCGCTAGGAATTGATTACAATTACCAGTCTTGACGATAAACAATCTGGCGGCTTGTCCAGACTCACCCAGGTGCGTACTGATCTGATCAACAGTCTGGCTGATCATAGCTCACTCCCAAGATAAAATGCAAGTCCCAATGAGTCAATAATCTAGCAATTATCGACTCACTCATAGTTAATGAATACAAGCCCGGTCAAAGAAATCTGGGCGACTTATCCAGCTCACTAGAGTTGAAGTGGTCACCAGTCAACAATCTGGCGACTTATCAACTCACTCACTCCAGGTCAATACTAGGCCAATCCAACGATCTGGAGCTTATCAACTCACTTTCGGTGAAAATACTGATCACAGTCAACAATCTGGCACTTGGCAGTGAACTCACCCACTTAGGGTGATACCAGTCCCAATCAACAATCTGGCGTACAGTCAGCTCGCAGGGTTCAATACAGTCCCCAATCGGACAATCCTGAGCATCCGACTCGCTTAGGTGGAAATTAAAGTCTGATCAACTTTGTCTGGCTGATCGGCTCTCGCCGGGATTAAAGAATTGATGCAGTTTCGATCAACAAGTCTGGCAAAACTTATCAACTCACTAGAAATTGAAATATAATCATGAGGTCGACCAGTCTGAGTCTGACGATCTTTTGCAGTTATCAAGCTCACTCCAGGGTGAAAGTCATGATCGATTCGAATGATCTGAAGCATCGGCTCGCTCAGGGTGAAGTACAGGCCAGTCGATCTGGGCTGACGTCAGCTCACTTCGGTGAGTACCAGTTCGATCCGTGATCTGGTTGACGTCGGCTGGAATGATACCAGTAATCCCAGTCGACGGTCCTCGCGACTTCATCTGGCTCACTCGGGGTCGTCAGTCTGATCGACAGTCTGGGCGACGTCAGCTCGCACCAAGGTGCAAATATGATCCCAGTCGACGATCTGGGCGACATCAGCTCGCAAATTGAAATGGTCCCAATCCGTGATCTGGCGGTCAACTCACTCAAGATGAAATGCAAACCGGGTCAACAGTCTGGTTGCTTAGGGAACTCACTCAGGAACAAATACAAACCCGGTCAACTTGATCGGCGACATTAGCTCGCCGGGATAAATACAATCTGATGAGCAATCTGGCGCTTGTCAACTCGCGGAATGATACGAATCGATCGACAATCTGGCGACTTATCCAGCTCACTCCGAGATAAAGTAATCCAATCAACAATCTAGCGATTGTCAACTCACTCGGTAAAATACAATCGATCGACAGTCTGGTGACATCTGACTCGCGGTGAAATTACTGATCTGATCAACGTCTGGCGACATCCTGACTCGCCAAAGTTGATACGGTCTGATCAACCAGTCGGCTGATCGGCGCAAACAGAATTGATACTGATCGTTAACTGATCCCAGTCGTAGATCTTTGAAACGTCAATCGCTCAGGCCAGTCGACAGTCTGGAACATCGGCTCACCGGGTGCAGTCTGATCGACAGTCTGGGCGATCGGCTCACTCAGGATGATACTGATCACGGTCGACAGTCTGTGGTGACTGGACTCGCAGGAGTGATACGTCCCCGATCGACAGTCTGGGCGTTGATCGGTCACTGGGATGATACAATCCCCGATCGGTAATCAGCGGATTGTCAGCTCGCTCAAGATGGCTGAGCCGGTCGACAGTCTGGGCGACCCCGCTGAACTCACTGGGGTCAAAATACAATCGGTCGACTTTGTCTGGCGCTTATCGGCTCACTCAATGTGAGCCCTGGTAATCAACAATCTGAAACATCAACTCACTAGAGTCAATGATCCCAATCGACATTGGCGTATCAACTCACTAGAATTAAATACAATCCAATCAACAATCTGGCGACATCAACTCGCTACGGTGAAATACAAACCAATCAACAATGGCTGACATCGACTCACTTTCGTTGAATGCCATTCGATCGACAGTCTGGCGACATAAATAACAGGGTAGATACTGATTGATTCACGAACCGAAACGTCGATGACTCACTCGGGGTGAAATACAGTCCCGATCGACTGATCTGGTGACATCGGCTCATCGAGGAGTTGGTGGTTCCCGATCCTGATCTGGCGTATCGGCTCAGTCGGTGATACCGGTTCAATCGACAGTCTGGGCGACGTCGGCTCACTCAGGGTTAGTAACGGTTGATCAATGATCTAGGCGACGTCGGCTCATAGGTTGAAGTAGTTCAGTCGCAATCTGGCGACCTCGGCTCTTCGTTGATACTGATTCCAGTCAGTCTGGCGACTTGTCAGCTCACCGGGATGATGCAGTTCGATCCTGATCTGGGCGACATCGGCTCGCAAGGTGGTGATTCCAGTCACAATCCTGACGACATCCAGCTCGCTCAAGGTAAGTACAGTTTCAATCAACTGATCTGGCGACATCGGCTCGCTCCAGGGGTGAAATGCAGTTCGATCAACAATCTGGCCTTGTCAATACTTTCGGTGAAATGCCGTTCAATCAACAATCCGTGACGTCAGCTCTCGCCGGTCAATACGATTCGATCCTGATCTGGCCGCTTGTCCTTCACTGGAATGACACAATTCAATCAACAATCTAGCGACATCAGCTCACTGGAAATTAATAGTTCAATCACAGTCGACATCCAGCCTCGGTGGTACAATCTCAGTAATCAACGATCTGAAACATCAACTCGCAAAGTTAATGCAATTCCAATCACAATCTGGCTTGTCAACTCTGCGAAGGTAAGAAAATACAATTCCAATCACAATCTAGTATCCAGCTCACTCGGGGTAAATACAATTCAATCCTGCAATCCTGGCGACATATCCTTTCCTCGAGGGTAAATGCAATTCAATCTCAACAATCTGGTGAACTGTCAACTCACTCGGGTATACATGATTCCCAATCCACAATCTAGGCTTATCCAGCTCACTCGGGGTAAATACAATTCAATCCACAATCCTAACTGAATGGTAATGAAACAATTTTCCACTAAAGGACCAGTAATAATATGAAATACTTAAATAGTAATTTCCATTTGTAATACTAGCAACTTGATATTTAACAAATGAAGCTATAAATTTGACAAAGATGAACAATGAATAAAGAAAGAGGATCTTTTCTTTAAAGTGAAAACTATGCAATTGAACTAGGGCATGTCGTTTTCAAAATAATTTGGTAACAGATATTCAGATTTTGACTTTGATCCGAATAATCGATATTCGAGGCTGCTGTAACAGCGGTGGTAATTCCTGCCAGTTGATAAATGAGCACGCCGCCGAAGAAATGTGCTGAACATAATATGCGTAACTGTAGCTTGGCTGCATACGGTATAATCGAAAGAAATAAAAAAATCGCGTTAAAAAGCAACAGCATCCAATAAAATACCAGGATTTGGAGACTGATCTCCACGTTCAGAACCAACAGACATTTTGCATCTGGCCCAACTGAAGCGGGATTAGGTGTTTGAGCAAAGGTTTCCAAAATCAGTTACTGTGTGCTGGCATGCCTTGTATAGTGAAGACCCAGCTGAGCACGGTGGTTCGCGGTGATGCGTCCATGATGCCCGCAATCGACATTTATTTAATCCAGATATGACAACTGGTATTGCAAAGAAAACCGCTTTTAGAGATGCAACTGCTATGGTTGTGTGTGAAACTATGGTTTTGAGCACAGTGCCGAACCTCAGGTTTTTGCTTACGGGACCATGAATACAATATTACTCTTGAATTTTTCCATTAAATAAATAATGTTGTTAATTTCATTAGGTAATAAATTCTTGTGAATAAATTCTGCGTGTGTTGTTATGTAATACTGCGTGTTAAAAAGAATCATGTAGCTTACCACTTGTTGATTGGATGCGATGCGCTATATGAGAATCCACATTATGTGTATTATTATTACTGGTGTCTCCCCAAAAATTTTCCTTGTTTTTATTTTCCGGTGGAATAAATATTCTTATCCACTGGTAAGGACTTTCCTAGACACTAGCAGCAAAAACATGAAAGGGAAGCTTACGCGCTGGACTTGGCTTGCCAGAAACTTGATACATCCCAACAAGATAAGGCCCTATACAACATAGCCTGACACTACATCATACAAATAATATTGGGAATATGATGGGTTTTGCTAGGTGGCGACCAAACTCCAATAAGAAAAACAAATTCAACATAAACTTTATTTTCAGTGGTAGGCTGCATTATTTTTTCTTTGAATAATCAACAACAACAAAGAAACCGGAACCGGTGATCGAATATTCAAATATTAGGGTTATTCATTTCAGCCTATGTTGGAACCATCGCTTCCTCTTTAACTACTTACTGTTTAAAGTAAGCATGTGTATCTTAGAGCTTGCATCATCTCATTATTTTCACTCTTTCCAGGAACAAGTTGGGGAAATGAAGAAGAAGGAAGAAGAGAATGGGAGAAACAGATGAATGAGATTCCAATTAGGAGGGGAACAAAAACGTCTTAAAGAGCCACTAGAGAGGCTAGGAGGAAGTAGCAGGCTAACCAGACAAACTATCTAACTATGAAAGATAAAGCATGCACTGGCAGTAAAGGTATATAGCAATGGGATAAATGGTTATGTTGCTTTTTTGGATTAGGCAGGGGTATGTTGGTTTGTGTACAATTTGATAACATTATCTTCTTTCCTTTATATTATATATACGAATATATAAATATAATGGGAGGATGAAACTACAACTACAGAGCAATTTGTTATAGATCATTAAGAGAGTAGATGCCATGTGATGAAAATCACTATACAAGTGTCTACGTATGCAGATAAAAGTACTGTAATGGCAAACTACACTATATATGGGGAAAGAAATATGTCTCTAGAAAGGGGGCAGAATGTCCTCTTTGCAATAATTATACGGCATGATATTATTGACACAACAGATGGTGGTTTCATTAGACAGATGTTAAGGATGCTGAAAACGGGACTGTGACAAGTTGCATATTGATTAACAAGGTCCAAAAAGCATTTAGCTACATTAAACTTTTGGTGAAGTAAGCAACAAGCAATTACATTGTTTAATTTCCTTGTTTTCAAGAATGTGTTGAAAAACAAGGCGTTGTTCTGCACTTGCATGGTTGAGGATTGTTATTCAAATGGCAAACATGCGATGTAACAAACCTACCATTTTACAACATCTGTCTCTCAGTATTCTACCTAAATATCTCCATATTTTCTCATCGTATTATGGTTTTCTGCCTACTGTGGAGGTGTCATAGAACAACCAAAGAATGTAGTAATGAAACCAGCCGCCATCGTGCTTAGCTGAAAGTTAATTATCACAAGTCATTGATTATTTAATCCGAGTGATTACAATTTTAGTCTGGGAGAGAGACTTCAAACTTAAATATATATCCAGTAACAAGCCCATTGCAGATAAAATTGTTTTTCTCAAAATTTTCATCAGAAATCCGATTTATGTTTTCAGTTTTAGTATGTTTTATCATTTTTGATTAATTCATGTTTTACAATTGTTTGTTGTTTGTTGTTTAGCAACCCCTAAGTATATGGTGTTAATGCGTGAGCACAGTAAGTGAGCCACAATGGGTAAGAAAAATTCATGTGCTTTGAAATAAGATTATTCATTAACAATTGTCTTTTCTTACGGTTTACCAAGTTGTCAAAATGCACGAGTTTGTATTTCAATCTCATTTTTGCTTCAGGAGTTAACTAAAGCAAGGAAGCTGAGTGATGACACAAGAAATTCAAGGATTTTAGAATGGGAACATGAGGTACTCGGAGCAGAGATTTGAAAGGTACAATGCATATTCAACATAATAATTCCTTAATAACAGAACAATAAGGATCCTATTCACTGAAGTTATATTATTCACTATGTATTGTACATGACTTACAGCATGAATTGTTTATCATGCAGTATAATCATGTGTATTTGTAATTTTGTTACCAGTAAATTTTTATTGTTGAGATGTTTCAATTTTTACGTTTTGGCAATTTATTATTTTCAATTCTTGCTTATTCAGCCCAAGAGGTAATAAACATACACTTAAGAGCTTAATTTGAGTTTACTTGTGACATTGTTCGAACTTTGTAAAAATAACGTGTGACTTGACTTTGAAATTGACTTAGTAACAAAGAGCTTGTTTGCTCATGTAACACAGAATTGACCATTGTTGGATATTCTGTACCAGTAAAGCATACGAAAGTTATGCATTGCCAAATGAAACCAACAAGTAAAGCCATAGCAAATGTCATCTGAAAATGTTCTTTTCAGAACTATTTACTACTCAAAGAAGAATTTCTACATGGGCGTCACCACAAACGTCTTTCTTTTAACATTTCCATTCATGATTATATTTAGTTATAACATTATTGAGTTTGCTCTTGCTTCGAGGTTTTCTTTAAAGACCATATTTAGCAAATACATATTTACCCTTAATTAAAATTCTTGTAACCTTCCAGATGCAAGCAGACGCGAGATGATCTATATCGTAAGTTTGTCAAAGCCATCCATGAAGGTCCAACAGAAGAAACTAATTTCTAGAACTTCTCTTACCTGGAGAAAAACTAACTGCATTGACCAACGAATACTCTAGAGAAGAAAGAAGCTCAGTTAAATGAGGTTCTGTCTGACGCATCTAACCCTAGACCCCTGGCACTGACAGTAGTTACAAGGAAGCTGGAAGTAAGTATGTTGTTAGTAGTAATAGTTGTGTGTACTTTAAAAACAGAATAATGGGACGATGTAATCCGTTTTGGGACTTCTTTAAAGAGTACTAAACACTTTTCTGAAGTGTGGATGTTAATTTATGTCATATAAATTTAGTCAGATTGGGTACTAATGTTGCATATAAAACCACATGTTGGGTTTAGCTTGTCCACTAGACTCTTGGACTTTGGTTGAGGGGTTCCCCAACTTAACAAGTGAATGGGAAGTGTCCCATAAAGTAAAAAAGCTTAAAGGTCTTTTTTAAGATTTTGTATAATGTTTTCTTCAAGAATTTGAGAACACACTTTGAGTTTTCAAACCAACCTATGAGCTATGTGACCTAACTGCGTGACCGATTGTACTACCATGACTAGTGCTAGGGATGGATTAACCAGTTAACTAAAACCAATATTTAAACAAATTTGGAAAAATTTCTTTTTGCCACATTGGTTGGTTGTAAACAATCAAATTATGCAGGAAGTTTATTGACCAGTCACTTTTGATTGATAATTTACACACATTGTTATTTATAACGATCCCCAGATTTGTATGGGCGTCTATGTGAACTTCCCGGTTAACCAACAGTGAAAAGATTGAGTTAAATAGCTTTAGGAAAAGAACTTAGATTAACTCACAGCACTTAACCATGACACAGATGCTGATTTATCATTTATAATTCTTAATAGGATGTCTTGGATTCCAAGAACAGTGCTATCAAAAGATCTTCAGTATGAGTTGGCGCTCGATGTATGCAAAGGTAATTTACTTTTCCTTTTTAAGTGTATATTTGTTCGAATGCTATATTTGTTTCAAATGCATATGTTCAATGCCATATTTGTTCAATGTATATGTTCAGTGCATATTTGTTCAGTGCATATTCCATGTGCTTTGCTATTTCACCGGCAATTAGGCATATTCTACATGTTAAAGTTTCCAAATTATGCTTGAAAGGCGGTGAATATGAGCTACCTGCTATTGCCTTAGCATTGTGTTGTGGTGGTCTTCAAAAACTTAAGGCATGTTGTATGTATGTTGCAACACACATGTACGCGATGCCCTGACTTGTTGACTAGAGGCGGGACTCGGCTTACATGCCTGAGCTGCGACTTCGGTCATGCACGTGCCTCACTCTGAACTGGTCAGAGGCGATTTGCCGAACTGCGACGGTCAGAATAGTGCCAGACCCGGACGGTCAGAATGTTGCCCGACTATTGACCGGTCAGAAGGCGTTGCCAGAACTCTCGACGGTCGGAAGCGTGCTGCGCTCACTTTCGACGGTCAGAAACGTGGTACCAGACTTGACCGGTCAGAAACCGTGCCTCACGCCGAGCGGTCAGAAGCGTTGCACTCACTTTCGACGGTCAGAGCGTGCCTGACTAGATGGTCAGAACGTTTGCCTCACTCAATGGTTAGAACGATGCCGTTATAGACTCCAATGGTCAAAACTTGCTGACTTGATGGTCAGAAGCGTGCCTCACTGCGACGGTCCAGGCGTTGCTGACTTCAGATGGTCGGCACGTGCCTGGCTCGATGGTCATAAAGCGATGCTGACTTCGATGGTAAAAACGTGCCTGACTTCGATGGGCGGCTGCGTGCGTAACGATGGTCGAAAACGTGCCTGACAACCGATGATTAGGTTTTTGCTTCTGTGTTTATTTTATTTCCATCTGTGTACATACATTCAGGTCAGAGATAGTGCCTGACCTCGATGGTCAACGCGTGCCCTTGCAGCTCAATAGGGCAGCACGATGCCTGACTTCGATGGTGGCGACGCTGTGCCTGACTTCACGATGGTCAGAGACGATGCCTGACACCGATGATGGAAGTTTTTGCTTGTGTGTTTATTTTATTTCCATCTGTTACATGCGTTATAAATATGTTTTCACTAGAGATTACTATTGGAATAAACTATTATCTTAAATAAAGAAAGGATATTATATGCTGATTCGAGAAAGCATCGCTACTGGCAGGGGAAGTGCATTGACTCAACATTTGAAGTTGAGAGTAGATGATCCCAATTTAACTTTTGTTCATGCCCATAATTTTACCCAGTTGAGAAACTTTAAACAATTTTGTAACATGCCCTTTGGACCATTCTGAATCACTCAATGGAAAATGCTGTCGTTACTCAATATACTCCAACCATGTATGTTTTGATTTCAGCTCTATAAAAGTCTACTGAGGGCGTGCGAGGCTAAATTGACATGGATTTGGTGTACCTGTACTAAGAGCTTGGTTTTAAGCCTCTGAGAGAGCACCGAAGTAGAGAGGGACAACAACTTGTGTGGAGGTCTGGCAGCAGGATTAGTGGCTGCACCTACATGAATATATATATGCAACACTATATATATATTACTCAACACTGAGAAAGGTTAGAATGAGCAGCATCCACTACTTCTGTGTTATTCTGTTCCGTTGTCTGGTCAGGCCGGATTTAGATCTGACTGGAAACAGAATTATTATCCTAGTATTATACAATATATAGATGCATTTGTTCAATTCAGTTGTCACATTTATTTCCATAACTATTTTGAGAAAAGATATAATAAATAACATGAAAACAAAATTGGAACCAAAGCTACAAATGAAAATATAATGAAACAGAGAGAGAGAGAGAGAAAAAGGAGTATAGGGGCTGTTCAAATAAACATGAGCTTGTACAGAAAAGATTTCTGTGTAATGGAAACTTTTGATAAATTAGTAAATTACACATGGTTTGTTTGCCAATCAGAAAATCTAAATGAATTTTCACTATTTTCTCATTATTAACACCACAATGTAATAGTTGAAACTTTCACTCTTTGATTGTATGTGTGTATGTCATGAATCACTTAATGTAATCAAGGAGTTAGAAAGAATACCAAATATTATACTTTCCGCTATTAATTTTACACGGTAAATATTGTTAAGTCTCTTTGGTTTATTAGAAAACAAGTGTTTGGACAAAAGATAATTTGGTTGGCATCACCCAGTTAACTTTGATACACACTATGTAATAAACATCTGTAATGCTGATTGCTGGAGCGGTTTGGGTATAATGAAATACACACAAGTTTTCAAATACTCAATTAAAGAAAGTATCTGTAGCCTACTGGCAAGCAAATATAGATTTGAAAAAAAATATATATATAATGATATATATAATAATTATTATTATTATTTGTCAATTTAGCTTCTCTATTATAATGCCATCTGTTTGAAGTGCTTACTCAGATCTGTAGCATTCTAAGTTTCTATACCATTGAAGACTCTCTGTATTCAATGTGTAAAACTTCATGTTTTGGGATATTGGGCAGAAATTTCAGACCTGTAATATTGGATTACTAAAATATGAAATCATCATTTTACCTGATCATGCAGAGGAAATAATACCACATTGATTCTCAAAATCACTGTGAGCGACTTATTATGAAGCTTCTGTTTTGCTACTGTTACTTTTAATAATGTATATAAAATAAAATCAAAGCATACTGACTAAACGTCGATGGGATTGTACCTCCAGTTCTTTTCAGAACTAATTACTTCACTCAATTGAGATTCCAAGCATGGTGTCACTGCATTAGTCTTGTCTTTATCATCCTCACCATGCAGAAACTACGGTTTTACCTATGTAAAATAACAAAACCCGTTCAAGTTGGTTCATGTAAATGTATGAATATTCAATACATAGGCCTATTACATGTATTTGTAAATTAATTTAGGGTTTACACTAAGTTACGTCCACTTTTGTAGATTATAGACAAATTTTGAATTTTCGTAATGAAGTTAATTTTGGTTTACCTTATGAATATTTTGGATTAAAGACCCCCAAAGCCAAAGACGCATTTGAAGTATCAATTAACTTGTTTTGTTTTTCCAATAATATAGTCTGTTTTGTGAATCCTTATTCCATCATGACACGATTCCGGCCACATTGCCCTTATACACAACTTGAAAGCTGCAAGTAAGTACCCTCAAACAATTAATTGCTTGAAGCAATTGACCGGGGCTAATTTTTATGGTGCTGCTTGACATCAAATATTTGGCGCTTACAGTCATCTTTTCTGCTAAGGGATATTGCACCTTTGAAGTACAGAGATTTGTTGAGGCTAACCATTGCCAGCAGCAGATCCGTGAATTTGCGATTAAGTACGCACTGAAACTGAGCAGAATTTCCTGGCTTAACCGTGAACACAATACGTCGTTGTCTGCTTTGGGCCCAAAAAAAGTCTCCGGTTTCTGGACATCGGTTATTTTTTTTTTTTTGCTAACTGTAGGGAACATACGGTGATACGATATGCTTTGTGAGGTTGAAATTTCCCATAGAGACCCTATACAAAGTACCTGGTGTCAGAGGCCTCACCAAGTCGTGGGCAAACATTCATACCCCTAGCATGAAAAAGTCATTTAAAATTCAATCGATTGAACAAAATGCAGCTGGTGGTGGTGGTGGTGGTGGTAGTGTGGTGGTGGTGGTGGTGTGGTGGTGGTGTTGTGGTGGTGGTGGTGGTGGTGGTGAGCTGGCATTGGTGGTGGTGGTGGTGGTGGTGGTGGTGGTAGATTTACAGTGATGATGATTACGGAGGGAGCCTGTTTCAGTGTCAACGAGATACAGGTGCAGATACTCGAGACAGAGTACCGGGCAGACACAAGTTGAGATGATCAGGTAAGGAATATCGGTTGTGAGAGAAGACTCCGCAAGCTGGTGGCAGGTCGAGGTGAGAGTTATTCCTGTGAGATGGTGGGAGACTGTTTGATCCCAGAAGGCGTTGGGCCATCTCAAGGAGATAGGAACATCTGTTGGAGTAGAATTACACCTACAGAGGTTGCTCTTAGGGGACAGCAGCAAGGTCTACAGACGTTCGAGGATCTAAGACAGCGGGATGTAGCTTGACTCGAGGTGTAACCGGCAGAAATAGAAAACAAGATCTTTCTTTTCATGCACAATGTAACATGAAAATAATAATAATAATAATAATAATAATAATAATAATAATAATAATAATAATAATAATAATAATAATAATAATAATAATAATAATAATAATAATAATAATAATAATAATAATAATAATAATATTAATAATATTAATAATAATAATAATAATATGTGTATGTGTGTGTGTGTAATAGTAATAATAATAATAATAATAATAATAATAATAATAATAATAATAATAATAATAATAATAATAATAATAATAATAATAATAATAATAATAATAATAATAATAATAATAATAATAATAATAATAATAATAATAATAATAATAATAATAATAATAATAATAATAATAATAATAATAATAATAATAAAGAGATTGATTCTGGTGCCGGAGCTGTACGGATCTTCAGCATGACATCGGCATGGTTTGGTCTGGAGAAATGTGCTGATGACCATGAAGAGGATTAAAGGGTACGGGATGGTTGATTACTTTCCCCAGTTAGCACAATTGAGAGCGTTGGTTGAAGAAGAAAGTTATAAGTATCTTGGGTGTGAAGCGGATCACACATACGCATGGGGAATCAAAGAGAACTTAAGAAAAGAGTACTATATAAAAACCGGTGAAGAAGTGTTTGAAGTCAAAAGCTGAATGGAGGAACTATGATAAAGTGATGTACACAGAGCTGTGTCATGATGGTACAGTGCAGGGTGTCAGGTGGACCAAACTGAACCCTAGATATTTGTGACAGAGCGGGGAAAGTGATGACAATGTGCAGTATGTTACATCCCGCAGTCCGATGTCAGCAGACTCTGTCTACACCGAGGTCGGGGAAGGAAAGAGGATTACCCAGTAATATCAGACAGCGTTAACATCGAGAGAAGGGAAGCTTTGGGTGTCATGTAAGTAGTACTCAGGGAAAAAGGTTGTTGAAGGTTGCACGATACATGAAGACACCTGAATTGGGTCCAAAAGGTATAAAGAATCAAAGAAGAAGAAGAAAAAGAACACCGAGATTGACGGAAAAGCCACTTACGGCCGATTCCTGAGATGTGCCGAAGAAGTGGCGAAGCGGCGAGACTTGGGGAAAAGGTGGAGGAGGGGAACAAAGAAAGCAACGAGGGTGCAGTTAACGCAGCTTTACAAGACCAGTCTCTGCCGACGATATGATGAAGGCAAAATCGAAGAAGTCGAATGTCTCTTCTGTGTGCAGAATATTACGTGTACAGCGAGGAGAACTGCTGGCTACATTATCATCAGCGAATGCAAGTACATCTTTCAGACAGAGTACAAAACTTGAACGACATATAGAGACCAGCCAGGTGATCGTGGGATCTGTGTAAGAAATACGGTGTCCAAGGTGCAGTCGAAATGCTGTGCGACCATGTGCCGGAAAAGGGTTGAAGAAACATGAGCATATCAAGATTCTCTCTGGGCTTCAACATCGAACGGGCTCATGTTATAGAACATATGGGCAGCCGGATGTTGTTGTCTTGGATAAACATGAAGATATGTGTCATCTATTGACCTAGCTGTGCGGGTGATGGTAGGAAGTAGCTTCGAAGGAGAATGAGGAAAGGTACAGAAATATCAAGGATTTAGGAGAGAACTCACAAGCTGGTGTAGATCAAGGTAAAAGATATGTTCTGTGGTGAGTGGGAGCCTGGGTGCAATCCAAGAAGGCGTTGGAAAACATCTCAAGGAGATAGGAACATCTGTTAGAGTGGGAATTACACTACAGGCGGCACTCTTAGGGACAGCAAGTTCACGAAGACAATCGAGATCTGGGCTGTGGGACATAGCTTGACTCGAGGAGTAACCGGCAGAAAGGGAGAAAACAGATCTTTCTTTTCATGCTGTGCTAATGCGAAATAATGTGATAGCGTCGAGACAAACACTACAGACAGATCGACTCTCTCGATTCAAGTTAAATGTTTATTGTTTTCCGATGTTATAATCATTACCAAAATTATTGCTCATGGTGGTGCTACAGAGTAGACTCTACAGGGAGTGAAGTTTCAACATCGGCGCATTAAAGATCTTGTGGCTTTTTACTGTGAAAACACTGGTTTCTCCGATTTTGGAAGAC